>OW052222.1:89172102-89772102 GCA_932526605.1 Nephrotoma flavescens | reverse complement strand
ACTTTTATTTTTGGCATACGGGATTTTTAATTTAGTGGGAATCTAATATGAATAATAACAAAATTTTATAAATACATATAACTTAAATAAAATAAGGCATGCAATAATATTGTACTAATTTTAATTTTTTTATAATCGCAATTAGGTTTGCTCAGTTATTCTTACGAATATAACTTTCATTAAACACTATGCATTTTGCCATATTTTCCGCGCCAACCCGATATTTTTGCTTTCAAAGTTGAGGTCGACTATTTGAAGCTCACGGGATTTTTGGATAACCGTTTATATGTGTTTGCGCACAATTTACACTTAATAGAGTTTAGTAGATACAAAATTCGTATATATGTATATACAAAAAAAAATATAATATAAATACAACACGCTTACCAAAGAAACGGATTACGCGTATCGCGACTCGATCCTAGTTTTAGACTCCTTACACCGTTTCTAAAAATTTTTAAGAACATACATCTATATAATATTTACGTAAGAGAACACCGAAAAATTTACCTTGATAAGCGTTTAACAAAATCTATCCAATATCAGCTAGTTTGCGCGTTATGAACACCCGATTTGGTCTTTATGATCTATATTGTTTTTATTATTTAAATTTTGTACTTTTAGTACTTTAATTGTGGTACACTCGAGAGATGAATCGCGTTTATGCGAAGGTAAACCAACTAATGAATCGATCATAGATTTTATTAAACTTTTCGGTTATCTTATTTGTTTTTTTTTTCGTTCTTATTGTTCATACATGTTTAATCTACCCAATTCTAGATGTCTCATTTTGTAGGGAGTTGTGCGTCGTTGTAATTTAAATGAGGTACAGTACACTAACAAAGTGTCTCATCTACGCGATGCAAAAAAGGAAATTGTGTGATTGTGATTTTTTTTTTTTTTTTAGTATGACTTTAGAAAATTGTAACAGCCTACTGTTACAGCACAGATGAATTGGAAGATAAACCAGAAGTGCAAACCAAAACTCACATCACGAACATAGAAGAACCACTTAATAGATACGATACGGCGTTAAAATGTTCATTGCAGACGGTATTGCCTACGGCAATCGTTAATGTAACGGACAAGTTCGGTAAACCAAGTCCTTGTCGTGCCCTACTAGACACAGCCTCCCAAGCTTCATTCATAACCGAAGCTATGGTACAGAAATTGGGAATACAGCGGGTAAATTGCAGAAATCTAATATCAGGAATCGGGGAGAAAAACAGCGGAAAATCACACGGAAGTGTAACACTTCGACTGGGATCCAGATTTGATTCATCCGATCATTTAATATCGTTGAATGCGTTAATCATCCCAAAGATTACATCTTTGTTACCTTCGTTCGCATTTGACATCAGTCACTTGAAAGGCTTCAAAAAAGTAAACTTAGCAGATCCATATTTCAATAAGCCGGGATCCATCGACATACTGATCGGCGCAGACATCGTTTTTGAATTATTGGGGGATGCTAAGGTGAAACTAGACGATACCAATCTATTTGCGTATGAAACTAAGTTGGGCTGGATCGTAGGAGGTAGATTTGATTCCAATGCCGTACCAACCACGCAAACATTTACAACCATGGTTGACATTGATGCGACTTTGCAACGATTCTGGACGATAGAAGAAGTCCCTCAGTGTAGCAAGATGACGAAAGAAGAGCAAGAATGCGAAGATTGGTTCAAGGCAACTACAACTCGAGCAAACAATGGGCGATTCATCACGAAACTTCCATTTAAAGAAATAGGGAAACCATTGGGGTCCACATATCAACAAGCCATCTCAAGACTAATGGCAATGGAGAAATGATTCAGAGCACAACCCAAATTTCGACAGCTATACACGGAATTTCTAAAGGAATATGAAGAATTACGGCATATGGAACCGGTCAACATAAGCAACGCAGAACTTCAGAAAGCCTATATCCTACCACATCATGGCGTTTTGAAAGCCACAAGCAGTACTACGAAATTACGCGTAGTTTACGACGCATCTGCGAAGTCAAGCATCGGTGTCGCACTAAATGAAAATTTGATGGTGGGACCAAACGTTCAATCGAGTCTATTTCAAATCCTCACGCGATTCCGTCAACATCAATATGTTTTAGTGGGAGACATCGAAAAGATGTACCGGCAAGTCTTGATCGACAAAAATGATACCAAGAACCAATTGATTCTATGGCGAGATGACCAACAGCGTATACGGCCGTATACATTAACCACAGTTACGTATGGCATGGCGTCCGCAGCATTCATGTCCACCAGGTGCTTGAAGGAATTGGCACAACTACACGCAGAGACGCATCCAGTAGCAAGTCGCGCCATTGAACATGACATCTACGTAGACGACCTAATGACCGGCGCATCAGCATTACCAGATTTAATCAAATTAAAAGATGACGTGGTACAAATCTTAAGTAGCGGAGGCTTCAATCTACGAAAAATGTCATCCAACGATTTACACATGCGGAATTTATTGAATAAGGTAAACGAGAACAAGCTGAAAATTCTTTCAGATCAATCAAGCATTATCAAGGTATTAGGATTAGCATGGGATGCCTGTCTGGACCACTTCACCTTTCAAGTGAATTTCGCAACCGAGAGTGAAAAGGAAATGTTTACGAAACGAGGTTTTCTGTCAGAGGCAGGAAAGATTTTCGATCCATTGGGGCTCTTATCGCCTTTAACGATCAAACTCAAAATACTCTTCCAAAGTCTGTGGCTACAAAAAATCGGATGGGATGAAGAGTTACCTCATGAAGCAAAAGCAGCATGGATCGATATTCGAAAGGACCTCCGCCAAGCACCAGAATTGAAAATCCCACGATGCATTGCATCTTCGGATAGAATAACCATACACGGATTTTGCGATGCAAGTAAGTGGGCGTACGCTGCGGCCGTTTATGCACGATCACAAAACCATCAAGGATTCATCGCACACCTGATCTGCGCAAAAACTAAGGTAGCACCGCTAAAACAAGTTAGCATTCCGAGACTTGAACTGATGGGTGCAGTACTTTTGAGCAGACTGGTAAATCAAATCACAGACACGTTATCAATCACCGTTTCCTCAGTAACATTGTGGACAGATTCAAAAATCGTATTAGACTGGCTATCTAGTCAGCCAAGACGCTGGACGACATTCGTAGCCAACCGAACGTCTTAAATCATTGGAACGCACAAAAGAAATGTATGGCGACATGTAGCGTCCAGTCATAATCCGGCTGATTGCGCAACTAGGGGGAAAACAGTACAAGAAATCTTTAAGAGCAAACAATGGTGGAATGGCCCAGCGTGGCTGTCAAGAGATGAAAAACTATGGCCAAATCAAGAGCAAATACCTAAGACCAATGAAGAAACGCAAATTAGAGTACACAACAGCATAGTCTCTGAGTCCAAAGGCAGCGACCAACACGACATCATATTGGTATTAAGCAAAAAACATTCGAGCTACTTCAAACTGCAAAATGTTTTGGCATATGTGCTAAGATTTTGCAATAACGTCAGGGCCGATAAGCAGCATAGACAAACTGGCATGATTTCACTACGAGAACTTCAGGTGGCGAACAAAAAAATTATTGTATATTGGCAAATGGTTGATTTTGTTGACGAATATCGATGTCTCCAAAACAACAAACCGATTCCCGTAAAGAGCAGGCTGCGGCAGTTAAATCCGTTCCTGGATATCGAGGGAGTCATGAGAGTCGGAGGACGGTTGGAGAAATCAACGTTACCTTACAACACGATACATCTAACAATAATATCATCCAAGGCACCAATCGCCACATCCATCACCTATGATGTACATATGCAGAAACAACATCCCGGCACTAACCTGTTGATGAGCCTCGTCCGGCAGAATTATTGGATAACCAGAGGAAAGGAAGTCGCGAAGCACGTATTTCGCAAATGCATACAATGTTTCAAACAGAACCCTAAGATGATGCAGCAAATAATGGGACAACTGCCTGAAGACAGGGTGACCAACACTGTGGCGTTCGGTGTAGTAGGGGTAGACTTTTGTGGTCCGTTTAAAGTTCATGCAGTAAGACGAAGAGGTTCGATACCAGCCAAAGCATATCTATGCGTTTTTGTATGCTTTAGTACTCATGCGGTACATTTAGAAATTTGTATGAATCTCACGACCGAGTCATTTATAGGGGCGTTAAGGCGTTTCATCAGCCGAAGAGGCCTATGCCACTCAATATATTTCGATAACGCCACCAATTTCGTTGGGACAAGGAATTATCTGCGAGACGTATATGAATTCTTAAACAATAACAATAATCAGATCATTTCTAATCTTTTAAGGGACAAAATAAATTGGCGATTCATTCCACCCGCAGCTCCAAGTCAAGGCGGTTTATGGGAAAGCGCGGTGAAATCTGCAAAGGTACACATCGTAAGAAGCATCGGCGCGGAGATACTTACTCTCGAAGAGTTTTCAACACTGACCGTGCAGATTGAGGGGATACTAAATTCTAGGCCCATTTGTCCTAGCCAAAACGACGAGCTCGAATTCCTCACGCCTGCGCATTTCTTAATCGGGCGTGCGATCCATCAAATGCCAGAAGAGGTTATTCTTCAAAAACTGCATCCACGTACAAGATGGGACGTCGTAAACCGTATATATTCACACTTTTGGAAGAGATGGCAGCTGGAATATCTAACATCATTGCAACCAA
Source organism: Nephrotoma flavescens (assembly GCA_932526605.1). Taxonomy (NCBI): domain Eukaryota; kingdom Metazoa; phylum Arthropoda; class Insecta; order Diptera; family Tipulidae; genus Nephrotoma; species Nephrotoma flavescens. The sequence goes on along the minus strand of OW052222.1, from coordinate 89,767,415 downwards.
GATCCAAATGGCAAGTACAATACAAAAATCTACGAGTGGGTGATGTTGTTCTCGTTCAGGACAAAAATCTGCCACCTACTCAATGGCTCATGGGACGAGTTATAAAATTATATCCGGGCGATGATAATAACGTTCGAGTAGCTGATGTCAGAACCAAATCGGGTACATTAAAGCGGTCCATACAGAAATTATGCAAATTACCAATATTTGAATCTGTGGTGATTCAACCGAGGCAGTATGTTTGGGATCTCATGTCCAATGTAATGCAGCGTAACACATATTCATCTGTGATTAACTTCGATAATCGTATACCTAAAAATAAACAAACTATATTATTAATTAGCACTAATGTAATTTAACTATTAATATTTATCTATGCACATCACTATGTTTTGCATGTTAACACATCCTTTGTTGGCATCAGCTAACGTAAATTGTGTACCTAAAATGAAAAAGGAGATACCACAAAGTATCTAGAGGTATTTATAATCAAACGTAGTTATACTTATCTGATTAATTGTACACGTATCCATTTCTGTAGCACAATCACTTGTTTTATGTATTTTAATTGTTGTGATGTGCTGTTCTGACAGATTACATAAAAATATCAAATGAATCAGAGATTCCAAAACTTTATTTGTACTTCAGTTCTTGTTAATAGATGTCACTATAAAACTAATTTTAATTATTGTTAGCTAGATGTCACTAAGAAATTTATTGTCAAATAATAGAAACGAGCTTTTAGATTTGCTTTTGGTAGAAAAGACGAACAGAACAAATTTGATGGCGACGACAACCACATCAACAACCAAAGTATAAAGTAATAAAATTAAAAATAAAATTGTAAATTTTGCCTACGCATTGTGAAAACATATAAATAAAAAAAATCGTAAAATTAATTGTTTAATTGGGGAAATAATACATAGAACCAAAAATCCGCAGTCCACAAAGTAAAAGTCGTGCCAACAACATTTTGGAAAATAATCAACCCTTGGTGCGACTAAGTATGATCGTAATCTATACCAATTGAACTAGAAGTTCTAATAAAATTTAATGTTTTTATTGGGATTAAAACATACAAAAATAGACGTCTAAAAAGGCAAAAGGTACCCGGGTACCCACGTCACTCACATTCAATTCAAACATGTATTACTTGCATTTTTGAGAAAACAAATTAGTAGGTCCAAAAACAAATAAAAATAAAATATTTCATTAGATTTCATGATGTTCAGTGCAGTTTTAATATTTAAAAAAATAAAAGAATTATTATTAGCACGTGTTTTATGTAATTTTTAATGTTTATAAAATAGATTGAAAAAAGTGTTTGTGTGAATAATTTTTTTACTAGTGTAATTAATTACGTTAGGAATTCGTGTTGCGTATACACAACGCAAGCGGTAATCGATGTTTTGACACACCGAAAAATATATAAAATTCTAATTAGTTTTTTCGATAATTTTATGAAGTCTGATTGCGAGGGTAAAAACAATGGAATGGGTACAAAAAGCCGAATGTCGAAGGGCCGAATCTCGAAGGGCCGAATGTGTCGAATGTTGAAGCTTGAAGGGCCGAATGTCGAAGGGCCGAATGTGTCGAAGGGCCGAATGTCAAAGGGCCGAATGGGTCGAAGGGCCGATTTTATTTTTGTTTTTAGAAATATAATTTTTTAAATTTGTTGTTTTATTGAATATTTTGTAAATTTTTTTTATTAAACATAAATGAATATTTTATGAATTTATGTATTTTACTATTTTTCATCACGTATCCAGTCAGCGGTACATTTTGGTGAAGGAAAATTTTGTCATGCGCCACCAATAGGTATATCCCTTTTCCTGCCGGTTAACACAATTTTGTGGGTACTCTAAAAGTACCATGTCAAAAATTTATTTTTGTATGTGTACCCAACTTACGCATCTGTGTATTCCTTTTAAAATTATTTTCGTCCGAAAAAAACAATATAAATATATACACAATTGTGTTGAATGTACTTCCACACAAGCGAGTTTTTACCCAAATTTTTTATCGAAAACGCCATTACATACTATTATTTTTTATCCACACATTTGTGTGGTTTGGACTTAAATAGTGCAAATTTTTTTTTGTTTGAAAAAGGGATATGTAAAAAAAAAATAAATAAATTAAATAAAAAAATAAAAAAAATATATTTCTAAAAATAAAAATAAAAATTCGGCCCTTCGACCCATTCGGCCCTTCGACACATTCGGCCCTTCGACATTCGGCCCTTTGACATTCGGCTCTTCGAAACATTCGGCCCTTCGACGTATTCGGCCCTTCGACATTCGGCCCTTCGACAAATTCGGCCCTTCGAAATTCGGCCCTTCGACATTCGGCCCTTCGACATTCGGCCCCTTGATATCATACCAAAACAATGTTGTTGTACCTCCTGATCCGGGCGATTGATGAAGATGGTAATGAACGATAACGAACTTCGACGATAATGAAATTAATGATGAAACTGTAGCAACGTCGAATGATACTGATGGAACTTCGGAAGTGTATATAAATAGCAACGACGATGAAATACCTCTGGAACAACCAATAATCTATAAATGGCACAAAATTAATCCATGTTACACACGAGAACCAATAAATATACAGCGCCAGCATATCCATAAACTGAAACAAACATGAGGGGAAACCTCACCAACACAATTAATTGAAACAAATGTTGATGGAGAAGTAATATCACTATTGGTAAAGGAAAGTAATGTTTATGCCACACAAAACAATATAACCGTAGTTCAAGTCACCGTAGAAAACATAAAAACGTTTATTGGATTTTTTCTACTAACCGGATACAAACCCCAAGAGGAAATGCATTTTTCATTAGATGAAGATATTACATGCACATTGGTACGTCCTGTTTAATGCGAAAAACTTTTAGAAACTTGAAAAGAAACCTAGACTTTATGGAAAACAACATGTTGAACAAACAAGACAAATTGGCAATAGTGCCGATCCTCGAGCATTCTCGATCCTCGAGCATTTTCCGATTATCGTTTTGAAAAAAATTAAGAAATATTTATTGTTATGTGGAAAGACTTTGGCAGCAAACATTGGAACGATTGAGCCAATTAAAAATGTGTAATCGAGACACTCAAACAAAAAGAAAACAACAGAAGATTTTTAAACATAAGTAATTAATATTTAAATTGTTGCAAACTCAAACCATGAATTTAATAAAATGTCAATCATTGTGAAAAATATTTAGTCGTTTGATTTGTTCGTTGTCAAGAAATCACCATCTGTCGAACGAAGCAAGGAGCACACTTTGTAGCTAATAAAATAGTTTTATTTTATTACTATTAAGAGGTTATATTACTCTTATTAAGATAATTATGTTATCCTTCTCACAGTTTAAAATTGGAAATTTTAAATATTAATATTTAAAACAAGGACAAACCAAATCAAAGAAATGAAAGAAAACTCCAGTAAATCAAATTAATCTTTTATTCCAAAAAATTAAAAAGGTTCGAAAAAATATTGTAATAAAGATGAAAATGAGAATAAACTTACGATATAAGAAGCAAACAGCTTTTAAGATTGTCTTAAATTAAAAAAATCAAAAAACACATACTTGCAAAAACTTACCAGTTGCACTTTTCAATTAGTTTTTTGTATTCATCCGGAATCATACCATATGGATTTTAAAACTTTTTGTATAAGAAAAGTTGGTTTTCTCCCTGTGAAGCACAAAAGAAAATTATTTAAATTAAAATTTGTTAGAAAATTAAAAAGTTTTGGTTTTACTCTTATCTATTTGCGGAAAACTAACAAAACTAATTATTACTGTATATGAAAGTCCTATATATTATACAACAAAGCACAATAAACATGCTTTTATATTTTAAAATTTTTAGTTTCCAATTACGCAGCAATGAAAGTATTAATATGGCATAGTCTAACCTGGAATTTAAAGTACTTTTGTTTTTAACGGCTTAAGAATATGTATAAAAACATGCAAGAGAATTACATTATGATTAGATTGCACCTAAAAGTCATGTGCTGGTCGATATAAGTTTTTATATATGTGTTTATTAGGTTGGTTCTCTTAAAATACGTAATCTTATATATATTATAATTACAACTATGTACATACTTTGTTGTTAAGTTAATGTTATATGTTATATGTTAAGATAATTATGTTGTAAATATGTTAATTAATATATTTTTGTTTAACTTTTACAGCCGAGTGAAGTTTAGACAAAGTGTTAGCTAAAACTAACTTTATATTTTGAATAATGAACTTCTTTTTATTACCAAAATATTGTGATTGGATTCTTTAAATAAGCAATAATTGATCATAGGACATGAAATCCTCTGAATACCCCTTCTGAAAGCTAAACATCTTTCAATCTCAATTTTGTGGCTATCGGGAAAACCAAGTATTGTTTAGAGAAATTGCATGACTACCTTAAGTACAATAAACTTAAGGTTCTCTGAGAATACAGGTGCTACCATGACAAATTGTTACAAATATATAGGTACAATTATTAGTAATAATTATTTTGTGGTTAAACATTTAAAGTTCCAAATACATACCAAAGCTAACTTCATCATCAACTAGTTGAAGTTTCTTTCGTTCACTTTATACTAATTCATCTGTAGATTTATTTAAAAACATTGAAAAATAAAGAAGTCCAGATTTCACCAATATTCGCTGCTCCGCAAAAAATTCGCTGCTCCTTATGCCGGGTTTTAATGAAGTTTCACAAATTACATAAATAAGGTAGTTTGATTTTAAAACGAAGTTGTAGAATTTGGATGCGACAATATGTCGTTGTCTCGTATACTGCGTTAGCTTGTTTGCAACCAGTACCCAATTATATGCGTAATGCTGTTTAAATACAAGAAAATTATCATTCTTACCTACTTATTCTATATGATACAACCTTAAAGTATGCAGGATTTCTTTAAAACATTTTTTTCGATTCTTGATAGACGGCGCTGTAATAACGATATTTAATTTACATATGCATACGATTCTGCAATACGTTTGAATTAAAATTAACACGTTTCCAATGTGAATACTTGAAATTAGTATTTCTTAAATTAAGAAAAAAATTAAAAATAAATTAAATAATTTTTTTTAATAAAATGTTTCAAAGAAATCCTACGTACTTTAAGACGTACAATCCAAGTCTGCAATAAAAAATAGCGGTTCCTATTTTAATTTCAAAGTTTACCCTCCGCCCCACCTACTAGAAGGGGAAGAGGGGTACTAGTTTTAGCATTAATGTATGTCCCCCCGGAATGATAAAATTTTGATAATAGACATTTTTTTCGTAGAGTGCTTGTTTTCCTAGATATTTGGAAGTTTCAGCTTAAAGAAATCACCAAATATAATGCCAAATTTAGATACGATATTTTTTCTTGAAAATTCTTCAACAACATTTTTGTGCCACTAACTTATTTCTTAATAAAGTTTTAATATAATAATATGGCTCTTTCAGATATTACCGGTGTGGTACAAATATAACCATCCCGAGTCCACATGATCAAATTCACGTTGTTTTAGGAACCAGAAAAATAACCATGATATGTACAACTGATTTTCATGTAATCTTCAAATATTCGAAATACACAAGCTACTTTTTAAATCGCAATTTAACTTAATCCTTCCAAATAATCGTGTGTGTGTGTTATATTATCGGTACATACAACTTAGGAATATAAATTTGTATACGTGTTGAATATATTTTTCATAAAATTTCCTAATCAACTGATTACGATGAAATCAAAATTCCTCCTAGACATGGCGAGCAAAATCTGTTACTTCAATCACAACATGCTTAATGTAGTTTATCTTAATTCTTGCAAAATTCATTCATTTCAACCATTCTGACATTTTAAATATTTTGCTGTTGTTGTTTTCTGTAGGATGGACGTACCATAATAATAAAATGGTTACATTATACTGTAGATGTACATTTATTTTTAAAACGTTAGTAGAGCTATAAAGAATTTTTCCATTCATTTATGTTGGCTGAAACATATAAAGTTTGAACATGAATAATAATTTTTATGAATTAGAACAAAACTCGTTGTGGTTTGTTGTTTTTCTTAAAAAAACGTGTAAATTTACATACATACCATAATCATCATAATATGAACGTAGTTACGTTCATGCGGCATCATGTACTTATGTATATGGTTTACGTATGTTTGTCATGTGATGTTTCTGACTTTCTGGTATGTTACATATTTTTGTAGCAATTTGCCATGGTATCATTTTTGAATAAAACGAATCTTTCAAATAGTATAAACACTGGAACAAAAAATTAATAAAACGTAAATTTATTTCGGAGCAACTGCAAATTGTTATGCAGCAAAAACATTTTTTTATCTGTCTGTATATATTGTGGCATGTGCTTCTTTTATATAGCATTCATGTATGGTGGTTGGTATGTCTGTACAAGTCATTTCAATGGTGACAAATTTTTGTACTTTACATTTTATTACCTACATGTGTTAATAGGCACATAAATTAAGAGAACTGATTTTATTATGCTGAGCCAACAGGATTCATTATTTATTGTGTGTGATGAGCAAATAATTTATTATCTGCGGTTATTAGATTACTTTCGCCTAACAAATTCATATTTGCCCATGCCCATTCAATTCCATAATCATTTCTCACCAAACAAAAACTACAACTGTTAATTATATGGATGTGATTAAATACCTTGGCAAATGTAATTACATTTTGAAATTCCACCTAAAAATAAATTACATCCCGTATGATATTATGAAACTAATTAGATTTTGAGTATGTAATGTAGATAGATATTGCTGAAAGAATTTAATGGTCATCACACAACACCACGTTACTATGCCATGAGTATATAAAATACATGAATGAATGTAATAAATGAATGAAAATGAATTAGACGATCCATTCAATTGTCAAATAGCTAGTTGATGAAAAACTTAACAACAACATCAAAAAAACTACTTTACGTTAAATTAAAATTTATAATTGAAGAAATAACTATGGTAAAATAAATTTCTGGCTGTGTGCCTGTAGACGTGAATGAGCATTTTTCAACATAATTATATTTATCATATACGAGTGCAACATACGTATAAGTACGTACATATTTATGTTGTAATAAAATTCTAGTGAATCATAAACATGAGAATTTTATGTTCACTGTCGGTTACTTTAGAATTAAAAACATTAATGAATGCAATTTTAAGCAAATTCGTTTCATTGTGTATTACTATAAATAAACAAAATTTTTATTATAACACATTGAATGTCGCGGCAGAAAACACTTTGGCAATGTAACACAATTATGAGACGTTAACATTTTATGTTTTTATAATTGGTTTTTAAAATCTTAAAATATGTAACTTGTCGTATTACTAGATATAATTATCTCATACATAACTTGAAATTTTCAGGCAAAATGATAGTTTGACGGATTAAAAAATTTAAGTTTCTTTCATTAGTCAGTTGGTTAGAATAAGTTAGACCGGTCGGCACATCCGTGCGGAGTTCCGTCTCCACATCTAGAAGAGTATGCTCTACATTGGATTTCTCCCTGGTTAGTGCCTGATTTCATTAGAAGCGCTTGTTCCTTCAGCTGATCGAAGGTATAAACTAGGTAGGAAAAAAACTCTGAAAAATCACTGTATGATAAAGAATTAAGGGCAAAAAGTTACAAAAAATTTACATTCAATATGCTCCGTTTAGTTGGTTAACAATATGCACATTAATTGAGTAAATTTAAAAAATTTGAATGTTTACCATAATGTTGATAATGTTTATTGAATAAAACGGGCATCATTTTCGAACGGTTGGGGTTCATTTGAGGAGTAATTTACGCAATACAAAAATTTCATTTGCTCTTGTTTGATCTACAATAACTCTGGTAATATCAAGTTCCAGCTATTAACATCCATGTGGTCATTTTATTTTTTATATTGAATAAATTTCAATTTTAGATATATTTTCTTCATATACATACATATATACATAATGACCTAGCAAATTTTATAAATTTCCGATAAAATATTTAACAAAAATTGTATAATAATATTTAATCGCTACAAAAGGTATTTGTATCTCACATTGATATACAGTTGCTTTTCAGCGATATGTTTTATTTGCGTCTGGTAAAATTATTTAACTCTGTTAAAATATACAGAAGATTTGAAATGAGAACTTATGAACATCTATATTAAAATAGAGGTCGGAAAAATGAATTAGGCTTTCCAGCCAGGATATCAACATACAGTTTTGAAGGCAGCTAGGTATCGAGATTAATAAGAACGGAGAATTCTAAAAACTTAACTATTATAGTCAAAGCTAAAGAAGCCCAATGAGGTTGTGGAACCTCCTCTTACTTGTTATAACGAAACCAGTACCCTTGCCTGTACTGACGCTGAGTTTCACACAGATGAGGAGGAACTGGCAAGAGAAACTGATTGGATACACAAACAGAAGAAAAGACCAAGGAAAAAACGAAAAGCAGAATTCTCGCTAGAAGTTGAGGAGCTCTCGCAAGCAAAAGCTAATGAAACTGTCAATCCAGTGCCTGTATCCCAACATCACCAGCGACAAGAACAACGAAAGGTTGCAATGAAGACCAAAGCACCACCGCCAATTAATGTGATAGGCATTACTGAGTTTGCGAATATCCAAGCTCTAATGAAATCAGTGTCCACAAACGACTATAGAGTAGTTGCACTAAACAATAATGTTTGGAAGATAAACACAAGAGATCCCGATGCATACAGAGCTTTAGCCACAAAGCTCACTGAAGAAGGTTAAGAGTGGTATACATATGAAGACAAAAATAACCGAAACATCAAGGTTATGGCCAGAGGTCTACATCCCACCTGCAGGAAGGAGGATATAATAGAAGATCTCAAAATGAAAGAACTGCAAATTGAAGACGCAGTCAATATCCTTAAACGAGAGAAAGTTGAAAATAGTCATGGAACCAAGATCGTTAAAAGAGGGCTCCCGCTATTCATGCTCACATTCAACAAAAGCGAAAAAATTGAAAATATATTTAATATCAAAGCAATACTTAATATGAGGGTTAAAATAGAACCACTGAAAAAGAACACGAGATTAATACCTCAATGCAAGAAATGCCATGCTTATAATCAGACACAACGCGAAAGACTGTTCTCTTAGTCGAACCGAACCAGCAAGGTGTATAAACTGTAAAGGACAACACCCAGCCAACCATAGAGGATGCGAAGTAGCGGTACAACTGCAAAGGTTAAGAAATAAAACACGCCAATCGACTCAAAATAGTAATGTTAGAAGAGAAAGGATTCCAACTACAACTAGAGCGCCGACTCAACCAGAGCCCATAGGGCCAGAGAGAAGATCCTACTCTCAGATAACGCAACAGAATACTATTGAAGAAAATCCACTATAAAGGATATTTCGAAGTATAGAAACGATAAATGCACGCCTAGCAAAACAAGAACGTGGTCTAGAAGATATATATAAGCGGCTGGATAGACAAGGAGCTACGAATGAGCTTACATCAATGCTATCCTAATCAAATGAATAGATCATTTAGAATTGTTATTTGGAACGCGAATGGATTACCACAGCATGTTCCAGAACTAAAAATTTTTCTAAACTTAGAAAAAATTGATATATGTCTTGTCTCGGAAACTCATTTAACAGAAACTTCATTTATTAAAATACGTGACTATCAATGCTACCATGCTATTCATCCAGGAGGAAACGCTAGAGGCGGGTCTACCGTAATTGTTAAAAATAATATTAAACATTACGAAGTGCCCGGCATTGAGGAAGAAATAATGCAGGTTGAAACCATAATACATAGTTGAATCAATATATATAGGAAACTCAGTATCTCCTCTATTTACTGTCCCCCACGCCATCAATTAAAAAAAGAAGACTACAGTCGACTTTTTAAATCACTAGGATCAAATTTTATCATAGGCGGTGATTTTTTTGCAAAGAACACCTATTGGGGATCTAGACTTACAACCTCTAAAGGGAAAGAGTTATTTAATGCAGCTCGCGAGAACAACTGTGAATTCCTCTCTGGCGATAAACCAACATATTGGCCTGCTGACATACATAAAATTCCAGATCTTCTTGACTTCTTTGTAACAAAAGGAGTTTTAGAGGACTACACATGCATTGAAAATAGTGATGGACTATCATCTGACCACTCACCTGTGATCATGACACTGAGTACAATGATAATAAAAAAAGATAATTCACCTAAGTTAACAAACAATAAAATCAATTGGGATCTATTCAAGAAATTAGTAGAAGATCGAACAAATCTCGGCGAACCAATTAGAACGAAGGTGCAGTTGGAAGATGAACTAGAAATATTTAATAACAATATCCAACAAGCGGCTTGGGAAAGTTCATCGATTTCTCATACCAACGCTATAATGAAACATAACTATCCTCTTGAAGTCAGAGAGCTACTTAGGGAGAAACGGAAAGCTCGCAAAATCTGGCAGCACTCTCGTGCACCGCAACACAAAACTATTCTAAATTTTTTGTGCAACAAATTAAAACAACTAATAAAAGAAATAAAGAACAAAAGCATAACTAAGCGACTACGAGATCTTTCTGAATTAAAGGATGACGATTACTCGCTTTGGAAAGCAACGAAGGGACTAAAAAGATCCAAAATGCATGTGCCGCCTATCAAATGCATTGACGGTTCATGGGCTAAAAGTGACAAACAGAAAGTCTCTCTATTTGCTGCTTATTTAGAAGAGAGTTTTCAACCGTTGCCGAGACAAAGAGCAAATGAAAATACAACAGTCGTTAACAAAGCAGATGATCTTGACATAAGGCATGTGACTTTATTGTAGCTTAAAACTGAAATCAATAGTAACTTAAGTATCAGAAAAGCTCCAGGTTATGATTTAATAACTGGGCAAGTTGTGAAAGCCATTCCCGAAATATGTTCCACGGCAATGGACGGTGGCCGAAGTAATAATGATTCCTAAACCAGGCAAACCAGGAAACGATAAAAAATCATATAGACCGATATCACTACTTCCAATCATAACAAAAATATTTGAAAAACTGTTGCTGAAATGACTCAAACATATAATAGAAGAGAAATGCTTTATTCCACCACACCAATTTGGGTTTAGAGAAAATCACTCTACAGTTGAACAAGTTCACAGAATAACGGATGTCATTGAGGATGCACACGAGAATAAAACAATATGCTCCAGCAAGCTTTCGACAAAGTTTGGCACCAAGGGCTTGAATTTAAACTGCATCGAGACCTGCCTAAGCAATTTTATCAAATTCTTAAATCGTATATAGCTGATCGACACTTTAGAGTCAAATTTGAAAATGAGTACTCTGAAATAAAAAGAATATCAGCAGGTATAGCACAAGGTAGCGTACTTGGACCTATTCTGTTTATTCTTTATACGAGAGACTTACCGAATATTGAAAGTACCACAATAGCAACATTTGCAGACGATACAGCTATTCTAGCAGTTGGAAAAGATATTTCGGAAGCATCAAGCAAACTTCAAAGTGCACTTAACACGGTGAGCAACTGGACTAAAAAATGACGTATCTCATTAAATGAAGCCAAATCAGTACACGTCAACTTTACAAATCAAAATGTAAACTGTATTCCCGTGGTTCTGAACTCAAACCAAATTCCATATGCAAATACAGCTAAATACCTTGGCATGACCCTCGATGCTAAGCTAAGATGGAAAGAATACATCAAGAAGAAAAAAGAAGAGTTAAACATCAAATATAGAAAAATGTACTGGCTCATGGGTAGGAACTCTGAGCTCTCAATACACAACAAATTGCTTCTATACAGGCAAATGCTAAAACCAGTATGGACCTATGGTATCCAGCTTTGGGGTTGTGCCAAGAAAACCAATGTACAAATGATACAATGCTTCCAAAATAAAGTGCTACGAGGGATCGTGAAAGCCCCATGGTACATTAGGAATGGTAACATCCATAGAGACTTGAAGATTGAATACGTCACCGATGAAATAAAGAACCATGCAAGGAAACACGTACAGCGCTTATCTCTACACGAAAATGCAGATATCCGTCGTATGTTGGACACCACTAACGGCGTGAGGAGACTCCAAAGGCAGAAACCTTTGGAGCTGGGCAGTTTGTTTTAGAATAAGAAAGTATTATAAAATGAGTAACCAATAGGTTACTCATCTTAATCCGAGAACTTAGTTTAAGAAAGATAAATTACTAGATGATCTCTGAATCAGTTGTAATATTGTATAAATATATAAATAAATTTATTAAATAAAAAAAAAAAAAAAAATTATAGTCAAAACAGAAACTCATCTCCTGATGGCTGGACCCTTCCCAAGCCAATTTAGATTTGTAGAAAATTAAATTCTAAGAACTTTTCTATTACGTCACATTTCTCTACGATTTATAATGAATATTTCACATAAGGAAATTTAATCGAAAATGTGCAGTCTGGTGTAAAAAATATTTATTAAAGTTGGTTAAATTGACGTTTTTGAAATAAATAATCATTTTGGGGTGAAATTTAGCCTATTAGTTGTAGGGGTGGCCTTGACCTAACTTATTCAATGTAATTAATTGGTAATAGATTCTAGTCCAAGAACCATTCCGATATCATAGCTATCGGAGTGACAAGGTACCCGTGTACCTTTTGCACTTTTAAACGCCTAGCTTTGTATGTTCCAGTCATAATAAAAAGATTTAATTTTATGAGAACTTCTAGTTCAATTAATAGATTACGATCACACTTAAAAATGAAAATTTTTACAACTTGGACGCACGTGAGAGCAAAAATTAGTTTAGTTATACGAATTAGAGTAACAAAGGTACCCGGGTATACCTTTATCCATTTTACACTATATTTGAAAGAAATAGTATGCAAATATTTTATAGTTTTGTGTTATATGACAATGAATTTCATTGTTTGTATTTCTGTTTATTTATTTCATTTAATTTATGTTTATATTTTTATTTATTTCAAAAAAACTAAACAAACATTTTTTATTACTATCGATCATTTTTTTCACTGATATGACACGTTGGATTATTTACGTATTTTTACAGAATGTTTTTCGAAACTGACATGTTGCGTCTAATGCAAAACTTTTTTCTATTTATGTAGTTTTAGCAAAATCCGTCATAAATTTCATATTTGCAAAAAAAATAGTTTTCAGAAAAATTTGCCTGTAAGGTACCCGGGTACCTTACTCACTCAAATTAAGATATTTTTTTCTTCACTCACATGAGGGTTAATAAAATGAAAGATTTGTTGTAATAAATTGTAATAAATATGTAACATTATGGTACAGATTTCATTGAGGCGGGCTAATTAATTTGGTCCGTGGCGTGCAGGTTAAAGCACTCAATAACACTTGTTTCTGAATACCTTTAATTCTATCTATTTAAGATTGATAGAAAGGCCACCATATTGGTACTGCATAACCCAGCTGATATCTAATATAGCTCAAGTGTAAGATGCACAAGGTGCTCTGATCGATTAAGTCTTTGGTTCATCTCTTGATAAAACCAAACATAGAACTCACCTTGGAAGTAATCAGATCAATGTGTTTGTTAAAGTCAAACACATTGATCTGATTATTGCCAAAATGTCTCATTTATTCTTTTGATATAGTTGCTAATTGGTAGTGTTTTTTATCTGTGGAAAGATACAGTTCTACATTTTTCAGTACTGAGATGTAATTGGTTTACTTAACACCACCATTCTGAAGATTTTCAAGTAGCCTTGTGAGTTTAAGTAATAAAGAATACTAACTAATTAAAACATCTTGTCACCTCTTATTGAGGTGACCGACTCCTGCTATTTTTATATATGTATGTATACGAGTACGTTTTGCCCTTTATGCGTTATTCTTTGTCTTCCTTCCCATGATTTTGGGCGTATCAGTGCGCTTATTGTGACGCAACCTCTAATAAGATTAGCAGCTTTAGTTATAGCTGTAGCTAAACAAATGTATACTTTATCGTGATTTAAGCTGAATTTTAAAGGAACAAATTTTTTTACACGTGTTAAGTGCTCGTGGTTTGAAGTTTGGGCTTTACAGTAGCAAATCGATAAGATCCATTACAAGTCGAGCATCTTGAATTTTGCTTGCAGTGATACGTTTCATGGACTTATTGATAGACATTTTTTAAATACTCGTAGTTCCGCACCAACTACGTTATTTGGGTTTTATGACTGATAGTTTGCTAATCCTTGCTCGTTGCTACATTGTATGGTTCATCTGTTAATAGACACGGTACAATTGTTTCAAGCAAGTGATTTATTGTTTCTGTCTTTGGTGGTTATGATTGATTTCAAATGTTACACGCATCTTCGAAGGACCGTTTAATAAATTTCGAAGAAACTTATAATTGATTGAATATCTACTTCGTTTTTCAGCGAACTTTCATAAAATCGTCTAGTTTCATTTTGTAATTTCTTCATTAGGCTGAAAACACCCAAATTTAAACGTGGACGTGTTTTTAAAGCATTTGATTCGCTAGTTGGTTTTGTCGTGCAAATTATTGATGATGCTAAATAAACTTAACAGAAATTATGTAAAGTTTATTGGCGTATTAAGGTAAGCTATTATAAATAATTGTTTCTTGTTTTTCTTTTACTTAATATGCCAGGCCATTTCATAATTATAAGCGATTGAATTCATGCGGCATATTAGGTTCGCCGCTGCTGTACGTACATAATTTTTGAGTTATCTAAATAATCAACGGTACGAAATTGATCTCTGCGTATTTAACCCTTGTTTGATGAATTCGAAAGCTATTTTTGTAATTTAAATCCTCCACATGCCAGAACGTGAATTAATTGCATTTATAAAAATTTGATTTACCCTGGTAAATGATCACAGGCAGTATGCTTTTAAATAACCAATTGTTTAAGTGGATCTGAGTGAGGAGTCGCTTGAAATAGGGTAATTTAGATCGAAACTGCTGTGGTACATCATTGAGTGATATGCAGAAATCGTTAAAACATTTTCAATTTAGATGATGAATTGCGCGGAAGGTAACTTATTGGTTATCAGATTGTGAGTCATTTCCATTTTATTTCAGTTTAACTAGTTCTTGAAAAAAATTTGAATTATTTTGAAAAATAGCTGGATCGGATCTCAGTTACTTTTGTTTTATAAATAACCAAATTGACAGAACAAAATTGTTTTATTATTAAAATGTTTACATTTTTAGGATTTTATTGACAGGAATTTAATGGCCACATTTTTTTAAACTCATAAATTTGCCAATTCAATACGTCCATTCCAATACCAGCGATATTTTCGATAATTTGATTTGTGGTATTGTCCAAAGATAGTTGGGCTGAAGCCTCGGTATTGCCAGTGTTACCAACTATTATTACTTTTTACACTATTTGTCGTAGGCACTTGGCGAAACACACTTTAATAAACACATTTAAATAAACACATGTTTTTTATTTCGCTTAGATTTTTGAAATTTTTATTAAATGTTTTAATTAAAATATTGTTCAAAAAGTTTAAAAAGTCACTCGATCGATTTCGATTTGTTAGGTCATCAACAGGAGTATCTACTGATTTGTAAAAGTAAAAATTTTGTTATAGCTGTGTTTCTTATTTCCAATCTAATCGATCTGATCGATCTGAGTACTAAAAAATTGTTTATTATTTCAGCTCAGATCGATCTGATCAATTTTGTTGCTGTTTCTTATTTTTCTGCAGATTGATTAGATCGATTTTTTTGATTTGTAAAAATATTCTGATTTCTCGGATAAGTTTTAGTTTCACTTAATTCAAATTCAAACCTAAACATATTGTCATTCTCATCATTTTTGTTTGTTTATGCAAACGTTATTAAAATGGAAACAGAAAGAAATTTTAATTATTATTTTACATTGTTTTTATTAAATAATGAAATAATTATTTTATACAGCCATATTTTTTTATAGAGTATTTGCAAGAAGTTGTACAATTTCACATTCGTGGTACACTTTCCTCAAAGTAATTTAGCACGTTAATATTCCCTTCGTGTTCGTATACGGTCGTTCGTAATATTTCTTTCGCGTTCGTAGTTTGAATCCAAATAATAAGTAGCTAATAAGAAATGATTTGTATTAATCGTGTATTTTTTGACAGTTCGATGACAGTTGATAAGTTTTTTGATCTACCAAATCTAAAACCTGTTTCTTATTTCAGATCGATCAGATCGATCTAATTTCAGATTTCAAAATCTGCTCGATCTACGGATTTAAATAAGAAACACAGCTTATATATAGCAGATAAAAGCAAAAAATAAATAAAAGAAGGCGGGATAAAAATACGCAATAAAAATTAATCTATTGACCGTCCCAACCAATTGTTAGTCATAAGGAAAAATTAATAAAAACAAACAAAACAAAGTTCAAGGTATGCTGAAGTATATTGAATTACTCGACGTATTAGTCAAATTATTGCGAACGTGAGTATAAAAAAGTTCGGGGTCTGTAATTGGTGAGAAACGGATTTCTCTCTGTTCGTTAAGGATATTTTTGTTAAGAAATATTGATTTTCGAATATCGAAAGATTCTAACTTATCTAAACGTCTACCTTTGGGTAGTTTATGTAATTTGTTTAAATTTTTCAAGTTAGCTGTACGATTTTCTAAAGTTAAATGGTTATGGAAAGTTGATTGATTTGCAACCAGATAAATGTTCTTTAGCTCTAACTCCAAAATTGCGCCCAGTCTGTCCAATGTAGGAGAAACTACTCATTGCAATTAATCCTACAAACTCCAAACTTGGAAAGGCGATCAATTCTAGGTTTATTGTTAAACACCATTTTCTTTATTGTGTTATTATTATAGAAAGCAAAACTAATATTGGTATAATTGGACACGATGTTGCTAATCCGTTGGCTCGTTTTTCCTATATGCTCTAAGCGACGCCAATTTTCCCGCGTTGGACTATCCGGTGGATAAATACCCGTTAGAGTTTTACGCTTTAGCTTTTTATTCAATAACTTTAATACATATAGTTCTAGTTGCATATCCGTTATTCGTTGCAATTTGTAGAATTATATTAAGCTCTGTGTTATAATTTGAATTTGTCAAAGGGATGTTTATTAGTCTTATCTATGAATGAATGAACAGCTGACATTTTAATATTATGGGGATGGTTTGAAGAACTAGGGATAACAGCGTCCGTATACATCAGTTTCCGATAAATTTTGAAGTCTAAAGAAAATTAACCCTGGTTATTGTTATATCTAGAAAATTAATACATTTATTTTCTTCTTTTTCCATTGTAAAATCAATGGTATTGAGAATTTAACCAAATAAGGAATGAGTCTAATACCGTAGACAAACACAAAATTTATCGCGATTTTCATTTATCTAGACTGAAAATTAATGCGGTCTTACTTTGGGAAATATTATTCCTATTCGAATAAAAATGAAATTTGTGCCCAAAGTATCAGCCAAGCGATTTTTTTTTATACTTTTATCGGTTGGTACAAAAATTTAATAAAATCAAACGAAGCATGCGATTTACTGTTATGTCATAACAAACGTTTATGAAAAAATAAAATGCGTTTTCGACATAAATATGTCTTATTTTTCAGATTAATTCAGCATCGGAGTTCATTTTTTGTATCGTTGATTTATGTCGTTTGGTTCTTTATGCGATAACAAAAAAAAATTTAATTTATTTTATTGTTGACAAATTTAAAATTGACTTTTCTTGTCAAGACGCCACCTCATAAAACAATAATTTTCGAAAAAGTTGCTCTAGTGGTCAATAGCTTTGGTTGGAATGAAATGTATGGAATTGTTGTTGTAGAAATCCCAAAGTAAGACGCTAAATAATCTAAATAACGAGGTTATCTACTTTGTGTCTGTCTGCGGTATAACAGTCTATCAGTTAAATTCCATAAACATAGTATGCCATCAACATATCAATACCAAAAAATTATATGACGAAAATAAGGATTGTTATTTGATATGATCATTTGTTCGAAAAAATTCATGAAAATTCCAGCCAACAAAGGTGACCGAGACCGGACAAGTGGTGCAGTGGTTAAAGCTTCGGCACTTGGACCGAGAGGTACTGGGTTCGAATCCCATCAGAGGCTAGAGCAAAAGCGAATTTTCATCATCGATTACAATCGATGATGTTAATAAACACAACTAAGACCCTCTGATGGAGTGCAGAATTCAGCGCCGACCCACGGTCCATGTCAATGTACAGGTTGACATGGAGCTTGCAATGTGCAGGTGGTATACTGTAGTTGTGTGAGTAGGTGAATGGGTTAATGATGTATAGCATGAATGCGTGGTATCACAATGGGCCAAAAATGGCCTAAGTGTCGACCACTGAAACCTAAACCTAACCTAAGGTGACAGAGGGGAGCCCATGGGTAGACCATCAGCGAATTTAAAATATCGATTATCAAAACAGAAATAATTTTGTTTAATACAAGTCTCAAAAACTAACTTCAGTTCACGATGTAAGCCATTATCTACAACATCCCTATCTAAGTAGTTACAAACTATTTGGGACAAAGTATTAATTGGAATAGAAGTGAAAAGACTGGCAACGTCAAACGAAACTAGTTTTGAATATAATGGAATGTCGATGTCTCGAATATTGTTAATCAATTCTACCGAGTTTTAACCGAGTAAGTCGAAAAGAAATAGTAGGATAATTGAAAAAATGTATGAAACCTTTACATAGCTTGTAGGCAGGAGCATTGCAATACGCGACTATTGGTCTAATCGGAATGCCCTGGAGCAGATGGATTCATGACAGAGTACTTTCAACCAGTTCCATCAAATAACTTCTGGCATTGGTTTATACACTTACTAACCGAAGTTTTAAAATACTTATTTGGATCCCTGCCATGCTCTATTGCTTTGCTTTCTGTAATAAAATTATTACTTGGAACTATTATTAGTTGGATCGATTATTATTAGTTGGAAAAATAATTCTGCTCTGAAAAGCATATGAATTGTACAGGGGTAATGCTCATTAGATCGGCTAATTGAATTAATGTCGGAATTTATCGATTGGTCAGCGTTGGAGCATTCAATTCACAGCTGTGATTAACAAAAGTTAATGGAACTGGTTTAAAAACCAACAATTATGTGTAGTATTCGGATGTGTATCTGAATTTGGATCTAAATGGAGAAGATGATGATTGTCTTGTTGTTAATTGGAATAGGATTTTATAATGAATTACAAGTTTGGCCAAACCAATTAATATTGATTTTACCACACGACAGATGCTTTAAAAGAAATATTTGATTGTGAAACCAGAATAGTCTCATTGCTTTTTTGTGAAACCTGGAATAGTATTTACAAAACCTGTATAGTATACTTTTCTATAGTATACTTTACAATTCATTAAACAATCCACATCAAGATAGGCTCTGATTTAATTCAACAAATTGTTTATTATTTTCACAACTTTTTTCATATTGTCATAAATTTCGCTTAGGTGAATAATTATAAGTAATTTACCACATATTTCATTGTTTATAAATATTTTTCTTTTTAAATTTTTAGGTCCATTTAAATAATAAATTCTATTGAGGGAATTAAAACTAAAATAATAATTCTTTTCCGCTAAATGTGGGGGTCTCACATTTTAATAAAAAATAAATAAATTTGATATATGTATTTTAGATGTCCTGTATCTAAAATGACGACCTTTTAAAAAATATATCTACACTGTAGAACAATAAATAACTGGATGTGGATGATGGCTTGTGCCAGTTTTGTCAGTTTTTCTGAAATGGTAAGTCCTTTCTATTCTTAAATTCTAAAGTTACATAATATTTCTTGTAAATTTTATTTGACCAACTATACTTTTTCTGCAAATAAATAGTGACACCAGTGAAGAATCCTTAGAGATATTATGTGACCAAACAAAGTTTAGATCCGTGAATATTTTTAGTCAATACTCATGAGAATTCGGGTTTTGCTAGGATCAATTAATTATTTAATATTTAACAATGAATTAATTATTTAATTATGCGATCAATTAATTATTAAATTTAAGTGTTTTCCGTTTTATTAACATTTTTTTTTAAATATTTCGAAACATTTGCTTTCCCGCTAGTTTGCGGTTCGATCAATTCAAGTCCCAATCTGCACCAATCTAAAATTTTAACCATTTGAGGCAAACATTATTATCAAGTAATTAAGGTCGCTTGATCTTATTAAGCGTTACTTTTGAGATGGCGTGATGGAAATCATGCAGATTGATCTTCATATATGTATAAAGTTGAAATTTATTTATTTTTATTTTTGCAAGTTACAGTTTGACGTTTTATTATGTGTACCTGGAATAACCAGAAGGAACCTATAAAGGATTATTCATTCTTACCTTTTTGAGGATGAGAATATTACTTTATAAATCACCTACCCAATAGTATTTATAAAAGATGGCGAAAGCTGCACGCCTCAAGGAAAAGATGATTATCGACGTTATTAATTTGGTAAGGACTTCTTTTATTAAAATAAATTATTTAAATAATATAGGTAATATTACATTTTAGATGTCCTGGAATCCTGGGCCATATCCAAGAGGTTTTTTGCTGGCATAAGCCATGTTTTGCTGGAAAGGTAAGTTCCTTTCGATTCGTAAATTTTAAAGTTACATAAATATTTCTTGTAAATATTATTTGTCCAAATAAACTTTTTCTGCAAGTGGATAGTGACACCAGTGAATCCATAGAGATATTATGTGACCAAACAAAGTTTAGGTCCATGACAATTTTTAATCAATACGATAGATCGGTTTTGATTAATTAATTATTTGGATAAGTGTTTTTCCGTTTTATTAACAAATTTCGAAACTTTCACTTTCCCAAGAGTTTGCGGTTCCAGGTCAAAAAATATCAAAAATTTCTCTTGAAAATTGAGAATTCAGATATTTTTCTACCACAGTAACATCTTTTAAAGTTACAATTTTGATTATTATTAGATGTACTTTGGCTTTTGAGCGGCTGAGTCATAACCTTCACCAATGAATAATTTTAGGGATTGTACGGAAATATTATTAAGTAATTTAGATCGCTTGATCTTTATAAGGTTCGAGATGGCTTGATCTTTATAACTCTCGAGATGGCATGATGAATATGTACCGAGTGATTTTCATATATGAAGTTGAAATTTATTTATTTTTGTCTTTTTAAAAGTTATGGTTTGACGTTTTATTATGTAAATTTATAGCCATTTAAGTAGCTCCCTGAAATGAAACATATGCTAATTTTTTCGAGTTAATGAATATTTTTTTCATATCCCTTTTTCAACCAAAACAAATGGCTCAATTAAAGTCCAAACCACACAAATGTGTGAGAAAAATCATAGTATGTAATGGAGTTTTTGATAAACAATTTCGCTTGATTTGAAGCACAACCAACACAATTGGGTGTATAGTTATAATATTTTCTTTGGACGAAAATAAGTTTGAAAGGAATGTGCAAATGTGAAAGTAGGTTAAAAACATATGCAAAAATAAATTTTTATAAATAGTTAAACCAAAAACTGAGTGGTATAGCAAGGCTTACATGGACTCTCCACCTGCTATTGCTATCTAGTTATGCTAGAAAATTTCGATCAAATGGCAAGTGGCGACTCGCAATAATATTTATATGCTATGAATGCATGCTATGTCGGCAGAACTAGATAGCATGTATATAGCATTTTTTCTATTTTAATATGGTGTCTACTGACATTTTAGGTATTTATTCAAATGACTAGTAGTCTTGACTATAGACAAAAGAATGATTTGAGAACGTCAAATTATAGCAAGTTTACCACACCAGACTCCATCTTGGCAAATTTTGATAGAAAGAAAAAGTAGATTGCAATAGTATTCAGATAGCAGGTGGAGAAGCCGTGTAAATCAAATATAAAAATCAAATCAAATATAAATGTAAATAAATTGGTTACATTGGGGTAGATACCCGATTGGCTAGCAAGCAAGCAATTTGCTGGCCATAATCCTGGCTACTCAATCAATTTTGTAAAACAACACAAAAATTTGCTGTTGATTTTTTGAAGCAATCGCAGAAAAAAACAAAAATTTGGTAAAATTGATTGAGTAGGATTTTGGCTAGCAAATTTGATTGCAATCGAATATCTACCCCATTACTCTTTTTTGCTACAAATTAATTGGTGCGTGTTTTCCTCAATGAGGAAGTTTGAGCTATTCGTATAACATTATGGTAATTCAAGCTTACAAAACTTGTAATAATGTCGAATACTTGCGCAGGTCGTTACCAATTAATATGAGGCTGAATATTAAATATATACGTTGCTGATACTTTGATTGGTATGAACATAAAATATGTTTTTAAGAATAATAATTCACTGATTGGTATACACAGCAAGATATATGTATGAGTTTTAGTAATTAAGTTTATCGAACATTTTTATTTGTTTTATTTTTGCCTTTTAAGAAATTCTCGAATCTTTGAGGATGAACTTAATGTGATTTTCGATTACTTAATGTCCCAAATATTCTAATGTCATAGGCACACTGTTAGTTTCGTGATAATTATGATTAACTCGAAATAATGATTTTGAACTAGTGTGTCATGTTTAACCATAATTTCAAACTAAATTTGAACTCAGTTTCGAAATGATATATTTTTTCTCGTTCTGATGCATTTTAGTGCTCACAATGCCGAATGCATCAAAAATGGAGATTCCTGACACTATACAAAAAGAACTAGAGATCAAAAGTTTACCAAAAAATATCTAGTTTCCAAAAAATATCTTCCCGGGATTGCCAGTACATACGAAAATGTCGACAATAATTAAGACCAAATCTACTAGAAAATTCTATTGACAATAATAAGGAATAATTATATAACAGCTATTAAATTTGCACCATTCTTAAACACAAGACACACTACAATTTCCATTTCCTTCTCATTTGGTTTAAAAGATTCAAGATTAGACATTTAATTGACTTTTAAATTGTCAGAAATGACTTTTACATTGACAGAACAGAAAAAAAAATCCCGCGAACTAAATATCAATAACAAACAGAAATCTCAAAGGAAATATTTTTTTCATATCCCTTTTTCAACAAAAAAAAAATGGCTCAATTTAAGTCCAAACCACACAAATGTGTGAGTAAAAATCATAGTATGTAATGGCGTTTTTGATAAACAATTTCGCTTGATTTGAAGCACAACCAACACAATTGGGTGTATAGTTATAATATTTTCTTTGGACGAAAATAAGTTTGAAAGGAATGTACAAATGTGAAAGTAGGTTAAAAACATATGCAAAAATAAATTTTTATAAATAGTTAAATCAAAAACTGAGTGGTATAGCAAGGCTTACATGGACTCTCCACCTGCTATTGCTATCTAGTTATACTAGAAAATTTCGATCAAATGGCAAGTGGCGACTCGCAATAATATTTATATGCTATCTGTATGCTATGAATGCATGCTATGTCGGCAGAACTAGATAGCATGTATATAGCATTTTTTCTATTTTAATATGGTGTCTACTGACATTTTAGGTACTTATTCAAATGACTAGTAGTCTTGACTATAGACAAAAGAATGATTTGAGAACGTCAAATTATAGCAAGTTTACCACACCAGACTCCATCTTGGCAAATTTTGATAGAAAGAAAAAGTAGATTGCAATAGTATTCAGATAGCAGGTGGAGGAGCCGTGTAAATCAAATATAAAAATCAAATCAAATATAAATGTAAATAAATTGGTTACATTGGGATAGATACCCGATTGGCTAGCAAGCAAGCAATTTGCTGGCCATAATCCTGGCTACTCAATCAATTTTGTAAAACAACACAAAAATTTGCTGTTGATTTTTTGAAGCAATCGCAGAAAAAAACAAAAATTTGGTAAAATTGATTGAGTAGGATTTTGGCTAGCAAATTTGATTGCAATCGAATATCTACCCCATTACTCTTTTTTGCTACAAATTAATTGGTGCGTGTTTTCCTCAATGAGGAAGTTTGAGCTATTCGTATAACATTATGGTAATTCAAGCTTACAAAACTTGTAATAATGTCGAATACTTGCGCAGGTCGTTACCAATTAATATGAGGCTGAATATTAAATATATACGTTGCTGATACTTTGATTGGTATGAACATAAAATATGTTTTTAAGAATAATAATTCACTGATTGGTATACACAGCAAGATATATGTATGAGTTTTAGTAATTAAGTTTATCGAACATTTTTATTTGTTTTAGTTTTGCCTTTTAAGAAATTCTCGAATCTTTGAGGATGAACTTAATGTGATTTTCGATTACTTAATGTCCCAAATATTCTAATGTCATAGGCACACTGTTAGTTTCGTGATAATTATGATTAACTCGAAATAATGATTTTGAACTAGTGTGTCATGTTTAACCATAATTTCAAACTAAATTTGAACTCAGTGTCGAAATGATATATTTTTTCTCGTTCTGATGCATTTTAGTGCTCACAATGCCGAATGCATCAAAAATGGAGATTCCTGACACTATACAAAAAGAACTAGAGATCAAAAGTTTACCAAAAAATATCTAGTTTCCAAAAAATATCTTCCCGGGATTGCCAGCACATACGAAAATGTCGACAATAATTAAGACCAAATCTACTAGAAAATTCTATTGACAATAATAAGGAATAATTATATAACAGCTATTAAATTTGCACCATTCTTAAACACAAGACACACTACAATTTCCATTTCCTTCTCATTTGGTTTAAAAGAGTAATGAAGTAGGCGTTGACAAAAAATTCAAGATTAGACATTTAATTGACTTTTAAATTGTCAGAAATGACTTTTACATTGACAGAACAGAAAAAAAAATCCCGCGAACTAAATATCAATAACAAACAGAAATCTCAAAGGAAATATTTTTTTCATATCCCTTTTTCAACAAAAAAAAAATGGCTCAATTTAAGTCCAAACCACACAAATGTGTGAGAACAATCATAGTATGTAATGGAGTTTTTGATAAACAATTTCGGTTGATTTGAAGCACAACCAACACAATTGGGTGTATAGTTATAATATTTTCTTTGGACGAAAATAAGTTTGAAAGGAATGTGCAAATGTGAAAGTAGGTTAAAAACATATGCAAAAATAAATTTTTATAAATAGTTAAACCAAAAACTGAGTGGTATAGCAAGGCTTACATGGACTCTCCACCTGCTATTGCTATCTAGTTATGCTAGAAAATTTCGATCAAATGGCAAGTGGCGACTCGCAATAATATTTATATGCTATGAATGCATGCTATGTCGGCAGAACTAGATAGCATGTATATAGCATTTTTTCTATTTTAATATGGTGTCTACTGACATTTTAGGTATTTATTCAAATGACTAGTAGTCTTGACTATAGACAAAAGAATGATTTGAGAACGTCAAATTATAGCAAGTTTACCACACCAGACTCCATCTTGGCAAATTTTGATAGAAAGAAAAAGTAGATTGCAATAGTATTCAGATAGCAGGTGGAGAAGCCGTGTAAATCAAATATAAAAATCAAATCAAATATAAATGTAAATAAATTGGTTACATTGGGGTAGATACCCGATTGGCTAGCAAGCAAGCAATTTGCTGGCCATAATCCTGGCTACTCAATCAATTTTGTAAAACAACACAAAAATTTGCTGTTGATTTTTTGAAGCAATCGCAGAAAAAAACAAAAATTTGGTAAAATTGATTGAGTAGGATTTTGGCTAGCAAATTTGATTGCAATCGAATATCTACCCCATTACTCTTTTTTGCTACAAATTAATTGGTGCGTGTTTTCCTCAATGAGGAAGTTTGAGCTATTCGTATAACATTATGGTAATTCAAGCTTACAAAACTTGTAATAATGTCGAATACTTGCGCAGGTCGTTACCAATTAATATGAGGCTGAATATTAAATATATACGTTGCTGATACTTTGATTGGTATGAACATAAAATATGTTTTTAAGAATAATAATTCACTGATTGGTATACACAGCAAGATATATGTACGAGTTTTAGTAATTAAGTTTATCGAACATTTTTATTTGTTTTAGTTTTGCCTTTTAAGAAATTCTCGAATCTTTGAGGATGAACTTAATGTGATTTTCGATTACTTAATGTCCCAAATATTCTAATGTCATAGGCACACTGTTAGTTTCGTGATAATTATGATTAACTCGAAATAATGATTTTGAACTAGTGTGTCATGTTTAACCATAATTTCAAACTAAATTTGAACTCAGTTTCGAAATGATATATTTTTTCTCGTTCTGATGCATTTTAGTGCTCACAATGCCGAATGCATCAAAAATGGAGATTCCTGACACTATACAAAAAGAACTAGAGATCAAAAGTTTACCAAAAAATATCTAGTTTCCAAAAAATATCTTCCCGGGATTGCCAGCACATACGAAAATGTCGACAATAATTAAGACCAAATCTACTAGAAAATTCTATTGACAATAATAAGGAATAATTATATAACAGCTATTAAATTTGCACCATTCTTAAACACAAGACACACTACAATTTCCATTTCCTTCTCATTTGGTTTAAAAGAGTAATGAAGTAGGCGTTGACAAAAAATTCAAGATTAGACATTTAATTGACTTTTAAATTGTCAGAAATGACTTTTACATTGACAGAACAGAAAAAAATCCCGCGAACTAAATATCAATAACAAACAGAAATCTCAAGGAAATATTTTTTTCATATCCCTTTTTCAACCAAAAAAAAATGGCTCAATTCAAGTCCAAACCACACAAATGTGTGAGAAAAATCATAGTATGTAATGGCGTTTTTGATAAACAATTTCGGTTGATTTGAAGCACAACCAACACAATTGGGTGTATAGTTATAATATTTTCTTTGGACGAAAATAAGTTTGAAAGGAATGTACAAATGTGAAAGTAGGTTAAAAACATATGCAAAAATAAATTTTTATAAATAGTTAAACCAAAAACTGAGTGGTATAGCAAGGCTTACATGGACTCTCCACCTGCTATTGCTATCTAGTTATGCTAGAAAATTTCGATCAAATGGCAAGTGGCGACTCGCAATAATATTTATATGCTATCTGTATGCTATGAATGCATGCTATGTCGGCAGAACTAGATAGCATGTATATAGCATTTTTTCTATTTTAATATGGTGTCTACTGACATTTTAGGTATTTATTCAAATGACTAGTAGTCTTGACTATAGACAAAAGAATGATTTGAGAACGTCAAATTATAGCAAGTTTACCACACCAGACTCCATCTTGGCAAATTTTGATAGAAAGAAAAAGTAGATTGCAATAGTATTCAGATAGCAGGTGGAGGAGCCGTGTAAATCAAATATAAAAATCAAATCAAATATAAATGTAAATAAATTGGTTACATTGGGATAGATACCCGATTGGCTAGCAAGCAAGCAATTTGCTGGCCATAATCCTGGCTACTCAATCAATTTTGTAAAACAACACAAAAATTTGCTGTTGATTTTTTGAAGCAATCGCAGAAAAAAACAAAAATTTGGTAAAATTGATTGAGTAGGATTTTGGCTAGCAAATTTGATTGCAATCGAATATCTACCCCATTACTCTTTTTTGCTACAAATTAATTGGTGCGTGTTTTCCTCAATGAGGAAGTTTGAGCTATTCGTATAACATTATGGTAATTCAAGCTTACAAAACTTGTAATAATGTCGAATACTTGCGCAGGTCGTTACCAATTAATATGAGGCTGAATATTAAATATATACGTTGCTGATACTTTGATTGGTATGAACATAAAATATGTTTTTAAGAATAATAATTCACTGATTGGTATACACAGCAAGATATATGTATGAGTTTTAGTAATTAAGTTTATCGAACATTTTTATTTGTTTTAGTTTTGCCTTTTAAGAAATTCTCGAATCTTTGAGGATGAACTTAATGTGATTTTCGATTACTTAATGTCCCAAATATTCTAATGTCATAGGCACACTGTTAGTTTCGTGATAATTATGATTAACTCGAAATAATGATTTTGAACTAGTGTGTCATGTTTAACCATAATTTCAAACTAAATTTGAACTCAGTGTCGAAATGATATATTTTTTCTCGTTCTGATGCATTTTAGTGCTCACAATGCCGAATGCATCAAAAATGGAGATTCCTGACACTATACAAAAAGAACTAGAGATCAAAAGTTTACCAAAAAATATCTAGTTTCCAAAAAATATCTTCCCGGGATTGCCAGCACATACGAAAATGTCGACAATAATTAAGACCAAATCTACTAGAAAATTCTATTGACAATAATAAGGAATAATTATATAACAGCTATTAAATTTGCACCATTCTTAAACACAAGACACACTACAATTTCCATTTCCTTCTCATTTGGTTTAAAAGAGTAATGAAGTAGGCGTTGACAAAAAATTCAAGATTAGACATTTAATTGACTTTTAAATTGTCAGAAATGACTTTTACATTGACAGAACAGAAAAAAATCCCGCGAACTAAATATCAATAACAAACAGAAATCTCAAGGAAATATTTTTTTCATATCCCTTTTTCAACCAAAAAAAAATGGCTCAATTCAAGTCCAAACCACACAAATGTGTGAGAAAAATCATAGTATGTAATGGCGTTTTTGATAAACAATTTCGCTTGATTTGAAGCACAACCAACACAATTGGGTGTATAGTTATAATATTTTCTTTGGACGAAAATAAGTTTGAAAGGAATGTACAAATGTGAAAGTAGGTTAAAAACACATGCAAAAATAAATTTTTATAAATAGTTAAACCAAAAACTGAGTGGTATAGCAAGGCTTACATGGACTCTCCACCTGGAGTGCGTTTACAAATGCTACATTGTAATCATATTGTTACAACTGTCATTGTAATTTTTCCGGCCATCTTAACTATATATTGTTTGAAACGTCAAATTGGCATTACATATACAAATAAATAAAAAAAATTATAATTCTAAAATTATAAACATTTTAAAAATGGAAAGCGCAGAATTGCTATTTCTTGCAACATTATTGAATTATAAAAAAGGATTAATGGACGTAAGTACTCGTTTAGAATGAATTGAAATTAATATTGTTTATGGTTAAATTATTCCCGCCAATTTTAGATGATGATAACAATGAACAATGCAGCCGAAGAGGACGAGGTAGAAGAGCTAGATGTACTAATCAGATTCAAAAAGCAATTCAAACCACCACGGATTACCGCGTATATTTCGGAAGTTGTTGATTTTTACGACGATTTACAATTCCAACAGAATTTTCGACTAAAGAAAAGTGCATTTGAGATACTACTCCAAATAGTAACTCCAATTTTAATTAAAGCGGATGCAGTTGCGGGCAGACCACAAATTGATCCGAAACACCAATTACTTGCAGTAATTTGGTTGTTAGCGACACCGGATTCCTATAGGTAACTATTATAGGTATTTTATCCACATTAATTCATCCATTATTATATAAATAAATATATCCATTATTATATAAATCCATTATTATATAAATAAATATTATATAAATATTATATAAAGATATCCATTATTAAATAAATAAATTTCGAAATTTTTTCTTACTGAAAAATTGTTTGATTATAAAACAAACAGCGTTTACATAAAAATGACATTTAGAATCTATATACCGAGGAGAGTTGAAAATGACGTTTAGAACAATGTACAACACAGTTTATGAACGACAAAAAGCACATGCGTGTTGTTACAATGGTGGTTTATGAACGCATTAGAACTGTCATTGTTAACAATATTGTTACAACGTAAAATTTGTAAACGCACTCCTGCTATTGCTATCTAGTTATGCTAGAAAATTTCGATCAAATGACAAGTGGCGACTCGTAATAATATTTATATGCTATCTGTATGCTATGAATGCATGCTATGTCGGCAGAACTAGATAGCATGTATATAGCATTTTTTCTATTTTAATATGGTGTCTACTGACATTTTAGGTATTTATTCAAATGACTAGTAGTCTTGACTATAGACAAAAGAATGATTTGAGAACGTCAAATTATAGCAAGTTTACCACACCAGACTCCATCTTGGCAAATTTTGATAGAAAGAAAAAGTAGATTGCAATAGTATTCAGATAGCAGGTGGAGGAGCCGTGTAAATCAAATATAAAAATCAAATCAAATATAAATGTAAATAAATTGGTTACATTGGGATAGATACCCGATTGGCTAGCAAGCAAGCAATTTGCTGGCCATAATCCTGGCTACTCAATCAATTTTGTAAAACAACACAAAAATTTGCTGTTGATTTTTTGAAGCAATCGCAGAAAAAAACAAAAATTTGGTAAAATTGATTGAGTAGGATTTTGGCTAGCAAATTTGATTGCAATCGAATATCTACCCCATTACTCTTTTTTGCTACAAATTAATTGGTGCGTGTTTTCCTCAATGAGGAAGTTTGAGCTATTCGTATAACATTATGGTAATTCAAGCTTACAAAACTTGTAATAATGTCGAATACTTGCGCAGGTCGTTACCAATTAATATGAGGCTGAATATTAAATATATACGTTGCTGATACTTTGATTGGTATGAACATAAAATATGTTTTTAAGAATAATAATTCACTGATTGGTATACACAGCAAGATATATGTATGAGTTTTAGTAATTAAGTTTATCGAACATTTTTATTTGTTTTATTTTTGCCTTTTAAGAAATTCTCGAATCTTTGAGGATGAACTTAATGTGATTTTCGATTACTTAATGTCCCAAATATTCTAATGTCATAGGCACACTGTTAGTTTCGTGATAATTATGATTAACTCGAAATAATGATTTTGAACTAGTGTGTCATGTTTAACCATAATTTCAAACTAAATTTGAACTCAGTGTCGAAATGATATATTTTTTCTCGTTCCGATGCATTTTAGTGCTCACAATGCCGAATGCATCAAAAATGAAGATTCCTGACACTATACAAAAAGAACTAGAGATCAAAAGTTTACCAAAAAATATCTAGTTTCCAAAAAATATCTTCCCGGGATTGCCAGCACATACGAAAATTTCGACAATAATTAACACCAAATCTACTAGAAAATTCTATTGACAATAATAAGGAATAATTATATAACAGCTATTAAATTTGCACCATTCTTAAACACAAGACACACTACAATTTCCATTTCCTTCTCATTTGGTTTAAAAGAGTAATGAAGTAGGCGTTGACAAAAAATTCAAGATTAGACATTTAATTGACTTTTAAATTGTCAGAAATGACTTTTACATTGACAGAACAGAAAAAAAATCCCGCGAACTAAATATCAATAACAAACAGAAATCTCAAAGGAAATATTTTTTTCATATCCCTTTTTCAACCAAAAAAAATGGCTCAATTTAAATCCAAACCACACAAATGTGTGAGAAAAATCATAGTATGTAATGGCGTTTTTGATAAACAATTTCGCTTGATTTGAAGCACAACCAACACAATTGGGTGTATAGTTATAATATTTTCTTTGGACGAAAATAAGTTTGAAAGGAATGTACAAATGTGAAAGTAGGTTAAAAACATATGCAAAAATAAATTTTTATAAATAGTTAAATCAAAAACTGAGTGGTATAGCAAGGCTTACATGGACTCTCCACCTGCTATTGCTATCTAGTTATACTAGAAAATTTCGATCAAATGGCAAGTGGCGACTCGCAATAATATTTATATGCTATCTGTATGCTATGAATGCATGCTATGTCGGCAGAACTAGATAGCATGTATATAGCATTTTGCTATTTTAATATGGTGTCTACTGACATTTTAGGTATTTATTCAAATGACTAGTAGTCTTGACTATAGACAAAAGAATGATTTGAGAACGTCAAATTAATTAAAAATGAGAACGAAAAAAATTGAGAACGTCAAATTAATTAAAAATGCGCTGGCAACACTAAAATACAAATATCACGATATTTTTCAATGTCATCCCAGAAAAAAAATATGTCATGACAGTTTTTACTGTATCAATTCATAAAAATTTATAAACAATTTGTATTGAAAACTGATGCCAACCCGGAAAAGATAAGGTCACAATAAATTTCCTAACAAGAAAACAAATAATTTTTGATAACAAAAAACGTGTATCAAAAAAAATGAAATGATATATAAAGTAATTAATATAGGAAAATTAAGTAAACGAGTAGGAAAATACAAAATAAACAAAACAAATAATAAAAGTGGCAAACAATTCTTTGATTTAGTGCTCCGCCGTAGTCGTCTGAATTCTAGTAGATGTCCATTACTTGAAACCGGACTATCAAGGTTTTGTTGTCCAGGGATTGGCCTGTTTAAATAAGAAGAGGAAAACAATTTTATGATTAGGAGCCTCGCTATATTCGTCTGAATGTAAATAACAAGAGGCAAAAAAATTCTTTGATTTAGAGCTCCGCTATAGTCGTCTGAATTCATAGTAGATGTCCATTACCAGAAACCGGACTATATAGGTTTTGTAGTTCAGGAATTTGCCTGTTTAAATAAATTCTATGATTTTGAGCCTCGCTATAGTCGTCTGAATTTCAATAACAAGAAGTAAGAAAGATTCTTTTATTTAGAGCTCCGCTATAGTCGTCTGAATTCCTAGTAGATGGCCATTACCAGAAACCGGACTATATAGGCTTTGTAGCTCCGTGGAAATATTTCGTGGAAATAATTTGGATTAAATAACTTTTTAACTTATCGTTAAATAGTTCCATGGAATAAAATATATTTAACCAAGTTTGCTTTGATGTTTTCCTGACTGCAAAAACAGATTTCATATAAAATATTTAACTTTAACAACCGGCCATATAACACACACTATAATTAAGTAATCACTTAGGTGTAAAGCGTAACGAGCAAAGAGCAACAAATAGAGTGAAAGTATTAGGTAAATAATAAAAATTAGATTAATACCAATAATGAAGTTGATGAAGCTTGATAATCACTAAACAATGATGTATGACATACAGAGGTACAGAGCAAAGAGTAACAAGTAGAGAGTAAGTAGTAAAAAGCAAATAGTATAGTGTAATGAGTTATTAGTAAGACACCAATTGCTAATTACTAATTACACTTCACAAAGGATTTTTTTGAAACGGCTACTAAGGTGTAGATGATTAAACGGTTAGCAAGGATACAATTGGAGCCATAAATGGTGTACCCTAGTCAATTTTACAATAAAATTTTTAATTTTAGTTTGGAATGTTAGACTATTTTAAATGTTAATTGGAAGTTAATCGCCAAATATCAGTGATTACAGACGTTTGATCAGAAACTGATGAAGGAACATAACCTAGAGCAATAGTGGACATTTCCGTCCTCATAATTTTGAGATTTCTAAACTACGTGAATATTGTAAATATAATAGTGCAGACGATTTAGTTTTATGTTGTTATTAGGTTTTCAACAAAGAGAGAAAGCTCACACAGTACCGCCAACACAAGTGTCCATAGAATAGTTCGAGAAAAACTTAATCTGAATATGACAACTGGAATCTGAAAATGCGGTGTGTTTGAGTTTTTTTTTGTCACACTAATTTATTTATTGCTAAATATTCGAACGTTTACTCGTGAATCAACAACAAATCAACAAAGCTTAACAAAACAATTATTAGCTGAAAATACCAAAACAACGCTAATCGATTATTTATAAATTGCCTTAAGCCAAGACACATTGATTGGAGACCTACTTATTCCGATAAGTGGCCTTGCGAGGGTATTTTTTTGAGTGAGTAGATTTCTATAAATGAATATTTCGTTTCGAAAATAACTAAATTGCTTGTTACTAATTATTTACTTTACATATTACAGATTCCATATTACATATTAAATGCTACCTTATACTCGGTTACATATTACTCAAAATAAATGACTTATTACAAATTAAATTACTAATTACTAGTTTCCAATTAAAAAAGAAGAAATTACAGAATTCAAATCTCAATTAAAATAGAAAATGCTGGTTTCTTAAAGTGAGCAAATATAAAAAATATTATACCAATTAGAAAAGACCAAAACCAATAATCACTAAATCTTAGTTAGACACTGTTTCATTTCACAATTAGAGGCACAATTATATAGAGATAGTGATGAGATATATCCAAAAGACGAAAAGTAGCTTGGACTTTTCTAGACGCCATAAACTAAAGACTAAATCATAAATATGAAATGTATAGTATTCTAATATGAAGAAACATTTGAAATAATACAACTTACACAATTTACACAAACCTAATTAGTTTTATTAGCATAACATCCTAGAAATTTGAGACTTTTTTGTAGAATCACTAAAAGCGTATTAAGAAATAGGTTGGCAATAATCTTCTTCAGTTGCGTAAGCTACAAGTAATATACAAAATTTTGTCATACCAAAACCCTTTTAGAGCTTAATTTAATTTGGCTATTACGAGTATTACTCACATCTAGAAAGTTTGTGAAAAAATTATTTATCAATTTCAATTATGGTTGATAATCGCTGAACCATTTCCAACTTCATTATCAAATATCAATCAATTATTTACCAGATGTCATAACATAGTCTTGATCGTGAAGTGCTTCTGATTTAAACAGTTTTTAGCTGACCCCCGCCACTGTTTGTAAGGGGGGTGGGGGCAACTTGGAAACTAAGATAGGAACCCCTAATTTTTATTGCATATTCGGATTCTACGGCTAACAGTACGTAGGATTTCCTTGAAACATTTTTTTCGATTCATGATAGATGGCGCTGTAATAGGCGATATTAATTTTTTTGAAGTAAAACTTCTTTAGGCACGTGTAATGTTATTATTGTTTATAAATTAAACTCACTTTTAACTTTTTATTAATAAAGATTTATTTAGAAATGCAAAGTGTATTGCAACGCGAATGATGTCGAAATTTCATGATAAGTGTGTGGCATTACACACGCTTGACTTGGAGACTAAGCTGGCAAATGCGTTACGAACAGTGTAATCGAACGAGGCGAACGAAACAATAAACGCAAAACGAAATCATTTTCCTTTAGTATCAGGCTGTGCCATGACAATTCATAAATACCTAGAGGAACATTAGTTGATACCATTTTATTTTGGTTGAAAAGGTTTGTTAAAAAAATTGGAAAATAAGAAAATAGGAAAATTGGAAATTTCGAAATTTGCAAAATTGGAAAATTTGTAAATTGGAAAATTATAAAATTGGAAAATTAGAAAATTGGGAAATAGGTAAATGGAAAATTGGAAAATAGGAAAATATGAAAATTGGAAATTTGAAAAATTGCTAAATTGGATAACTGGTAAATTGGAAAATTGAAAAATTGGAAAATTGAAAAATTGGAAAATAGGAAAATAAAAAAATATGAAAATAGGTAATTTGGAAAGTTGGTAAATTGGAAAATTTGAAAATTGGAAAACTGGAAAATTGGAAAGTCATAATATAGACTTCTATGTCACTGACTGACTCACTCAAGAACGCACAGGGAGACCAAAAATTTTTTTTTCCTATATTATAACATCTATGTCACTCACTCGCTTACTCACTCCAGGACGCACAGGGTGACCAAAAGAAAATTTGTCCGTGTGATATATTTTATATATGTATTTTTTTCTATATAATAGCTCCATTCCATACGAGGTATCACGGAAACCGATTCTTTCTTCGTTTCTTTCCCCGTTAGCCTTGCATACAGGTTTTAACGCGACTTAAACAAATTTTCGATGAAACCGCACACTACACAAACATAAATGAAATACAAAATATTTCAAGGCCATTTTTACTATGCGAAGAGATTTCGAAAGTGATTTTTTTGTCCATTTTGTTACACATACATAAACATTATCTATTACTAGTTGGCCTTGAGAAAGTTACTAAGTTACCTCTTGTGGCATCAGACATAAACGGCTAGGTGACATTCGAGAACGCACAGGGTGACCAATTTTTTTCAATATTATAATTGTTCTATACTATATTATAAATATTAAATATATATATATATTAGAAGTTTTACTTCAGTAGTGTGGTCTAAAGCACACTTAATTTTTTTTCGATTTCTCCTGCAATATGTTTGCATTAAAATTAACTCGTTTTCAACGTACAGGGTGACTGAGACCAAGTGTTACCAAATGAAAACGATGTAATTTTGAAGTAAAACTTCTTTAGGCACGCTTGACTTGGGGCGTTACGAAATGCGTTACGAAAAATGTAATCGAACGAGGCGAACGAAACAATAACAATACACAACAACAACAATAAACGAAAACGAAATCATTTTCCTTTAGTATTAGGATGTGCCATGACAATTCATAAATCCCTAGGTAGAACATTAGTTTATACCATTTTATTTTAATGATTGGTTAAAAAAGTTGGAAAATTTCGAAATTTGCAAAATTGGAAAATTTGAAAATTTGTAAATTGGAAAATTGGAAAATGTTAAAATTGGAAAATTAGAATATGAAAACATGAAAATATGAAAATATGAAAATATGAAAATATGAAAATATGAAAATATGAAAATATGAAAATATGAAAATATGAAAATATGAAAATATGAAATATGAAAATATGAAAATATGAAAATATGAAAATATGAAAATATGAAATATGAAAATATGAAAATATGAAAATATGAAAATATGAAAATATGAAAATATGAAAATATGAAAATATGAAAATATGAAAATATGAAAATATGAAAATATGAAAATATGAAAATATGAAAATATGAAAATATGAAAATATGAAAATATGAAAATATGAAAATATGAAAATATGAAAATATGAAAATATGAAAATATGAAAATATGAAAATATGAAAATATGAAAATATGAAAATATGAAAATATGAAAATATGAAAATATGAAAATATGAAAATATGAAAATATGAAAATATGAAAATATGAAAATATGAAAATATGAAAATATGAAAATATGAAAATATGAAAATATGAAAATATGAAAATATGAAAATATGAAAATATGAAAATATGAAAATATGAAAATATGAAAATATGAAAATATGAAAATATGAAAATATGAAAATATGAAAATATGAAAATATGAAAATATGAAAATATGAAAATATGAAAATATGAAAATATGAAAATATGAAAATATGAAAATATGAAAATATGAAAATATGAAAATATGAAAATATGAAAATATGAAAATATGAAAATATGAAAATATGAAAATATGAAAATATGAAAATATGAAAATATGAAAATATGAAAATATGAAAATATGAAAATATGAAAATATGAAAATATGAAAATATGAAAATATGAAAATATGAAAATATGAAAATATGAAAATATGAAAATATGAAAATATGAAAATATGAAAATATGAAAATATGAAAATATGAAAATATGAAAATATGAAAATATGAAAATATGAAAATATGAAAATATGAAAATATGAAAATATGAAAATATGAAAATATGAAAATATGAAAATATGAAAATATGAAAATATGAAAATATGAAAATATGAAAATATGAAAATATGAAAATATGAAAATATGAAAATATGAAAATATGAAAATATGAAAATATGAAAATATGAAAATATGAAAATATGAAAATATGAAAATATGAAAATATGAAAATATGAAAATATGAAAATATGAAAATATGAAAATATGAAAATATGAAAATATGAAAATATGAAAATATGAAAATATGAAAATATGAAAATATGAAAATATGAAAATATGAAAATATGAAAATATGAAAATATGAAAATATGAAAATATGAAAATATGAAAATATGAAAATATGAAAATATGAAAATATGAAAATATGAAAATATGAAAATATGAAAATATGAAAATATGAAAATATGAAAATATGAAAATATGAAAATATGAAAATATGAAAATATGAAAATATGAAAATATGAAAATATGAAAATATGAAAATATGAAAATATGAAAATATGAAAATATGAAAATATGAAAATATGAAAATATGAAAATATGAAAATATGAAAATATGAAAATATGAAAATATGAAAATAT
Organism: Nephrotoma flavescens; assembly: GCA_932526605.1. Classification (NCBI taxonomy): domain Eukaryota; kingdom Metazoa; phylum Arthropoda; class Insecta; order Diptera; family Tipulidae; genus Nephrotoma; species Nephrotoma flavescens. Next base: position 89,729,420 of record OW052222.1, on the reverse strand, counting down.
GAAAATATGAAAATATGAAAATATGAAAATATGAAAATATGAAAATATGAAAATATGAAAATATGAAAATATGAAAATATGAAAATATGAAAATATGAAAATATGAAAATATGAAAATATGAAAATATGAAAATATGAAAATATGAAAATATGAAAATATGAAAATATGAAAATATGAAAATATGAAAATATGAAAATATGAAAATATGAAAATATGAAAATATGAAAATATGAAAATATGAAAATATGAAAATATGAAAATATGAAAATATGAAAATATGAAAATATGAAAATATGAAAATATGAAAATATGAAAATATGAAAATATGAAAATATGAAAATATGAAAATATGAAAATATGAAAATATGAAAATATGAAAATATGAAAATATGAAAATATGAAAATATGAAAATATGAAAATATGAAAATATGAAAATATGAAAATATGAAAATATGAAAATATGAAAATATGAAAATATGAAAATATGAAAATATGAAAATATGAAAATATGAAAATATGAAAATATGAAAATATGAAAATATGAAAATATGAAAATATGAAAATATGAAAATATGAAAATATGAAAATATGAAAATATGAAAATATGAAAATATGAAAATATGAAAATATGAAAATATGAAAATATGAAAATATGAAAATATGAAAATATGAAAATATGAAAATATGAAAATATGAAAATATGAAAATATGAAAATATGAAAATATGAAAATATGAAAATATGAAAATATGAAAATATGAAAATATGAAAATATGAAAATATGAAAATATGAAAATATGAAAATATGAAAATATGAAAATATGAAAATATGAAAATATGAAAATATGAAAATATGAAAATATGAAAATATGAAAATATGAAAATATGAAAATATGAAAATATGAAAATATGAAAATATGAAAATATGAAAATATGAAAATATGAAAATATGAAAATATGAAAATATGAAAATATGAAAATATGAAAATATGAAAATATGAAAATATGAAAATATGAAAATATGAAAATATGAAAATATGAAAATATGAAAATATGAAAATATGAAAATATGAAAATATGAAAATATGAAAATATGAAAATATGAAAATATGAAAATATGAAAATATGAAAATATGAAAATATGAAAATATGAAAATATGAAAATATGAAAATATGAAAATATGAAAATATGAAAATATGAAAATATGAAAATATGAAAATATGAAAATATGAAAATATGAAAATATGAAAATATGAAAATATGAAAATATGAAAATATGAAAATATGAAAATATGAAAATATGAAAATATGAAAATATGAAAATATGAAAATATGAAAATATGAAAATATGAAAATATGAAAATATGAAAATATGAAAATATGAAAATATGAAAATATGAAAATATGAAAATATGAAAATATGAAAATATGAAAATATGAAAATATGAAAATATGAAAATATGAAAATATGAAAATATGAAAATATGAAAATATGAAAATATGAAAATATGAAAATATGAAAATATGAAAATATGAAAATATGAAAATATGAAAATATGAAAATATGAAAATATGAAAATATGAAAATATGAAAATATGAAAATATGAAAATATGAAAATATGAAAATATGAAAATATGAAAATATGAAAATATGAAAATATGAAAATATGAAAATATGAAAATATGAAAATATGAAAATATGAAAATATGAAAATATGAAAATATGAAAATATGAAAATATGAAAATATGAAAATATGAAAATATGAAAATATGAAAATATGAAAATATGAAAATATGAAAATATGAAAATATAAGATACACAAGTCACACTCAGCTTTAAGCGATGTGGTTATTATCCTGCAAGCAATGAAAAACCAGTTAGACGCACTTGAAGCCTCAGTAAGTTTCTGCTGCAAAGTACTGGATGACAGAAAAATTTCAATTGAGAAGCTAAACATGGAGAATGAAATTTTAACCAACAAATATGATCGCCTTGAAAACGAGTATAAAAAACAAGACATCCGTATCTGCGAAATGGAGTTTAAATGTGATGGTTTTCAGCAACGCGCATTGAATTCAAATCTTATTGTTGCTGGTCTTCCGGACAATTCGAAGGATCCAAAGGTTGTAGCTGAGGAGTTATTGAATCACTTACAATGCCAGGAATATTAGTATTCAATATATCGAGTTGCGAATACATGTCGTCCAACAAATCTATTAGACAAAATACATATAAAAGTAAATTTGGTGATGTCAAATTAATCATGAAATTTAAAGATCAAATTTCCAAAACTAAGGTGATGCAACAAAAAAAGCGTTTAAAACCTACATGCCACTACCTATATGCCAACGAAATTGGATTTAAATCGGAACAAAATATTCAGTTATATTTTCGCGACCATCTCACATCTTTACGTCACACATTATTTCGCGAAGCACTTAAACTCAAAAAGTTATCAAAGTATAAATACCTGTGGATTTCTGAGGGCAATATACTCATCCGTAAATCTGAAGGAGCTACCATCAACAGGATCCAGTCAAAAGCCGATATCCGTAAACTCGAAACATCACACCAGAACAGTGAGCAGGCACAGGATTCCTCAAATTAATTGTGAAGCACAAATAAGTATAACTCTATATTATTTATTAAGACCTGTTAACTTATATTCTCTAGTCTCGCATAATTATATTACTAGCTTAAGCCCACAATATTTCAAGTTCAACTACATTTTCTTCTTTTTATTCACCAAACTTTTGTTTTTATTCACCACAGTTAGTCATTTCATTTTACTTTTCACAATTTATCACAACTTATTATTAACAGTTATATAGTTTTTCAACTTAATTTAGTGACACTTTTGTTTTTACGAGTATTAATGTCTTCGTTTTTATTTTTGGTCACTGTCACATTTTATTATATCAGATTTCATTTTGAATTTTATGTTAATCTAAAGGACTAGACACACCAAGCGTCGACGGCGAGCGGCGAATTTAAATATGCCTTAATTTATGTATGTATTATATAGAATCGATAGTATAAATAATTATATACCAATTATTTATAAAAAACATTACAAATTTTGGATTTTTAATATAAAAATTGTAATTTTAAGAAATTATATCGAATGAAGTTGCATCCGCCGTCGCGAAATTATGTCCCACACCAAGCGATCAAAAAAATTCGTCCATCGAAGCCGAACATAACCTAAAAATAATGCTACTTCAATTGTGGTCCATACATTTCTAATTCGTGATTCACGTATGCGCTCATATTATTTACCAATAATAACGATTTATAAAACAAAAATCGAAAATTCACAAAATTATTGAAAACAACAAAGGCGCCGCACCGCTCTTGGTGTGAACGGATATGCGCGTCGAGTTGTATGGAACATTTGGAATTTGACGCGCCGCGCTTGGTGTGTCTAGTCCTTTACATTTCATATACATTTTCATTGTAAAATTACTTTAAAACCCTACAAATGTTATTTTATTCACCTTAAGTTCTACAATATTAGTTTGAATCCTAGCTATTTTATTTTATATCGACCTAATTTTAAATATTTTTTATTGTTCTTACTACCATTGTTATTAATGCTATTATTTTTATTTCATAAACTATTTCTTATTTTCATAATTATTACATTTCTAGTTCATAACTCAATAATTTTAAGTCTTTTTTTGTTAACACTTTTAGGACTTTTAGGCGCATCTAATATTCTATTCGTTAATTCAGACTGTTCTTTTTGTATGATACTTCCGTGTATTCATTTTGGAATATCTTCATTACCTTCGTGTGATGTAATAACTTTGAATTCGATATATCAACAGATGAATATAACGTTAACTTTGCAAATTATGTGGCTATCAGTTTTTTATTTGTTACAATTATCTGCTTATTTAGACGTATTGATTGTATTTGTAATTTATTTTTCAGTACATTTCTCACGGTTCAATAATCTGTTTAGTTTTTATGGATAATTGTGATTTTGCGGATTTTTTAATTGTACATCAAAATGTTCGTAGTCTTCGAAGGAATTTTGACGTACTGGTTGCCAATATTAATGCATATAACACAAGGCCCTCGTTTATATTTTTGAGTGAAATTTGGATTCATACTGATGAAATGTCTTCATATAATTTAAATGGTTATACGTTGCTCTGTGCGTGCAATGATTCGTATAGAGCAGGTGGTGTTGCCGTGTTTTTTGATTCTAATTTAGATTGCTCAGTTAGTGCCCATAACTTACCATCAGCCGATGTCATAAAGGTTGAGTGGAGATTTTCAAATGATTTATATGTCTTTTTATGCATCTATCGACTTCAATCTATAGCTGTGAGTGTCTATGTTCGGGAAGTGGCCGAGGTTTTGGGCAGTATTAGGTCAAAAAACCTTTTTGTTTTTGGAGACATTAACATTGATATTCTCGGGTTTCCAAGCAACAGTACTGATTATCTAAACCTTATGTCATTATCTAAACTTTATGTCCTTTGGGCTTGAGTCATTGATTGGTACTCCCACGCGGGTTACTGCTTCTTCTTCAACGTGTATTGACCACTTTTTTGCTAGACTTAGGTCTAATGATCTTTCAGGTATAAGAACATCGGCTGTGGACTTAAAAATTTCTGACCACCACTTGATTGAGATACGGTTTAAGGCTTCTCAGATACTGTTACCAAGGTCTAATTTGAACCAAAATTCCACGAGAAGTAGAAAGAAACTCAATCTGTTGTTGTTATATGAAAGGTTGGATCATATGGACTGGGGGTTCATTTTTAACATCGACAATCCATCGCTAGCTCTTGAGGTATTTTTGGATAATATTTTAACTATCTTGGAAAGCTGCTACACATATTGCTCGTCTAAAATTAAACGCCTGCACCCTTGGATCTCCTTTGACCTTGCGCGACGTGTTAATAAAAGGAATAAACTGCGGTCTAAGTTAAATAGGCCTCCTGATAATGCAGTACTTCGTGATAGCTATAACAGAATGTGCACCATAATTAACGCAGATATCAAAAAATAAAAGGAAACCTATTATTCTAAGCGTTTTTCTGCTAACCGCGGTGATATAAAAAAAAACTGGATTTTAGTGAACGAGATTCTGACTCGCAAACATAAAACTTCACTAGTCAAATCTATTTTAGCACAGAACGGAGAACTTCTTACGAGTGATCTAGAAATTGCTAATTAGTTTAATTGTTATTTTTCTAGTGTTGCTAAAGATTTAGGTGCTAAATTTAACTCTATCAACACGTCATCTAGTTTCGATTTGCCTTTTGATTTCGGTCCGACAACGTTTTTTATGACCCCAGTATCTAGTAATGAAGTTTTTTCAATTATTTGTACTTTAGAACCTAAATACTCAATTGATAACGTTGGCCTGAGTAATTATATATTAAAAGCCATTGCTGGGCATATTAGTCCCGTTCTTGCACACATTTTCAACCTTTCCTTTGAGATGGGAGTTGTACCCGATCGACTGAAAACAGCAACTATAATTCCCCTTTTCAAGAAGGGTAATCGCCTTGATAAAGGTAATTATAGACCTATTGCCTTGCAGCCAGTAATCCTGAATGTTCTTGAAAAGGTAGTTAAAAATAGGGTTTCCAGTTTTTTAGATAAAACGGGTGTGCTGAGTATCCATCAACATGGTTTTCGTCATGGTATGAGTACCGAATCAGCCTTGTTAGATTTTCTAAATACAATCAACGTTGGTTTAAATAAAGGTAATAGTTGCGGTGCTTTATTTATTGATACAGCTAAAGCCTTTGATATGGTTGATCACAAGCTTCTGCTATCTATTATGTACGATATAGGGTTTAGGGGAGTGGCAAATACGTGGTTTGCATCGTATTTAGATGGTAGATCGGTGAGAGTTAAGATTAATGATAATTTAAACGATCCGAAATTTATTGACGTTGGTGTTCCCCAGGGTTCAGTATTAGGCCCTCTGCTGTTTCTCATTTATACAAACTCCGTATTTAAATTGAATCTTCATGGTTATTCAACCGGATTTGCTGATGACATAGCTCTGGCTTACTGTAAGAATTCTCCCAGCAACGTTATTTCGATGATCAATTCTGATCTAAAAGTGTTACTCTCATGGTTCGACAAGCATCGCCTGATCTTAAGCCGGAAAACTAAATTCATGTTGTTTAAATTGTCTGGTAGCTTTAATATGTCTATTTTACCGCGGGTGACTAATCACAGCAGGTATGAATGTGCGTCTAGTGGTTGCCACTCTGAGTGTTTTGATATCGAACAAGTTGACTCGTTTAAATATCTTGGTGTTCACTTGGACACTTGCCTTAATTGGAAAACGCATGTTAATTCTGTCAACCAGTATCTGTCATCAACTGCTAGAATTTTCTACCTTCTTCGTGACTATTGCCCTCCGTCGGTTCTAAAAATAGCTTACCATGCACTAGTTATGGCTAAATTGGAATATGGATTGTCGTGCTGGGGTGGTTGTTATGCTGCTACTTTGTATCCTTTATATGTTCTACAGAAAATGATTTTGAGAATATATCTAAAGAAACCAAGAACTGAACCATCATGGAATTTATTCTTTACGACGAATATTCTGCCGTTGAAACATTTGTATGTTTATAAGGTATTGAGAGTTTTTTTTAATCGAAGTGGTCAACAAATAATGAGAAGCGATTTTCGTTACAATTTTCGCGGTAACCATCAATTTCTTTGTAACATCCCAAGAGTCTTCAATGACCACTTCTGACGCTCTATTCAGGTCACTGCACCAACCTTTTTTAATGCGTTACCAATTTACATTAGGAAGGACATTCATTTGAAGTCCTTTTTACCTAAAGTTAAACAATGGCTATTTGAAACTGTTGAGATCCCCTTTTTATTCAGGGTTATTACATAAAACTTGATGTATTTAGTCACATGTTATGAAGTTGAAATTTAGTAGTAAAAGTAGTTGTAGTGGTAATGGTAGTAATAGTAGTAGTATCTTAGTCATTTTATTGTAAGCTTTTATCACATTTTATACCGATATCATATAAAATGTGATAAAAGATGAGATAAAAATCATTTAATTTTGTAAATATTAGGATTATGTTGTATTTTTATGTATTACGCGAATTTGCTTCTGTCGTTTTTTCGGCACAAAATTCGTTATATTTTTTGAATAAATAAATAAAAAAATAAATAACAAACCCTTACAAAAATGAGAAATCCCTTAGGTAACTAAGGGATTTATCATTTTTATCAGTACGAAACCAAGCTGCCAAGAAGTTACCTAAAGGATTTCTCATTTTTGTAAGGGTTTGTGTATCTTTGTGTACACTATTGCCCTGGGGTTAAAGGTTCGGGGGAGAGGAGCGCATTTTTTCTACTTTTGTGGTAGAAATATTGTTAATAAATGGCCTCTTTGTTTCTGCGACTAAAATAGTCGTAAACATCGTATGGGTGTCCATTAAAATAATATTTTGTCCGAAAAGCCGAAAAAATTCTTAAACAAATTAAATTCACGGACGATTATAAAATTCTTCTTCATACTTAATTTAGTTTAAAATTTGAATTAAAGAGTTAATTTTAGGTTAAAATATTTTATGTATATTTATGTTTAATTTTGACTAAATTTAAATATTTTTATATACAAAATTCATATTTAAATTGGTATAATTTTTGAGATGTATAATTTAAGCAGAATTTTGGTCTATAAATATATTAAATTTTAACCAGTTTAAAGTATATTTTCTATTTAAACTAATCATTTATACAAAAATAAATTGATTTTGGTATTTCTCAGTATAATTTTTTGGTATAAATATTCGATTTTTTCCACTAGGGATGTTCCAGACCGCTTTTGCTTTTAGTGTAGTTAGCAATACGCGCCTTGTTCTAAGCCGCATGGATCGGAAGCTTCAGGAAGGAGCAATTATGAAAATAATAGTATATAAACTATAAATAAGCCCCAAAAATTGTATATATTTTTTAATAATCCAGAAAAAAATATTGTGATTGTTCTCTGAAAGTCAGGTCAACACATTTATTTTCACAAAAACTCATTATTAAATTTTTAATCGTAAAACGAATTTTCGGAGTAAATTTCCAATTAAAATAAAAAACAAACCGATGCACAGTAATCAAAAACTGGTGGATCATGAACAAAAACAAAAAATCAATATTAGTAATTTGAAGAATTTTCAATATATTCAATTTTCGTAACTTGAAAGTGTAGGTTACGGTAGGTGTTGGTACCTAACACATCATCAAATTCTCAAAAACTAAAAAACATAAATAAACCTGGAACACATAAAAATCGATGACATAATTATACAGCTGGAAGAAAAATTCTATTAGTAAATATCCATTCAACATAATTACAAATTTACTTACAGTTTCACTATCATATAATCTTGTCAAATTCGGGGAAACCTGAAAAAATGTAGTATTTAATTAGCAATTAGTTTTATATTATAAATCAAAAATACTTAGCTGATTTTGTAGAAATTGTTTTGTGGACAATTTCCATTTTTAGATTTATAAAATGGAAACCAAAACTGCATTACCAAACAGGGCAACCCACTGAACTTACTTTTCAAAATCGTTTTTTTTAAGTAAACTGTCAAGTTCATTCCATGTTCCAAAAGAATACAAAGTTAAAATGAAAAAATTTTATTATAAAAACACCTTTGTAAGCTTAACACCTAAATTACAAATAAAATATTAAATAAATAAATATTTAAAAATAACGAGCCCAAAAGATGCAGTCCACTATACCATAAACGTGGAAAAAGACACAGTCATTAGAGGCCGCCATTTCGGGCATTACATTCATTGTCGACTGTGCTCCACCAGCAGGCGTTCCAATAATTGTTTTCAATATTTCTGTTCCTAACCTCTGCAGATTCCTAACAAGTGCACCTATATTGCATTCAGATTGGCCATTTCTCAACACTATACCGAATTTTTTTAGTAATATAAAGAATTGCATAGAAAATTGTATTCCGATTACGAAAATTTCCACCGATTTCAAGAATAAGGCCCCTGAAAGTTAAATCAATATCAAAATCCCATTTTCATCATACAACTGTTTCGTATTGGATTTTTGGACAATTTTAACATTTTTTCATCTAACAAACCGATTGTTTCACTCCAAAACAACAATTGGGAATGGCCTAGTTCTAATCAAACTTTACGTTTTCCAGTACTGAATCCGGAAATCGTATTGTAACTTTATTTTCATCATTCAAAACCACTGTTTTATCTCAAACAAATTGTTCCCCGCAATTTTGCCATTTTTAGCACTGCATTCGGAGGTTACCTAGAATTCAATTCTCATTAAACATACCCAGTTTCATCAATGCGGTAGAATTTAAATTAGTCATACAGATTAGTCATTAGTAGAGAAAAAATTTCAATAAAATTGTAAGTAAAACAATTCAAATGTAAGAGTATTTAATGTGTATCACAAAATTACACGTCTGAAACAAGAAGACATTGTTGCTAAAAATAACTGATTACATCCATCAATTGGCATATTCTAATAACCCATTTGCTATTTTTTAATGAAAGAACAAGTCAAATAAACATTTATAAAAAAATTTTAATACTTGTAAACTGAGGGGGTTTATTTAGTATGTATTAACCTATTTTCAAACTAAATCCCTCTTTTCATGGCATTGATGACTAATTCAAATTCTTATCAAAGTGGAAAAATCTTTAATCAAACATATACAAAACGAAAAGCAAAAAATTATAATTCAAATGCAGTTTAATTTATCTCTATGTACGTAGTATGTACGAGTCTTCATAGTGAATTGATAACAAACCAAATAGGTCATCCATTTCAACAACAAATATACAATGTACTCCGTGTACCAAAGATACAAGTACTTATATTTAACGTCAAAAAATAATTAGAATTCGTTGAAAAGTAATGATTAGAGAAGATGTATTTGTATGAGTACAGATTTTTAGAATAGAATCGGGTATGTATAGTTTCTATGTCGGTCGTATTTGTGCACGGATTCATATTAACTAGAATACCACAAATTTTTTACGTTTTGTTAATTTAATGTCCAGCAAACTCTAAAATTTAGTCTTGAAATTATATTATGTAAATTATATTATAATTTTTTTTTTACTCTTAATTATTAAATTCTGTATACATAATTTCATTTTTTTCGCCTCTAAAAAATAAATAAATGAAATCCTTTTGCAAATAAAATGTTTTTTTTTTTATTTCGTAAAATATAATTAAATACCTATCCTTTCATCCACAAGATTTTTTGACTTAATGCCAACATAATTATATTTCATCTACTTGAAAATATTTATCATCATCAGCAGCAAACATCATTCATGAAAAGTTGGTATTTTTGGTTGATGTTGGAAGTTTTTTTTCTTATTTTTAGTCATTTTCTTTACTCACATTTAAAATTATGTATACAAAATGAATTACGAAAAATTAAAAACTGCAATAAGAAGTTAATTTCTACTTGAATAACACACAAAAATTTTAATGAGATTTAAAATATGTATAAAGTTAACAGGTTCGTTGACAATGTCTAAAAGGTCGCAGTGGTGATTTTAGTAAGTAATCATTCATATTATTTACAAATTTGATGACGATATGATGAATTTAATAAAAAAAGTTGAAAATATAACTCTGATTCTCACATTTAGGGCTGGAATTGTTGTTTTTCAAATATTAATCCAACTTTATCCTTTCTTAAAACGGTTTTTTGTATTATTGGTAATCCTGAAAAATGGATAAATCACGAGAGCAGGTAAATCATGATTGGTTTGAGTTCGTTGAACTTAATTATTAAATATACATAATTATAATTAATAATTAATATAGTTATAATTATTTAATTAATTTTAGATAATAATTTAACACAAAAGCTACAAGTTCATATCCCATTTTAAACGAGTTACTCCTCAGCTAAAAATTTTAATTCCTGTTGGGACAAACCAAGAAATCTTAATTTTTAAGGAGAAACTTAACTTTTATATGTGAATGTTTATAATTACAATAGAGAAATTTTATCGTAACCAGTAGATTTTACTGTTTCTAATAATCTGTCAAAATTTTACTATAATGAGTCAATTACGGATTCAAATACTCGCCAATTGAAATTAAAATATGTAACCAAATGGAATTTTTTCCTACATTCGGAGAACCAAGGTCCCAAAAAATGAGCTGGGATTTTCCTTACAAAACCAGGGTTAAGACATTTCTGTAGCTGTCTGGGATCTCTATTATGAAATTTTTCCGTCTCGGATTTTTCCGTTAACGGAAATATTTGATCCGACACGGATTTGCTCTATTATGAAACTTGTATTGTTGAATTTGTAATAAACCAATCTGAAGTTAGCAACATTAGTTTTTTTTAATAATTTGATTAGATTTTGATTTTTAATAATTTGACAGCTAGATTTTTGAAGTGAAACTTCTTTGCGTCCGTTGTACACATTGGGATGGGGTGTTGGAAGAGAAACCGCGTTACGCGAGAAAAATCGACGAACATACGTTTTTGTGCAGTAGACACTTTCGTTGCGGGATAGCAGTAGGTTTGTTTTATTACTTTCAATCGAGCAGTATAGATTTGTATAAAATCAAGAGAAATTTCCCTTTCTCAGCTGAACGCGTATTTGGTTCAAAAATAATAACAGGAGAGAAGAATTACCGGAACGCAATAGTGTAGAATATGTGTTTTTGTATTAGTAACAAACAAATTTGTTCGGACGTAACGCCACACCATTCGCAATGTTTTTATTTTAGGTTAATAATTTTATAGTTTGTAAATTAACAAATTTTATATTTTATAAAAAAACAATTGTAAAACATTTCGTGTTCAATAAAACGACACGTAAAAAATAAATTTAGCATAATTTGACAAAAGCAAAATTATGCTAGATTTTGAGGAAAGTGAATTTATTTTTTACTTGTCGTTTTATTGAACACGATATTTTTTACAATTGTTTTTTTTTATAAAATATAAAATTTGTTAATTTACAAAATATAAAATTATTAACCTAAAATAAAAACATTGTGAATGGTGTGGCGTTACGTCTGAAGAAATTTGTTCCCTATCTAGATACCATGGGAAAATGTCACAAAACAGGAGTGGAAGCACCAAAAATTTGAACCGATCCCACCCGGTTCGATAAATTTTTCTGCCTATGGTCCCACATACATGCGTAACAAATGACAGCACACTAATTCAAAATTGTGTATTATACGTCGTATACGTATACACAAATTTGCGGTTTCGTCTCCCAATTCTGGATCAAAATAGGCGTTCTGATTTTAGTTTGTCAACAAACAAAAAAATAATAAACAACAAAAGCCACATTCTCTTTTTCTCTAGCTCATTTCATTGTTTTTATTTTGCGTCCAATTGGAAAAAATAAATTAGTAGAGTTTTCATCGCTGGATTTTACACACTAGAAATTAACAACAAAAAAATATTTTAAGATACATTTTTAATTAAGTGCATAAAAATAGTAATGCGAAAATAGTGAGCGAATGGCCAAAGATGTTTCACTTCCACCGTCTGGTCCGACGCAGACCCAATTGTTTTATTATCTTAATAACGTCTTGCTGCGTGATGGGTTGAAATATTTAAATAATAAATATGGGTCCCATTTGAAACGCGATATTTTAATACGCGAATTATCAAAACGCGATATTTCAAAATGCGATATTTCAAAACGCGATACGGTACAAAACGCGATATGGTACAAAACGCGATATTTCAAAATGCGATATTTCAAAATGCGATATGGTACAAAACGCGATATGGTACAAAACGCGATATTTCAAAACGCGATATTTCAAAATGCGATATGGTACAAAACGGGAGTTTAGGATCAGGTTATATCAGGCAGGTGAAGGGGAAATTTAATTTCAGTTAATATGAATTTAAAAATCGATAGGAACGATAGTACAGGGTGGCGCACGAATCGTGCTACAAAAACAAAACGTAATAACTTTTTTTCTGTGTGACTAATCGGCTTTATTTTTTTTTATTGTATAGATAATTCAATTTTATTTTTATTTAACTAATTAGTTTTGAAAATGATAGACCGTAAATGACCTCCATGCTCATTCACGCATGTGCGACACCTGATCAGAAAATTATTCATTGCGCACTGAAGGGTTGAAGTCGGGATCGCCTCAATTATTGTTGTAATGGACTGCTTCAATTCAGTCAAATTCCTTGGTTTCGTTTTAAACACCTCTTGTTTGACATAACCCCATAAAAAAAATCTGGTGCAGTGAGGTCAGGTGACCTTGGGGGCCAGCGGAAAGTGGAGTTTCTGGATATTAATTTATTTGGAAATTTTCGTTGGAGCTCCTCCATAACCAGTCTGGCTATATGTGCAGTTGCTCCATCTTGCTGGAACCAAATGCTGTTAAAAGGGATACGTCTTCGCCGCAGTTCTGGGTAAAAAAAATCTTTCAACATGTTTAAATAACGGTCCCCATTTACAGTTACTGTTTCACCGTTTACTTCAAAGAAGTATGGCCCGACAATGCATCTTGATGAAACTGCGCACCACACTGTCACTCGTTCTGGGTGCAGTTCCGTCTCATGGAGTATTTCTGGATTAGTTTCACTCCATATACGGCAATTTTGCTTGTTTACATTGCCGTTTAGATCAAAATGGGCCTCATCAGACATAAACAAGCAATTTATGAAGTTGTTGTCTTCTTCGGCCATTTCAATAATTTTCCGGCAAAATTCCAGGCGAATAGGCAAATCCAGAGGTTTTAATTTGCTTGTAATTTGGATTTTGTACGGAAACAAGTTTAAGTCATCATGAATTATCCGTTGTAATGACCGTCTGCTAACTCCAATTTGCGCCGATAACTCTCGAGTCGAAACACTTGGATTTGCCTGAATTGATGATGCTACAGCTGCGATTGTGGCTTCGACCCGAACATAGGGATCTCGATTGTACGGTCTACGTGCGATGCTTCCAGATTCAGCAAACATGCGTACCAACCTCATAATGGTCCATCTACTCGGGGGAGTGCCGCCAAACTCCCGCCTAAATTCCCTCTGGACGGAAATGATGGACTGCAAAGCATGGTAGCGCTGCACTATCCAAATCCTCGTTTCGGTATTCCAAGCATCCATTTTAGTAAATTTAAATAATAATCTGCAAAATAAAAAAAATAAAAAACAGATTAGTCACACAGAAAAATAGTTATTACGTTTTGTTTTTGTAGCACGATTCGTGCGCCACCCTGTATATAGGATCGGTATCAGGTGGGTCGCTGCGCTCCCGCCGCTTCGCAACGCATACTCTGTACCATATCGCGTTTTGAATTATCGCGTTTTGAAATATCGCGTTTTGTACCGTATCGCGTTTTGTACCATATCGCGTTTTGAAATATCGCGTTTCGAAATATCGCGATTTGTACCATATCGCGTTTTGTACCATATCGCGTTTTGAAATATCGCATTTTGAAATCTCGTTTTGAAATATCGCATTTTGAAATATCGCGTTTCAAGCGGATTCGAATAAATATAGCAACTGAATTTTTGAAAAAGTATTTTTAATTTTATTGTTTGTGTGGTGAATACAATGAATAGTATTGGCTATTTGGTTCGTTTAAGTGATACTGATGAGGACTATGAAGATATAACGCCGCTATCTATAGAGAGAAAACGTATTTACTTGTTACATGCTACATACAGTATCGTTTATTTTTTAATTTACCTTTGGGTCTATGAAATTATTTCGATTAAAAAAAGATTGTTTTAAAATAATTCTTAGCCAAACGGATGGATATTTTATGGAACGTAAAACATTGATCCGATGCTCGATTTAAAATTATCAGCTTCTTTACGTTTTTTTTACCAGAAGGATCCTACCAACAAGCTGGCCAAGATTTCTTGATAGGCATAGCTCAACCAACATTTCTTTGGTAATGGCTGAAACCCTCAATATATTTGAGTCGGAAATGAGTAAACATTACATTGGCTGTGTCCGAATAGTCGGGTAAATGGAAATTTTTACTATTTTCTAACTGTGTGGTCAAATACAAATGCTGTACAAAATAATTGAGTAATTGAGTTTTCTTTTTTGTGACTTTGACGTTTAATTGTTTGTATACACGGTTGAAAATATCAGTATAAATCTAATACTTTTTTCAGTAGAATTCGCCTATAACGACCATCAAGGGACCGATCAAAATTGGTCGTTATATCCGAATTTCGTTATAAACGAATTTTTTCTGTTAGTGAAGAAACAAACTCCAATACTAAACATAATGATTATTAAGCCAATAATTGATTTTTTGTAATAAATTTACGCATTTTTATTATTTCAATTCAATTCATATTATGTAAGTTAATATTTAGAACATTTTACAAAGAAACAAATAAAATAAATACATAGAAATAATGTATGTACTTTACTAAAAATATAAAAAAATAAATAAACATGTGTACAGACTACAGAGTAAGAACAACAAAAATATGTACATACAAAAATAACCCGGTCTCATCAGCGTTAAATATTTCTGAATCTTGGTATCCTTCGCGTAATTTAGGAAACACATTTTTAAGCCAATTTTCACAATCATTTTTTGAAACAGCAGCCGCTTCTTCCGAAATTTTTCCAACCACTATATTGTGTCTGACGAAAACGGTACACCCAGCTGTCGCTACAAGTAAAATTTGACTTATCAATTTTTTGAGTGAATTAATTAGCTTTTGGCTGTAAAATAGGCCTGGAAATTGGAATTTGATTTCGGGAATTGATAAACCAATCGAGCAATAGTTTATCAATATCGTCGTGTTCTGCTTTCCTTACTTTTTTTGTTTTTAAAGAATTCACTTCGAATTGCTCTTTTATTTTATCTCGATTTTTCTACATCGTTGATAAAGTAGAATGTGATAAATTGAATTCTTTAATTAAATCTGAATTTGATTCTCCATTTTCTAAACGCATTACCATGTTGGCCTTTTCTTCAATGGAATAAGATTTGCGTTTTTACATTTTAATTATGGAGTTCAATATCGGTTATAAAGTCACAGATAATTTATTAATTTTTTAAAACTAATTAAGAAAGATAATTTATTAATATTAAACCGCACCTCCGTTCTCGAATAAATGCACTTATTAACTGAAAATGTACAACAAAATCACAAACAATAAAAATAAAATGTGATTTCCCGAAAATAGTAAGGAAAAAACAAATATTTGGTCGCTATAACCAATTTTGTTTTCAAAAAAATAGAAAAAATTGGACGTTATATCCGAAATCGTCGTTATAGCCGGGTCGTTATAAACGAAACTTTTTATATTAAAATAATGTTTTGATGCTTGGGACCAAAATTTTGCGTCGTTACAACCGAAATGTCGTTATATCCGTAGTCGCTATAAGCGAAATCTACTGTATTTATATAAATCCATAAATAAAACATATAAATGCCACTTATAAAAATTCAAGTGAATTTACGATTTTTTTATACTGAAGGTAGATCTCATCTCAGTATACTCTGGCAGATCTCAGTATCTGACAAATCATCATGAATAGACTCACGCTTGAATAACGCTACGAATTTATTAAAATTTACTTTAAAAAATGAGGCCGGGGATCGCGTTATGGTGAATGGACATCGTTACCGCACCATGGTCAATGATTTTTTGTTTGAAAATATAGATGACATTGATCCGAACTTATTAAAATCAAAAATTTGGCGAGAAGTTGATTTCGAGAAATGGACTTGTATTAGAAGAGTGTTTGCGATTTGTTACTTATCAACAGCATATATTATCAGGGGATCACAGTTAAATCCATCTCGTTGCATAGATTGGTTCAATTTTAAAATTTTTTGTTGGAAGTATTCCAAAATGCTGTAGTTCTTTTGCACATAATGTTGCCTTTTTACCACACCTTTTAATATACGCTCTGGTTTTACTGGAATATAATATGTTTCGCTTTCTCAAAACTACTTCAATTACAATTAAAATGTAATGGTTATATATATATATATATATATATATATATATATATATATATATATATATATATATATATATATATATATATATATATATATATATATATATATATATATATATATATATATATATATATATATATAACGGGTGATTTTTTTGTGGTTAGGATTTTCATGCATTAGTATTTGACAGATCACGCGGGATTTCAGACAAGGTGTCAAAGAGAAAGATGCTCAGTATGCTTTGACATTTCATAATGAATAGACTTACTAACGAGCAACGCTTGCAAATAATTGAATTATATTACAAAAATCAGTGTTCGGTTCGAAAAGTGTTTCGCGATTTACGTCCGATTTATGGTCTACATAATCGACCAAGTGAGCAAACAATTAATGCGATTGTGACCAAGTTTCGCACTCAGTTTACTTTGTTGGACATTAAACCAACCACACGAATGCGTACAGTGCGTACAGAAGAGAATATTGCGTCTGTTTCTGAGAGTGTTGCTGAAGACCGTGAAATGTCGATTCGTCGCCGTTCGCAGCAATTGGGTTTGTGTTATTCGACGACATGGAAGATTTTACGCAAAGATCTTGGTGTAAAACCGTATAAAATACAGCTCCTGCAAGAACTGAAGCCGAACGATCTGCCACAACGTCGAATTTTCAGTGAATGGGCCCTAGAAAAGTTGGCAGAAAATCCGCTTTTTTATCGACAAATTTTGTTCAGCGATGAGGCTCATTTCTGGTTGAATGGCTACGTAAATAAGCAAAATTGCCGCATTTGGAGTGAAGAGCAACCAGAAGCCGTTCAAGAACTGCCCATGCATCCCGAAAAATGCACTGTTTGGTGTGGTTTGTACGCTGGTGGAATCATTGGACCGTATTTTTTCAAAGATGCTGTTGGACGCAACGTTACGGTTAATGGCGATCGCTATCGTTCGATGCTAACAAACTTTTTGTTGCCAAAAATGGAAGAACTGAACTTAGTTGACATGTGGTTTCAACAAGATGGCGCTACATGCCACACAGCTCGCGATTCTATGGCCATTTTGAGGGAAAACTTCGGAGAACAATTCATCTCAAGAAATGGCCCGGTAAGTTGGCCACCAAGATCATGCGATTTGACGCCTTTAGACTATTTTTTGTGGGGCTACGTCAAGTCTAAAGTCTACAGAAATAAGCCAGCAACTATTCCAGTTTTGGAAGACAACATTTCCGAAGAAATTCGGGCTATTCCGGCCGAAATGCTCGAAAAAGTTGCCCAAAATTGGACTTTCCGAATGGACCACCTAAGACGCAGGCGCGGTCAACATTTAAATGAAATTATCTTCAAAAAGTAAATGTCATGGACCAATCTAACGTTTCAAATAAAGAACCGATGAGATTTTGCAAATTTTATGCGTTTTTTTTTAAAAAAAAGTTCTCAAGCTCTTAAAAAATCACCCTTTATATATATATATATATATATATATATATATATATATATATATATATATATATATATATATATATATATATATATATATATATATATATATATATATATATATATATATATATATATATATATATATATATATATATATATATATATATATATATATATTTATATATATATATATATTTATATATATATAATATATATATATATATATATATATATATATATATATATATATATATATATATATATATATATATATATATATATATATATATATATATATATATATATATATATATATATATATATATATATATATATATATATATATATATATACAGGGTGGCGCACGAATCGTGCTACAAAAACAAAACGTAATAACTATTTTTCTGTGTGACTAATCTGTTTTTTATTTTTTTTATTTTGCAGATTATTATTTAAATTTACTAAAATGGATGCTTGGAATACCGAAACGAGGATTTGGATAGTGCAGCGCTACCATGCTTTGCAGTCCATCATTTCCGTCCAGAGGGAATTTAGGCGGGAGTTTGGCGGCACTCCCCCGAGTAGATGGACCATTATGAGGTTGGTACGCATGTTTGCTGAATCTGGAAGCATCGCACGTAGACCGTACAATCGAGATCCCTATGTTCGGGTCGAAGCCACAATCGCAGCTGTAGCATCATCAATTCAGGCAAATCCAAGTGTTTCGACTCGAGAGTTATCGGCGCAAATTGGAGTTAGCAGACGGTCATTACAACGGATAATTCATGATGACTTAAACTTGTTTCCGTACAAAATCCAAATTACAAGCAAATTAAAACCTCTGGATTTGCCTATTCGCCTGGAATTTTGCCGGAAAATTATTGAAATGGCCGAAGAAGACAACAACTTCATAAATTGCTTGTTTATGTCTGATGAGGCCCATTTTGATCTAAACGGCAATGTAAACAAGCAAAATTGCCGTATATGGAGTGAAACTAATCCAGAAATACTCCATGAGACGGAACTGCACCCAGAACGAGTGACAGTGTGGTGCGCAGTTTCATCAAGATGCATTGTCGGGCCATACTTCTTTGAAGTAAACGGTGAAACAGTAACTGTAAATGGGGACCGTTATTTAAACATGTTGAAAGATTTTTTTTACCCAGAACTGCGGCGAAGACGTATCCCTTTTAACAGCATTTGGTTCCAGCAAGATGGAGCAACTGCACATATAGCCAGACCGGTTATGGAGGAGCTCCAACGAAAATTTTCAAATAAATTAATATCCAGAAACTCCACTTTCCGCTGGCCCCCAAGGTCACCTGACCTCACTGCACCAGATTTTTTTTTATGGGGGTTATGTCAAACAAGAGGTGTTTAAAACGAAACCAAGGAATTTGACTGAATTGAAGCAGTCCATTACAACAATAATTGAGGCGATCCGACTTCAACCCTTCAGTGCGCAATGAATAATTTTCTGATCAGGTGTCGCACATGCGTGAATGAGCATGGAGGTCATTTACGGTCTATCATTTTCAAAACTAATTAGTTAAATAAAAATAAAATTGAATTATCTATACAATAAAAAAAAATAAAGCCGATTAGTCACACAGAAAAAAAGTTATTACGTTTTGTTTTTGTAGCACGATTCGTGCGCCACCCTGTATATATATATATATATTTATATATATAATATTTATATATATATATTTATATATATATATTTATATATATATATTTATATATATATATTTATATATATATATATTTATATATATATATATATATATATATATATATATATATATATATATATATATATTATATATATATTTATATATATATATATATATTTATATTATATTATATTATATATATATATATATATATATATATATTTATATATATATATTATATTATATTATATTATATATATATATATATATATATATATATATATATATATATATATATATATATATATATATATATATATATATATATATATATTTATATATATATATATATATATATATATATATATATATATATATATATATATATATATATATATATATATATATATATATATATATATATATATATATATATATATATATATATATATATATATATATATATATATATATATATATATATATATATATATATATATATATATATATATAACATATTTCAGGAGGTTAATATATTTAATTAAAATATTGACACATAAAGCATCATCAATTTCATATTGCTTGCAGGAAGTTGGTTATCCAAACTTATTTCTCTCAGACACGGGAAATTAAACTTTTTATGTAATAGTTATTTGCAGTAGCTTTGTTTATTTAATAGTTTATGACACTGATTTTTTCAACTATAAAGTTTGAAAAGAAGTCATTCTTCCGGATTATCAGATTAAATTTGAGAGTGTTTCATACAATTTTCCTCCATCTTAGGTTTGAAATGGTAAACTTGATTATGAAACTTAATTGTTGGTGTAGTAGATATCAGAGCGTTTTGATATTTTCCGCATTTTTTGTTTGTTGCGAGAAACCAATAAAGGGGCTAGATTTGCCAAATTTTGTAGTTGCCACTTTCTGGGTTGCATCAATAAACCTTCTACATTTTAAATTTCTGTCTTTGATTAAATTGTTCTTAATTATGTTGACATAATTTTCAACGTCGAAATTCGATACTCTATCCTGGGTATAAAAAGATGAAGAAATATAGCCCCCATAACGGCAAATATGTCATATCTGCGAGTGCAGAACGTGGTAAAATATCGATGATAACCATTTTTTTAGGGCCGAAATTGGAAAAAGTTGATCTTGACCACATTTGGTTCCAACAAGACGGGGCTACGTGCCACACAGCAAGTGCATCAATTTTATTATTGTGAGAAAATTTTGAAGATTCGATTATTTCAAGAAATTGTGATATTGAAT
This sequence comes from Nephrotoma flavescens, assembly GCA_932526605.1. NCBI lineage: Eukaryota > Metazoa > Arthropoda > Insecta > Diptera > Tipulidae > Nephrotoma > Nephrotoma flavescens. The sequence continues at coordinate 89,708,071 of OW052222.1, read as the reverse complement.
GACCTTCAAGAAGTTGTGATTTAACACCATTAGACTATTTCTAGTGGGGTTATTTGAAGTCATTAGCCTTTAGCAATAAACCGAACAAGATAGTCGGAAGTATAATTTATCGCAAGATGTGCTCCAAACAATTAGAACCTGTCTGCGCTTTACACTTTAATTAACCTATCCCGCGGAATTAAACCATCCAAATAATATTTCAATCAAACTATTAATTCGAAATCTTATTACTTTTGCTATGTTTATTACAACCATAAATATTGTCACGCAAAATGTTTGTAAACGAAACCATAAATTTTCCCATTTAACATGTTTTTGCTTGCTGCGTGTGTGACATGATTTCCCTCCAAAAATTACTATATAATTAGAAAAGCAAAAAGAAAAAAGTTTTTAACATTATTTTATTACCAAATTGTTTGACAAAATAATTATACTGTGTCTCAACCATATAAACTTTTATGTAGATATTTTAAAACCTTACGGAATAATTAATCTCATCCGAAAGTGACATTAAAAATCTTGACACGTACATTTGTGAGAAATCGTTTGCTTAATGTTCTTATCTAATATTTTATTCAAAAAAGTGTCTAATAAAATATATTAATAGAAAAAAAAAGGAAAAGACAATAAGTGATTTGGGAAAGAATAATCGATTGCTTCCTTCCTGATTTGGACAATAAAATTATTTGTGCTTATAAATTATGTGGTCTTCCCTCCGTGTTTAGGATAATTCTGTGGTTTATCACTTAAACTCACCGCGGTGTCTCTATAATATATTCATATTTCTATAATTATTATGACTCAATGAACCATAAATTCCAATGAACAACCAACTAAATTATAGTTTTTGTTGTTTTGTATATATTTTCGACTGTGGTAATAAATTTGTAATACAAAATTTTTATGGGTTTTCGTTTTACGAGCAACAGGTATTCATTTCGATCTAGCATTAATTTTTTTACAGATATGCTAATTAAATTCTAAAACTGTGTTTACATATTTAATGAGTTAAATAAAGTCAATAATTTAATTACCAAAAAAACTTTACTAAATAAGTACGTAAAAGACACCTTACATAATACTGTATAGTGCATATTAATAACTATAACGTGGTGTTAATTATGCTCACCGCAATAATTATGCGGGTTAATTATCATTATTAGACGTACATATCGCGTGGCACTCTAAAGGTGAATGAATACGTAATTTTGTTGTAAAATTAAATTTCATAAGATAGTTTTAAAAATGTTTATCTCAATTATAGTTAATTTTAGATAGGAAATTATTTAAATTGTAAAAGGAAATTAAGCTTTTTAATGTTTGATATTTACTTGTTCAAATTTCAATTACATGTTTTTAGAAATTATTTTTATGGGAATATGTTACGGTCGATCGATTAGTTTACCCATTATGGATGGTTATATTATAATTAATAGCATGGCAGCTAGTTGGTTTCATGACGAAACCAATCGAAGATTGAAATGAAAGAAAGATGTTTTGTGTTTTCGGTGATGCACCGCATTAGTCGTAAAGCTAAACAGAAGCCTTACTATTGCTTTCAAACGCTTTCGATTTATCATTGTTTTGTTATATTTGTAATATTTTTTTCGATCGTCAAAACGCGGTCTTATTAACCGACTATGGTCGAAAATTTTAGCACATAATTTTAGTAGCCTTTATTTTCGTCTGTTATCGTCAACAAAAATTATAAATTTGTGTTGAAGCGGAGGTATTATTTAACTAAATAATTTATATAAAATTATTAAAAAAAATATTTAAAATGTAAGTAAAAGAAATAATAAAACAAAATTTTTTCTTTTTATTTTTTATTGCGTTGTGTTTACAACTACATATTTTTACTTATATTTTTAGGTCAAAACAAAAACATACTAACCTTCAACAGTATAAACTGTTTCTTGAATTTTTGGAAAAAAATCCACATATAGCCACTGCATCACCTGTATCCGCAGAAGGACGAGCAACTGTTCAAAATTTGTGGGAAAACCAGGCAGTCATATTAAACGCAGCTGGCCCACTAGTCAATAGTGCGGAGAAATGGAAAATGGTAAGTTACTTATTTTTGTCCAAATTAGATCAATAAACTATGTATATATTAATATCCGTAATACTTTTAGGTTTGGAGATACTGGAAATATAAGTTACGGAGCAAAATCGGACTGGCTTAAGTTTTGGAGTACCAACTGAGGTTCAAATTTCCCACCAGCACAAACTTTAAGTCTAATAATTGAAGAAACATGGGAAACACAAAATGGAAGGGAAGGTTTACGTTCACCAACTTCAGTCGAAACAGTGCAACCAAATAGTATGGCGGAATAGAATAGAAGCGGCTAACACGCACCCACAACCAACCTCATCCATTCGACGGAAACTAATGTCAAAAAATCGTTGGCACAAAAACAAGTCAACATCCAAGAAAAATTTATGAAAAACGTTAACATCAAATTTAATAAAATATACTTCCAGAATCAGGAACAAAATAAATATTTTAAAAATATGTATAATTTAAAATTTCAAAAATTTAAATCTCAAAAGGAACTCGATGCGATTCTAACTCATTTGAGTTGAAAATATTCAAAATAAAATTTACTTAATTAAAACTAAATCTAAATTTATGTTCTGTGATGGATTGAGATAATATTATAAATGAAATTATTTAGTTTACTGTGTAGTGTTTACTAGGAATTGGAAAAGATGAGCGAAATAAAAATAAAACAAAGATTTTCTTTATATTTAGGTATTATCAAATTTGTTTTATTAATCAAAAATTACATCATTGACATTTGTAGTCACCCAACATATTACAAAAACGGTATTGCAATTTGCTGCCGAATCCTACGAGCCTCATTTTGGTGTGAATTATTTTAAATTGAGAACATTTCTTCTGTAAAATCAGTTCCATCAGCTTCAGTAGAAAGTTCCGGTTCATCAAAATCAACAGCATAATTGATTAAGACATTATGTAGCATACTACACACATTTACAATTTGTCAAACTTTTTTCGGAGTGTATATGTAGTTCTTACGCAGCGAACAGGCAGCGAAACCTTGCTTTGAGTACGCCGATGTATCTTTCAATTGTATTTTTTGTTTTGGAAGGGGCCCAATTACATCTCGATTCGCAACCTTTTTTCAGTCGCAGCCCGATATGGTGGTATGATCCACGGCTCCAATGGATGCCCTGAATTTCTTGAAAATTGAGATTAATCTTGGGTTACTTTGAGATTTAAAAATACGTGATTTTGTGACGTGCCTAATAACCAAGAGTTTTTATCAGTATTCCGTTGCCTGGATGAATAAGCTCGTTCATCTGACAAATTTCAGATTATCGAATCATGATAGGAACCTCCATGAGTAGCTTTGACAGCTCGAATTCGTAGTTTATATACCTATAAAAGACGAGCACATGAGAAACAACGAATTTTATTTCAGCAAATCTACTTACAAACATTGCATTGACAGCATCGTAACCTTTCCTGCTGTAATAAATATGACCTAGTTGTGAGGGTCTAATTATTTTAATTTGAGATCCATCACCACAACCGATTACACCTAGAACTACACTTTTTTTTATAGAACTCGTTTTTAATTTCGGCCTTCTCAATTTCAGTCATCTTTAAGAATATCCATTTATTACAAAGATGTGTTTCCAATAATTCTAAGGTTTTGACTAAAGAATTGCTAGTGCTTTCCTATGACAAGCCTAACTAGTGTAGATCCTACCCTACACTTTTCTGGTAGCTGCCCTGTGCTAGAAATCGAATCGTTGCGGCAAATTTAATAAGCAGTGGTATTCTGGCAAAGTCATTTGCTTATATTTTTTCCTGAATGAATGAAACACATCCCTGACTGCGAGTTCATACGACGGATAAAAATCTCGGATTTTACTATCCCATCGTTTTAACCAATTACATCACGTAAATTATACAACGGGCACGCCTCTTTTCATATAAAAAAGTTGAAAATATTGAAAAAAAAATCTGGGATAGAAATATCCGAGATTTTTCGAAACCATGTTTTAAATATAAAGGAAAAATTATTATAGTTCGTGTTATTATTTTTAACAAATACACTTGGGTGCAAAAAAATCGCACATTGCTCAATTTTCCACAAAATTTCAAAGATATCAAAAATCCAACATTTGTTTAATTTTTTTTAAGCAGCACCAAAATAAAGTTGCTCTACAACTAAGTTTGAGCCTAAATTTGTTTATTTCCATGTCAAAAATCAGTTTGATGGCGCGTATAAATACAAAAATAATACCACTGGATAGGTAGTGAAATATACTTTTTTAATCTGCATTAAAAAAATTAAACAAATATTGGATTTTTTTGAACTTTTGTGGAAAATTGAGCAAAGTGCGTTTTTTGCACCCAAGTGTAGAATCGATAATAAACGAAGGCGAAATACCAACTGTCGAAAGCAACAGTAAGCTCCCAGTAAACAGGCGGAAATAGAGTTGTTTGTTTTTGAAATTCAGCAGTGAAGTCAATTTGTTTGTTTTCTGTGTCCCTAAAATATCAATATCAATAAAATTGTATACCTGTGACTTAAATTTTAGCTTAATTTTTGATATAGTATAGCTGAATTAATTCCAGTTAAAACTGACTGAATTTAAAATCCAATGATGGCAGCACTGAACTAATGAGTCAAAGCTATTGTAAATACATTAAATTGCGTTTCATCAATAATCTAAAGCCTCGTTCTCATTAGTCAAGTTACTTGATTTCAAGTACTTGAATTCAAGTAACTTGAATTCAAGTTTGCGTTCTTATATATTCAAGTTAATTTAGTCAAGTAGTTGCTTAAAATGTCATCGAATGAGTTGGTGCGTGCTGAAATTTAAATAATAAAAACTGAAATTCCGAATGAATTTTTAAAATTTGCAAATGCGTTATTAATTAAACATAAACGTAAACGGAGAATCCAAAGATAGTCAACGTGGTTTAGATTTTAGAATATTTGAAATACCAATTTCACTATTATCAGAGACAGTAGATTTAGTGATACTGGCTAGCTGTTTCTTGCTTAATTGACTTAGAAGCATAACTGAAACTTCATATTTAACAACAGGATCCCTAGATGAAGAAGACAATAACAGATAGGCCTAATTAGTCCTGGAGCATGGCGAGAAACTACTGGGAAAGCTGAACAATCAATGTTAGATATTACATCCGAGGTGGGTTCGCATAATTATTCTCAGGATGCCGGAAAGAGCCTTTTTTTGTTCATTTTAGTTAATAAATGTTTTTAAAATTTTCCTTTTCATTTTTGTAAATACCTCACTTTTCTTTTATAAAGTACTTTCCACACTACTAAATTGTATAATGAAGCTCATTTCAGACGGCTCAACTTGAATCCAAAAGATGAAAAGTTCTGTACTTTACTTGATACTTGAAGTAAAATAAAATTAATTTGAATTCAAGTAAAATACCACGTTCATATCAGTCAAGCACATTCAAGTTACTTGAATTCAAGTACCTGAAATCAAGTAACTTGACTAATGAGAACGAGGCTTAAGCAGCAAAATATGAAGGATACAATTTAGTAGTACATAGTTGTATATGTATAATCTAGTCTAATTTTGAATTATTTTGCCTTCTGAAAAGTTCTGCACAAACCAGTCCTTTGGACGACACAAGGTATAAATAATTTCATTTTAATTTATATTTTTACCACTCTTATATTAGCTTACTCTGTGTGTCTGTTTGTATCGTCAAATTTTGTAATCAATTTTTCAACTACTTGCGATAGTCCAATTGAGCTGAAATTTTGCATGCAGGCTTAACTCCGATGACAATACAAGATTCTAACATTTTTGGACATTAAAAAATTTCGATGACTAAAAAGTAGAAAATAAAATATATTTAAAAAAAACTTTTTAAAAAACCACGCTTATATTTAAAGGCTCTAAAAAGTAGATAATATAATAAAAGGCTTTGAAAAGTAGAAAATAAAATTTTTCTTCCTTACTCCTATCAAGATATATTTATAACAAGCAGAAATCTAAAATTAATATGACTAAAAATATAAGATAAACGTGGGGCGCTCCTTCTGAATGTACAGTATGTTCAACTAGATCGTGTACGGCATAACTGTACTTAAATCTAAAGGAACACATATAGGCGGGGCTTAAATCGGTTTTCTATTGATTCCTCTTGGGCGCTCTAAAACAAACATTAGTTTAACTGCAACACTTTAGCGGATAACATGTATGAAAGAAATGAGTGCGATTTACAAAAAACGATTTGAAGCGGTGGTTTTAAGTGCACGTCCGAAAGGACCAAAAATGTCGGTTGCAAGTGCAGCTGATTATATGAAAAAGTCGAAAACATTTGTACAGAAGAGGATTACACATTATTCAATGTATCAAAATGTTGACGATTTGCCAGATAGAGGTAAGATTCGAACCACTACAAAAAACGAGGATGAGGGCATCACAGTTATTTGATTAAAACTCTTCGCTTACACTGGATGCAGCTGTGGCAAAATTTGCGAAAAAATACTATTTTACCAAAAACAACCATACGAAAGAACATGGCTACGCATATGGAAATAATTTGGCCAAACCACTGCCAACACAAAAATACATAGAAAAGCAACAACAGTGAGCGAATGAACATAAAAACAAAGATTTTACGAATATTGTGTATTATTAAAAGGCGTGTTTGGCGAACTAAGCAAAAAAATGGATTGTCGGAACTGTTGAACACCCACCCTAGCTCCATGTATGGGGATGCTTCACCAAGCAAGGTTTTGGTAAATTAATCGTTTTCAGACAGAACCTAAACGCACTTTTCAAGAAAAAAAAAAAATTCTCACGAGGTTTGTCACCATCTATCCTGAAATGGTTTGGAGCGGGAACTCTAATTGTATCTTGCAAGAAGACAACGATTCAAAACACTATGGTCTACTCTGTTCGAAATTTAAACTCAAAAAGGGCATCACAACATTGGATTCGCCTTCTCAGGCACCTAATTCTAATGCGATCAAAATTAATGGGCGCTCATGAAGATTAAGCTGGAAATGTACCACATAAAAAATTTGAGCGCTCTAGCGCGAGTGGTCCGAAAGATATGGAAAAATGTATCACCACAGTATGCAGAAAAATTGATTGATAGTATAGGCGAAAGGAGCCAGGCAATTATTAACAGTAATGGTGACTTTACTATATTTTAGTTGATAGCGCCCTAGAAAATACAACAAACTTTCGTAATAAAAAAAATCGTAGTTTTATTTTTACTTAGGTTTTTGCCGTACACGCTCTTGTTGTACATACTGTATATACTATCTCTCAATATATCATGTTTATGTTAAGGCTGTATGGTACTCATTTTATCAAAATAAGGGTTACGCGCAAATCATCTAGTGGCTACAAAAATTTAGCTAATGGCATAATTTTTGTTTTAACGCAAAGCTAAAGGTATTTTTGAGGGATTAATACATGATTATTTTAAAATTCTGTATATTTAATCCGCAATTATTATTTAAAGTTGACGAATTTTTAAAAAATGTTGCCATCTTACGAATCGTTTTATTCAATTTTTTTCCACCAAATTATGTTTGTTTTTTATATTGGCATGTACAGAATGATATTTTCGAGGGATTAATTCATGATTATAAAGATTAACACAAAAATAACAAAGATATAATTAAAAAACGATCAACATCACTATATTTATCGATTGAAAACGATAAGATATTTTTGTCATGTACAATTTCTCGGCTGAAAATTAGTTGCTACATTCTAATATAGATGGCTTACTCAAAAATGCCTAATAAATCGAAAAATTAGCGGAGACACAATTTGAAACTTATCGTTTGGTGTTTTTATAATAAGAAAACAGATGTTGAATTTTTGTTTTATTTGAGGTACATAACACATTCAAATTTAAAATATTATTGTGATAATTCTATAATTAATCATAAATAATATTATATAATTTAAGAAAAAGTACGTTCTGTAAAACATTTCCGTTTAGTGCCTTATTGTATATAGATATATATTATATATTATATGTGTATATAATTATATATATAATAAATATATATAATAAATCCTTGAATCGTCTTTTTCTATTTTTGTATATCGTTTTTTTCAAAATGTGTGTAGTCGGGCAGATATGGTAGTAGTATTTGTGTTGCGCGAATTGCTTTACTGCACATGCAAGTCACGTGTCATTGTTTTTGTTTATTCATAACACGAAAATTTTTTGTGTTGCTTATAAGACGGTGTTACTTTTTAAATAATTTATGTATGTATTTTCGATTTTTTTATACTTAGTAATTAACATTTTATTTTTAAAATTTAAAGTAAATTTATTTATAAAATTTTACTAATAAGTAATGCGTATGCCGTTTTTGTATTTTTTTTCCACACGTGTACGTATACAAATCCTATTGGAATATTTATTTTCGTATGAGATTCTGATTGAATTTGCTTGTGTTAGTGAATGGGGTACACTGTTATGAATTTGCAAATAAGATTAGAGTACTAAATCAAATCGTTTCATACATTTTCATTTAAATTTAACGAAATAAATTTTTAAATAAGATATATAAATTAATAAAACTTGTATTGATTAAGTTTAAGAATTATTTTACATACACAATATTTCAATGTTGCAAACCTTTTAATAGATAGTCTAGACTACAACCGTTTTAGTACAACAAATAATTAATATTCTAATGCGAATTCTGATTAGATTCAATATTACTTTTCTACTTTAACATTTTCAAATCAAAATCATAAAAGAATTATAATAATTCGAAATAAATTTGCGGTCGGTTAGGAACCTTAAGTAAATCTGGATAAATGAGTAATTTAGCAGCCTATTATAAGTGCACTCGCAACCTGAGTCCAAATCTCTGGGAAGGGGTGTTAATGGCCATTTACCATTTTCGTCCAAATTCAAATTAAAAATATAAAAATTCGTTACAAATTTGCTGATCTAGTTAGGAAGTGGCAATGAAGCTGACTGGACGAGCAATTTAGCCACCTAATAGAAGTGCACTCGCAACCTGAGTCCAAATCTCTGGGAAGGAGTGTTAATGGCCATTTATCATTTTCGTTCAAATTCAAATTAAAAATACAAAAATTCGTTACAAATTTGCTGATCTGGTTAGGAAGTGGCAATCAAGCTGACTGGACGAGCAATTTAGCCACCTAATAGAAGTGCTCTCGCAACCTGAGTCCAAATCTCTGGGAAGGGGTGTTAATGGCCGTTTACCATTTTCGTCCAAATTCAAATTAAAAATACAAAAATTCGTTACAAATTTGCTGATCTGGTTAGGAAGTGGCAATGAAGCTGACTGGACGAGCAATTCAGCCACCTAATAGAAGTGCTCTCGCAACCTGAGTCCAAATCTCTGGGAAGGGGTGTTAATGGCCGTTTACCATTTTCGTCCAAATTCAAATTAAAAATACAAAAATTCGTTACAAATTTGCTGATCTGGTTAGGAAGTGGCAATAAAGCTGGCTGGACGAGCAATTAACCCACCTAATAGAAGTGCTCTCGCAACCTGAGTCCAAATCTCTGGAAAGGGGTGTTAATGGCCATTTATCATTTTCGTTCAAATTCAAATTAAAAATACAAAAATTCGTTACAAATTTGCTGATCTGGTTAGGAAGTGGCAATTAAGCTGACTGGACGAGCAATTTAGCCACCTAATAGAAGTGCTCTCGCAACCTGAGTCCAAATCTCTGGGAAGGGGTGTTAATGGCCGTTTACCATTTTCGTCCAAATTCAAATTAAAAATACAAAAATTCGTTACAAATTTGCTGATCTGGTTAGGCAGTGGCAATGAAGCTGACTGGACGAGCAATTTAGCCACCTAATAGAAGTGCACTCGCAACCTGAGTCCAAATCTCTGGGAAGGGGTGTTAATGGCCGTTTACCATTTTCGTCCAAATTCAAATTAAAAATACAAAAATTCGTTACAAATTTGCTGATCTGGTTAGGAAGTGGCAATGAAGCTGGCTGGACGAGCAATTAACCCACCTAATAGAAGTGCTCTCGCAACCTGAGTCCAAATCTCTGGGAAGGGGTGTTAATGGCCATTTATCATTTTCGTTCAAATTCAAATTAAAAATACAAAAATTCGTTACAAATTTGCTGATCTGGTTAGGAAGTGGCAATCAAGCTGACTGGACGAGCAATTTAGCCACCTAATAGAAGTGCACTCGCAACCTGAGTCCAAATTTCTGGGAAGGGGTGTTAATGGCCGTTTACCATTTTCGTCCAAATTCAAATTAAAAATACAAAAATTCGTTACAAATTTGCTGATCTGGTTAGGAAATGGCAATGAAGCTGACTGGACGAGCAATTTAGCCACCTAATAGAAGTGCTCTCGCAACCAGAGTCCAAATCTCTGGGAAGGGGTGTTAATGGCCGTTTACCATTTTCGTCCAAATTCAAATTAAAAATACAAAAATTCGTTACAAATTTGCTGATCTGGTTAGGAAGTGGCAATCAAGCTGACTGGACGAGCAATTTAGCCATCTAATAGAAGTGCACTCGCAACCTGAGTCCAAATCTCTGGGAAGGGGTGTTAATGGCCGTTTACCATTTTCGTCCAAATTCAAATTAAAAATACAAAAATTCGTTACAAATTTGCTGATCTGGTTAGGAAGTGGCAATGAAGCTGGCTAAACGAGCAATTTAGCCACCTAATAGAAGTGCACTCGCAACCTGAGTCCAAATCTCTGGGAAGGGGTGTTAATGGCCGTTTACCATTTTCGTCCAAATTCAAATTAAAAATACAAAAATTCGTTACAAATTTGCTGATTTGGTTAGGAAGTGGCAATGAAGCTGGCTGGACGAGCAATTTAGCCACCTAATAGAAGTGCTCTCGCAACCTGAGTCCAAATCTCTGGGAAAAGGTGTTAATGGCCATTTATCATTTTCGTTCAAATTCAAATTAAAAATACAAAAATTCGTTACAAATTTGCTGATCTGGTTAGGAAGTGGCAATCAAGCTGACTAGACGAGCAATTTAGCCACCTAATAGAAGTGCTCTCGCAACCTGAGTCCAAATCTCTGGGAAGGGGTGTTAATGGCCGTTTACCATTTTCGTCCAAATTCAAATTAAAAATACAAAAATTCGTTACAAATTTGCTGATCTGGTTAGGAAGTGGCAATGAAGCTGACTGGACGAGCAATTTAGCCACCTAATAGAAGTGCTCTTGCAACCTGAGTCCAAATCTCTGGGAAGGGGTGTTAATGGCCGTTTACCATTTTCGTCCAAATTCAAATTAAAAATACAAAAATTCGTTAAAAATTTGCTGATCTGGTTAGGAAGTGGCAATGAAGCTGACTGGACGAGCAACTTAGCCACCTAATAGAAGTGCACTCGAAACCTGAGTCCAAATCTCTGGGAAGGGGTGTTAATGGCCGTTTACCATTTTCGTCCAAATTCAAATTAAAAATACAAAAATTCGTTACAAATTTGCTGATCTGGTTAGGAAATGGCAATGAAGCTGACTGGACGAGCAATTTAGCCACCTAATAGAAGTGCTCTCGCAACCTGAGTCCAAATCTCTGGGAAGGGGTGTTAATGGCCATTTATCATTTTCGTTCAAATTCAAATTAAAAATACAAAAATTCGTTACAAATTTGCTGATCTGGTTAGGAAGTGGCAATGAAGCTGACTGGACGAGCAATTTAGCCACCTAATAGAAGTGCTCTCGCAACCTGAGTCCAAATCTCTGGGAAGGGGTGTTAATGGCCATTTATCATTTTCGTTCAAATTCAAATTAAAAATACAAAAATTCGTTACAAATTTGCTGATCTGGTTAGGAAGTGGCAATGAAGCTGACTGGACGAGCAATTTAGCCACCTAATAGAAGTGCTCTCGCAACCTGAGTCCAAATCTCTGGGAAGGGGTGTTAATGGCCGTTTACCATTTTCGTCCAAATTCAAATTAAAAATACAAAAATTCGTTAAAAATTTGCTGATCTGGTTAGGAAGTGGCAATCAAGCTGACTGGACGAGCAATTTAGCCACCTAATAGAAGTGCTCTCGCAACCTGAGTCTAAATCTCTGGGAAGGGGTGTTAATGGCCGTTTACCATTTTCGTCCAAATTCAAATTAAAAATACAAAAATTCGTTACAAATTTGCTGATCTGGTTAGGAAGTGGCAATGAAGCTGACTGGACGAGCAATTTAGCCACCTAATAGAAGTGCTCTCGCAACCAGAGTCCAAATCTCTGGGAAGGGGTGTTAATGGCCGTTTACCATTTTCGTCCAAATTCAAATTAAAAATACAAAAATTCGTTACAAATTTGCTGATCTGGTTAGGAAGTGGCAATGAAGCTGGCTGGACGAGCAATTTAGCCACCTAATAGAAGTGCTCTGGCAACCTGAGTCCAAATCTCTGGGAAGGGGTGTTAATGGCCATTTATCATTTTCGTTCAAATTCAAATTAAAAATACAAAAATTCGTTACAAATTTGCTGATCTGGTTAGGAAGTGGCAATCAAGCTGACTAGACGAGCAATTTAGCCACCTAATAGAAGTGCTCTCGCAACCTGAGTCCAAATCTCTGGGAAGGGGTGTTAATGGCCGTTTACCATTTTCGTCTAAATTCAAATTAAAAATACAAAAATTCGTTACAAATTTGCTGATCTGGTTAGGAAATGGCAATGAAGCTGACTGGACGAGCAATTAAGCCACCTAATAGAAGTGCTCTCGCAACCAGAGTCCAAATCTCTGGGAAGGGGTGTTAATGGCCGTTTACCATTTTCGTCCAAATTCAAATTAAAAATACAAAAATTCGTTACAAATTTGCTGATCTGGTTAGGAAGTGGCAATGAAGCTGACTGGACGAGCAATTTAGCCACCTAATAGAAGTGCACTCGCAACCTGAGTCCAAATCTCTGGGAAGGGGTGTTAATGGTCATTTACCATTTTCGTCCAAATTCAAATTAAAAATACAAAAATTCGTTACAAATTTGCTGATCTGGTTATGAAGTTCCATTCATATGAGCAATTTAACAATATTTTTAAGCTAATTCAGGTGCTACTGGTACTTCAAAGCGAAATTCAAATCTCTGAAAAGAAATTGTAAGTACCATTTAAAATTTTTATTACATATTTTAGTTCAAATTTAGTTGTTTGCATCAATTTTAAAATTTTATTTATAAAATTTTGTTTGATACGATTGTTTGTGAAATTATATGTCTTTTGTCTTTTGCGATTTAAGCGTTATATATCAATCGAATATTTAATTGTATAATAAACATTTTTATTGTATTTTAAATACAAATACGTATTCTCAAATGGATTCTGATAAGAAATTAGAGTAAATCATGTACACAGAAACGAATCGAAATAATTTAGTACACTAAAATATTTAGTTGATTTTTTATCCGCTAGATGTCACTAGAATACGGTTTTTCAATTTAGTGTCAGTGACAGTATATGTATATGACCAAATCAAAAACTATTAAATTGGTGTGTATGTAGGTTTATAAAATGTAAACACATTATTTAAATATGGACGGCAAAATAAATTTTATTATTATGAACGGGAATTTTATTTATTTATCTTCACTTTTAATCAATTGTTTTTACATTTTAAAGTAGCGTTCATTGGTTCATTCGCAATGGTAATTTTCTTGCACAAAAATCACAATCCAGTAAAAATTGTTGAAATGATTAATTAGGTATTCAACCTATTTATTTGAGCAAACATTAAATGATAATATTTTGATAGATAAGTTGATTTGATATTTTTATAAGCTTGCATAAAAATTGAATAGAATCAACGACATATGACTATAGATGCGTGGATGTGTCAAACATTCCAAGTAAAACAAAATTCGACTTTTTTGTCATTTTTCGAAGTAAAAACTTATATTTAGTTTCGACTTTGACTTAGTTTTGCTTTCGACTTAGAATAAGATGCTGTATGAAAAGTGTCGCGAATATTCGAAACTGGACGAAACTCGATATATAATAAGATTGTGCCTATGCATATGTGTAAATAAAAATTGGGGGAACAATTTGGTGTAAGTATGTGTTTGAAACGCCACAACTGAAACTATTATGGGACGAGATACTGGCGGAATTAAAGAACTACTATTTTGATTTCAGAATTTTATTAAAATTCACAATTTTCATGTTCACCCACCATACGACTAACACTAATCTGTTGATTGATGAAAAATATTATGTATTTGGATTTTTCCATATTTTTTGTTTTGATGTATTATAACACGGCATATTCACTATATATGCTGTATTATACATAAATTACTTTCATTCATGATAACAAATTAATTATTTCCACAATATATAAGTTTAATTTACAGGCCGACAAATTGAATTAAGTTTTGTGCTGAAATTTTGATGAACATAATTTAAACCATTAATATCCAGACAATTATTTAGTAATTACCTAATAAGTATTTAATTTTGTAATACTTAAATTTTAAATTAAAATGTTAAACCTGCACTCCATTCTTACCGCGCATCCCCAATAGAATTCCTTTAACTTTTTCCTTAAAAAAATTATGGAAAAAAAAACTTGAGTTTTTTTTTTCTCAAGTTGTTTTTTCATACTTTTAGCGCTGTTAGTTTACAATATAGATTCTTTTGACTTTTACCTCATAATTCGAAGAAAAATATTATAGCACATTTTTCAGTTGCGTTGTTATACTAGGGCACAGTATATGTTACATATAGTATACATATACGCACCAATACTAAAGTATTGATTCTTCGACTTTTTCTAATATTTCGAAGGCAAATGCGGTAGCTCAATTATGAGTTTCGTCTTGTTATACTTGGGATGTTTATTGTTTTTAGTGAAGCTTTTGCTCAGTTTTTACAGCACCCTTGCACAAAATGAATTCACATTACATTTTTGTACCAAAACACATTGAAGATTACGTGTGCCCCTTTACTGAGTGTTCACGGAATGAGATAAAAAATAAACTGGTTTTTTTACCAACTTTTGCTCAAAAAATTTGTCTACGGTTGTCTATCGCACATCCTTTAGAAAAATGTCATAACACAAAAAACAGTTTTGTGATGAATGCATTTTAAATTGCTATACATACTTGATTATTTATTTTATAAAGCTAATAATGAATAATCTCAGCATCATCACAGTAGCGTTAGCAATTCAAAAAAACAATAAAATAAAATGCAATTATCTCAAAACTGTTTTTTTGTGTTGACAGTTTTTAAGAGGATGTGCGATATGTTTTCTGTTGTTTTGTATTTTGTTCTGATTTGTTTACGATTAGATGGGGCTTTATTTTAATTTAATCGAAAAAAACGTATTTCTGGGGATTACAAATACACAATATTCGGTTTTATACACACATCACAATTTATAAATTATAAAATAATTTATAGCCCAACAGTTTTAACAAAATAAAATTTTTGGTGCTCATCCTAATTGTGTCACTTAAATGCATCTTGCATATTTATTTCATAATAACTTTAAATTAAATTATTTAAGGCGATAACCTAACAAACTCATTCGAAAAATGTCAAAAATAAAGAACAACAATAAATATTTGAGCAAAATTATTGCTCATACTTCCGGTTATTTTTGTTGCTATGTTGATACGAATTAGATTATTTGCTAAAAAGATGGAAAAATTTCAATTAAACCGAGATCAAATTCGGCGGGACTTAGTTGAATATAAAGATTTGATTGGCTAAAGAGTTGGATCAAAAATAATCCCGTTCTGTGAACTAAGCATTATACTTTAAAAATTATTTCTTCATCTTACTTGTAAAGTCGGGCTGCGTATCAACATTGTGTATAGCATGCTAATAATCTAAAAAAAGAGCGATATTGAAATATAATTTCGCAACATAGCAAAATGAAACATAATAAAAAATCAGAAAAATTCTACTCTATCAAATCCCTTTATATGTAGTGGAGTTTTGTCATATATGTATATTACAATAATATATGTATTGTTAAAAAATTCGCACGCGTAGTTATGCGCCAACTTGTCAAATGCAACTGGAGAGTAGAGGAGATACAGAATAAAAACTTATAAAAATAAAACAAAACCGTGGAATAGAAAGAGAAAGAAAATATTTGCTCTCCAAAACCAATATTTTTGTGTCTGATATTTTGTAGTATGGAATTTGGCATGGAATTTGAACTATTTTCCACACGGTGGAAAAATTGCATAAATATGCCGATTGGAATATAATTAATATGCAATGCCGACGAAAATCCGTTTACATTCGTGTGCAAAAACCACACTCTTTCTATGGAAAGCACTAAGTAAAATACACGGAAATCGATTCTACTCACCAAAGAATGCAATGAAGTTAGGAAGTTAAAATAAAAAAATAAGTAAATTGAATTATATTTTTTTCATCCAATATAAAAAAATCAATTGTTTTTTCCTTAAGTACAATATATTGTAGATTTAAACCCGTGCGTATGCAAATAGTTATTAGTCCTATTTAATTTAATTTTATTTTGATTGCCGTCAAATTTAGTCGCTGGCTATTTAACCAACTCGTTTCTTAAAAATATTCACCAATTCTGTTTTGCCTGCGGCATAAAATTTTCAAAATGTATTGAGTAAAAAATTTAATTTTTACTCATATTTAAATTTTCCATCTTGTACATCGAAGCAAATTGGGTTTAATTATTGTTTTTTTAATTCCTCACATTAAGCACGTAATAAAGTAACGTAGTAATAAAACACGAAAAGCATGCAGTAATATGTACGTAGTAAGCACTTAGTAATAAGAAAAATGCGGCACTGTTACAACAATAAAGTTAAAACACCACGCCAAAACGTTTTCTTAATTTTTTCTGATTTATAACTTAAATTAAGCATGATTTTACCACAAATCACTCTCTTCTTAGCATAATTTACATTTTATTTGATATAAACACTTGGTAAACTTACTGATGATAAGAAAATCCTTTTTGTAATTTTTTAGGCGTGTTTTAACAGTTTTTCACAAGATTTTAATTAAAACTTTCTAATTTTTATTACCAAAAGATGCACTACTACACAATGCACTAACTATTTTATAATATTTTCAAGATTTTTTAAGAGCACAAAATTTCGTTGTTAGTCCATACAAAAACAAAAAGTGAATTAGTGGGTGTTTCGTTTGAAATAGGAGTCCGTCATATGCATTTTTTCTACAACCATGAAATAACAAATTTTATATGAAAAAATCTGTACCTTCATTCTATAGACGACTGTTAAAGTTGGGAATGTGACATCTAGCGCATTAAAAATAAGCTCATTGCGGGTTTTTTTCTATGAAATTTTAGCACGGCATACTTTATGAAAATAAAAATTAACATACAAAAATATCCGGAACAAGCTTATTTTTTTTGCCGTCAGATCCACTTATAGTTGTCTATAGTATATCCCTTTTCAGCCAAAAAAATGGCTCAATTTAAGTCCAAATCACACAAATGTGTGAGTAAAAAATCATAGTATGAAATGGCGTTTTTCATAAAAAATTTCACTTGATTTGAAGTACACTCAACACAGTTGTGTGTATAGTTATAGTGTTTTTTCGGACGAAATAAGTTTGAAAGGAAAACACAAATGTGTAAGTTGGTGCAAAATACATACAAAAATATGTGGGATAGGCAGGAAAATGGATATAGTTCTATGGAAAAAGTAGAATGGAATTTGACATTAGGGTTTTTATACTGAAATAACAATTAGCACTCACCACCACCATGCCGTACTATCCCCACCCCGCCATTAGATATGGCATATAATAATTAATATAAATACAAAGAAAAAATTTAATTAGTTTGAATAAATCTATATAAATAAATCTATATATCTATTTACAATAATAACATCATAAATTAAATTAAAAAATTTGAATATTATTTAAATAAAACTTTATTAAAATAATTATAAAAATAAAAATTATTATAATAATTATATAGATTATAGATTTATTGATTAACACTCAAAACAATTTTTAAACATTTATAAGTACTTTCATTATCAACAAATTATATTAGGCTGACAGAAATAAAAATTAAATTTATGGGAACACTTTAAAATTCAATTTTGACATCTCGACGAAGACAGCACAATCACAAAACTTCACCGTGAAAATTTGCTTATTATGATATTACTATTCATGAATATCAAATACAAAATATTTAAAAAAATTTATACTCGCAAAAAATTCACATTCACCATAATATTTTCTAACCATAAACGATCTTAATGTGCGAGAAATATTTCTTGTCAAATCCTGTTTTGTGTAAGTGTATTAGAATGTTTCTATACAAAAAAAATACTTAGGTTAGTATGTTTTACATTTTATTATGACAACACTCCACTACATATAAAGGGATTTGATAGAGTAGAATTTTTCAGATTTTTTATTATGTTTCATTTTGCTATGTTGCGAAATTATATTTCAATATCGCTCTTTTTTTAGATTATTAGCATGCTATTCACAATGTTGATACGCAGCCCGACTTTACAAGTAAGATGAAGAAATAATTTTTAAAGTATAATGCTTAGTTCACAGAACGGGATTATTTTTGATCCAACTCTTTAGCCAATCAAATCTTTATATTCAACTAAGTCCCGCCGAATTTGATCTCGGTTTAATTGAAATTTTTCCATCTTTTTAGCAAATAATGTAATTCGTATCAACATAGCAACAAAAATAACCGGAAGTATGAGCAATAATTTTGCTCAAATATTTATTGTTGTTCTTTATTTTTGACATTTTTCGAATGAGTTTGTTAGGTTATCGCCTTAAATAATTTAATTTAAAGTTATTATGAAATAAATATGCAAGATGCATTTAAGTGACACAATTAGGATGAGCACCAAAAATTTTATTTTGTTAAAACTGTTGGGCTATAAATTATTTTATAATTTATAAATTGTGATGTGTGTATAAAACCGAATATTGTGTATTTGTAATCCCCAGAAATACGTTTTTTTCGATTAAATTAAAATAAAGCCCCATCTAATCGTAAACAAATCAGAACAAAATACAAAACAACAGAAAACATATCGCACATCCTCTTAAAAACTGTCAACACAAAAAAACAGTTTTGAGATAATTGCATTTTATTTTATTGTTTTTTTGAATTGCTAACGCTACTGTGATGATGCTGAGATTATTCATTATTAGCTTTATAAAATAAATAATCAAGTATGTATAGCAATTTAAAATGCATTCATCACAAAACTGTTTTTTGTGTTATGACATTTTTCTAAAGGATGTGCGATAGACAACCGTAGACAAATTTTTTGAGCAAAAGTTGGTAAAAAAACCAGTTTACTTTTTATCTCATTCCGTGAACACTCAGTAAAGGGGCACACGTAATCTTCAATGTGTTTTGGTACAAAAATGTAATGTGAATTCATTTTGTGCAAGGGTGCTGTAAAAACTGAGCAAAAGCTTCACTAAAAACAATAAACATCCCAAGTATAACAAGACGAAACTCATAATTGAGCTACCGCATTTGCCTTCGAAATATTAGAAAAAGTCGAAGAATCAATACTTTAGTATTGGTGCGTATATGTATACTATATGTAACATATACTGTGCCCTAGTATAACAACGCAACTGAAAAATGTGCTATAATATTTTTCTTCGAATTATGAGGTAAAAGTCAAAAGAATCTATATTGTAAACTAACAGCGCTAAAAGTATGAAAAAACAACTTGAGAAAAAAAAAACTCAAGTTTTTTTTTCCATAATTTTTTTAAGGAAAAAGTTAAAGGAATTCTATTGGGGATGCGCGGTAAGAATGGAGTGCAGGTTTAACATTTTAATTTAAAATTTAAGTATTACAAAATTAAATACTTATTAGGTAATTACTAAATAATTGTCTGGATATTAATGGTTTAAATTATGTTCATCAAAATTTCAGCACAAAACTTAATTCAATTTGTCGGCCTGTAAATTAAACTTATATATTGTGGAAATAATTAATTTGTTATCATGAATGAAAGTAATTTATGTATAATACAGCATATATAGTGAATATGCCGTGTTATAATACATCAAAACAAAAAATATGGAAAAATCCAAATACATAATATTTTTCATCAATCAACAGATTAGTGTTAGTCGTATGGTGAACATGAAAATTGTGAATTTTAATAAAATTCTGAAATCAAAATAGTAGTTCTTTAATTCCGCCAGTATCTCGTCCCATAATAGTTTCAGTTGTGGCGTTTCAAACACATACTTACACCAAATTGTTCCCCCAATTTTTATTTACACATATGCATAGGCACAATCTTATTATATATCGAGTTTCGTCCAGTTTCGAATATTCGCGACACTTTTCATACAGCATCTTATTCTAAGTCGAAAGCAAAACTAAGTCAAAGTCGAAACTAAATATAAGTTTTTACTTCGAAAAATGACAAAAAAGTCGAATTTTGTTTTACTTGGAATGTTTGACACATCCACGCATCTATAGTCATATGTCGTTGATTCTATTCAATTTTTATGCAAGCTTATAAAAATATCAAATCAACTTATCTATCAAAATATTATCATTTAATGTTTGCTCAAATAAATAGGTTGAATACCTAATTAATCATTTCAACAATTTTTACTGGATTGTGATTTTTGTGCAAGAAAATTACCATTGCGAATGAACCAATGAACGCTACTTTAAAATGTAAAAACAATTGATTAAAAGTGAAGATAAATAAATAAAATTCCCGTTCATAATAATAAAATTTATTTTGCCGTCCATATTTAAATAATGTGTTTACATTTTATAAACCTACATACACACCAATTTAATAGTTTTTGATTTGGTCATATACATATACTGTCACTGACACTAAATTGAAAAACCGTATTCTAGTGACATCTAGCGGATAAAAAATCAACTAAATATTTTAGTGTACTAAATTATTTCGATTCGTTTCTGTGTACATGATTTACTCTAATTTCTTATCAGAATCCATTTGAGAATACGTATTTGTATTTAAAATACAATAAAAATGTTTATTATACAATTAAATATTCGATTGATATATAACGCTTAAATCGCAAAAGACAAAAGACATATAATTTCACAAACAATCGTATCAAACAAAATTTTATAAATAAAATTTTAAAATTGATGCAAACAACTAAATTTGAACTAAAATATGTAATAAAAATTTTAAATGGTACTTACAATTTCTTTTCAGAGATTTGAATTTCGCTTTGAAGTACCAGTAGCACCTGAATTAGCTTAAAAATATTGTTAAATTGCTCATATGAATGGAACTTCATAACCAGATCAGCAAATTTGTAACGAATTTTTGTATTTTTAATTTGAATTTGGACGAAAATGGTAAATGACCATTAACACCCCTTCCCAGAGATTTGGACTCAGGTTGCGAGTGCACTTCTATTAGGTGGCTAAATTGCTCGTCCAGTCAGCGTCATTGCCACTTACTAACCAGATCAGCAAATTTGTAACGAATTTTTGTATTTTTAATTTGAATTTGGACGAAAATGGTAAACGGCCATTAACACCCCTTCCCAGAGATTTGGACTCAGGTTGCGAGTGCACTTCTATTAGGTGGCTAAATTGCTCGTCCAGTCAGCTTCATTGCCACTTCCTAACCAGATCACCAAATTTGTAACGAATTTTTGTATTTTTAATTTGAATTTGGACGAAAATGGTAAACGGCCATTAACATTCCTTCCCAGAGATTTGGACTCAGGTTGCGAGACCACTTCTATTAGGTGGCTAAATTGCTCGTCCAGTCAGCTTCATTGCCACTTCCTAACCAGATCAGCAAATTTTTATCGAATTTTTGTATTTTTAATTTGAATTTGAACTAAAATGGTAAATGGCCATTAACACCCCTTCCCAGAGATTTGGACTCAGGTTGCGAGAACACTTCTATTAGGTGGTCAAATTACTCGTCCAGTCAGCTTCATTGCCACTTCCTAACCAGATCAGCAAATTTTTAACGAATTTTTGTATTTTTAATTTGAATTTGGACGAAAATGGTAAACGGCCATTAACACCCCTTCCCAGAGATTTGGACTCAGGTTGCGAGAGCACTTCTATTAGGTGGCTAAATTGCTCGTCCAGTCAGCTTCATTGCCACTTCCTAACCAGATCAGCAAATTTGTAACGAATTTTTGTATTTTTAATTTGAATTTGAACTAAAATGGTAAATGGCCATTAACACCCCTTCCCAGAGATTTGGACTCAGGTTGCGAGAGCACTTCTATTAGGTGGCTAAATTGCTCGTCCAGTCAGCTTCATTGCCACTTCCTAACCAGATCAGCAAATTTTTAACGAATTTTTGTATTTTTCATTTGAATTTGAACTAAAATGGTAAACGGCCATTAACACCCCTTCCCAGAGATTTGGACTCAGGTTGCGAGAGCACTTCTATTAGGTGGCTAAATTGCTCGTCCAGCTAGCTTCATTGCCACTTCCTAACCAGATCAGCAAATTTGTAACGAATTTTTGTATTTTTAATTTGAATTTGGACGAAAATGGTAAACGGCCATTAACACCCCTTCCCAGAGATTTGGACTCAGGTTGCGAAAGCACTTCTACTAGGTGGCTAAATTGCTCGTCCAGTCAGCTTCATTGCAACTTCCTAACCAGATCAGCAAATTTTTAAAGAATTTTTGTATTTTTAATTTGAATTTTAACTAAAATGGTAAATGGCCATTAACACCCCTTCCCAGAGATTTGGACTCAGGTTGCGAGAGCACTTCTATTAGGTGGTCAAATTACTCGTCCAGTCAGCTTCATTGCCACTTCTTAACCAGATCAGCAAATTTTTAACGAATTTTTGTATTTTTAATTTGAATTTGGACGAAAATGGTAAACGGCCATTAACACCCCTTCCCAGAGATTTGGACTCAGGTTGCGAATGCACTTCTATTAGGTGGCTAAATTGCTCGTCCAGCCAGCTTCATTGCCACTTCCTAACCAGATCAGCAAATTTGTAACGAATTTTTGTATTTTTAATTTGAATTTGGACGAAAATGGTAAACGGCCATTAACACACCTTCGCAGAGATTTGGACTCAGGTTGCGAGAGCACTTCTATTAGGTGGCTAAATTGCTCGTCCAGTCAGCTTCATTGCCACTTCCTAACCAGATCAGCAAATTTGTAACGAATTTTTGTATTTTTGATTTGAGTTTGGACGAAAATGGTAAAAGGCCATTAACACCCTTTCCCAGAGATTTGGACTCAGGTTGCGAGAGCACCTCTACTAGGTGGCTAAATTGCTCGTCCAGCTAGCTTCATTGCCACTTCCTAACCAGATCAGCAAATTTGTAACGAATTTTTATATTGTTAATTTGAATTTGGACGAAAATGGTAAACGGCCATTTAAATGGCAATTGACAATTATCATGATAAAAATTATTTATTATAAATAAATTAAGATTACAAGCCGAAATAAATTAATAATATGGCGTGAATCTATCGATAAATTTAAAGTATATTTAATATTGTATCAGTTAAGTATGACAAATACATATTTGAATAAACTAAAATATAATAAATCTTAAATGAATCTTGTTATACTTTATTTAAAAAGAAATGTTCTTTATAAATATGTACAATATTTTTCGTTCCTCCAAATATAACTTTAATTTAATTTTTTAAATCGTACAAAGAAAATTTAAGTTTAACATGTACAAAACTACAATTAGATTATCTTTTAGAACTAAAATTCCAATTGGAATGGCCATGTTTTCTAATTAGGTTTTGATTTAACAGTGTGAAACTAACACATACAAGAAAAGTGTGGAATTGTGTAAAAACGGCATACGCATAATAAGTATAAAATTAATTTATGAGTTTAGCCGGTATATTATTTCAAATTGGAATACCTGATTTTTGAAATACTTTCAATATAGAAACAGCTGTACCGACCAAACTAGGTCTTATACAAATTCAAAGTTAATATCTAGAAAGGTACAACCGTCACCTTACGAACAGTGGGTCACACTCCTTTATAGAATTCAGTTATGCCCCCACACGTCAAAATATTTCTCTACATTCTTTTCACAAAACCTCTTAAAATAATTGTACTATCATGAAATTGTTTATTGAATTATTTAACACCATCTAAGGTCTTTCTAAAGTTATACTAATTTTAAAGAGTTCTTCAGTAGAACCGGAAATATACCAGTTCAATGTAATCGGTAAATAAAATTATTAAAAATTGGAAAAACCGACGAATTTCCTAACCGTATAACAGGATAACTGAAGGTCACAAAACTTAATAAGAATATACGTGTCTGTTTTTCTTGTCAAAATAACACTCGATAATGTACGAAATAAATTTCTTACGTGGTGTAATGGTTAAAGCTTCGACAATTGGAGTGGGAGGTACTGGGTTCGAATCCCATCTAGATGCAAATCGAATTTTCATCATCGATTACAATCGGTGATGTTAATAAACACAATTAAGACCCTCTGATGGAGTGCAGAGTTCAGCGCTGACCCACCGTCTACGTCAATGTACAGGTTGACATGGAGCTTGCAATGTGCAGGTGGATATACTGTAGTTGTGTGAGAGTGGGTGAATAGGTGAATGGATTAATGCTGTGGCGTGAATGCATGGTATCACAGTGTGCCAAAATTGCCGAAGTGTCAAACCAGTGAAGCCTAGCCTTAAAGAAAGGCCAATTATCTACCAATATCTATATCAACAGCCCAAATTTAGAATTTCTTTCTCTTTTTACTTTGGTTGTATAATAAAATCGAAGATAAAAGGAATAGATTTTCAATTTAAAACGTGATGTAGTAGGTCTTGTATGTAAGTATATGAGTAAGCTGCAAAATGTTTTATTGATAAGGCAAGGTAACCACCTTGAATGCCATTTATGTATAAAAAACAATATTGGTTATACGCCCACCACGGTTTCGTCTACAGCCCTGTCTACAGCCCCAAACATCATATTTTCGATGACCTTTTCCAATAAAAGCGGATTAACGAACTTAATTTCAGCTCAAATGTTATTTTTAAGTTGTTGAATTATTTGTGGATGATTAGCATACATCTTACTGTTTAAATAACCCCACAAAAAATAGTCAAGTGGTGTTAAATCCGGAAGAGACAATTTCTTGAAATTATGCGATCAGCAAATTTTGTTAACAATAAATGGATTGTTACACCACTTGCGTGACATGTAGCTCCGTCTTCTTGAAACCAAAGGTCGTTGACACGCAATTTATTCAATTTGGGCTACAAAAGCCCAAAAACCACACCAAACAGTGGCTCTTGGAGGATTAACTTCTGCTTCGTGAATAACATGGAAATTTTTCGCTCCCCAAATTCGACAATTTTGCTTATTGACATATACCCATTAAGATGAAGCTCATTTGCTTCATCGCTAAAGGGATTCTTGAATCTTGATGAAAAACCTTCATTTCGTTCAATCATCCAATTAACAAAACGACTACGATTTAAATGGTCTAATGGCTTCAATTTTTGAATTAGTTGAATTTTGTATGGATGAAGATCAACACGCAAAATGCGTCGTAACGTGATTCGTGAAATGTTTAGTTCTTGTGAACAATGCCTGGCTGATGGGCTTGGATTACAAACACTTTCAGTAACAGCTGAAACTGCATCAAGAGTAGGGACTAGATGAACAAGCTGAAACGGTCTACAACCTTCCACTGATCCAGTTTTTTCAAAACGATCCATAATTTTGCCAATTACACGCTCAGTAAGACGTTCATATCGACCAAAACTCTCACGTAATTTACGAAATGTTGTTGATTTTTACCAAATTAATTTTGGGCAATCAAAACGCGTTGTTGTTAGCGACTCTAGGATGATATGTGACATTTTTTTGACTTTTCATATGTCAACGAATTTTGTAGAACAGATAACATTAAGTACTAATTTTTTGGTGTGTAAACATCTTTACGCGCGTATGCCAAAAATTGTTGTATGGTAGTAAACGTTCAAATGAAACGAACGGAAATGACGTACTACGATTAAATATCTTCATTGAAAAAAAGAAACAAAATATAAGATAATAAAAAAAGAACAAAAACAACAAAATACATATATAAATTTTGTACTATACACATAGTCTGAGTGTATATGTATATATAGATAGTATGGAAAGAAAACAGAGAAACATTTATAAAATTAAATAGAAACGATGAATCGACGAATCGACATTTCCCAGCAAAGAAACGCTGATAGCAGAATGAAATAGATGGAAACATTTGCACACGTCGAAGCGAGAAAACAAATAAATTTACTTCGGTTTCTTCTATGTACTGCATTTTTACCCCCACCTAATCTTTTGTTTATCAATTTCATTTCAAAAATTGTTATTTCATTTCTATCAGTATCCAAATTTTAGCTGAAGGTAATAGACGTTTGTAAATGTTTTTCAGGTGGAAATACATGGATAACATATAAAGTAAGTAGACAATGACAAGACAAAACACATTTGATACATACAACAAAAACCAAACACAATCAATAATATATGATTGTGTTTGGTTTTGATACAACAAAATACATTAAAAAATATTATTTTCTGGTAAACCAACAGTTAACAACAGTTACATATTATACTCAAATCGAAATGCAAGAGAGATAAATTAATTGTTAGGGGAAACAAAGCCGAGTTTTCGGTCGACAACAATATGAATAGCATGGAATTAGGTGCATCAATTTGAAGTAAAAATTGAGCGCTCTAATTATATACTGTTTATGCGCTCTTTGTGCGCTGATTTGTACTACGTTTCAGCGAACAGAAAAAATAAAAAAAAATTAAGTGTGCTTTAAACTACACTACTGAAGTAAAACTTCTAATATATATTTAATATTTATAATATAATATAGAAAAACTATAATATTGAAAAAAAAATTGGTCACCCTGTGCGTTCTCGAGTGTCACCTAGCCGTTTATGTCTGATGCCACAAGAGGTAACCTTGTAACTTGGTAACTTTTTCAAGGCCAACTAGTCGTAATAGATAATGTTTATGTATGTGTAACAAAATCGACCCAAAATCATTTTTGAAATCTCTTCGCATAGTAAAAATGGCCTTGAAATATTTTTTATTTCATTTATGTTTGTGTAGTGTGGTTTCATCGTAAATTTGTTTAAGTCGCAATAAAACCTGTATCATAGTCAAACGGGGAAAGAAACGAAGAAAGAATCGGCTTCTGTGATACCTCGTGTGGAATGGAGCTATAATATAGAAAAAAATACATATATAAAATATATCACACAGACGAATTTTTTTTGGTCACCCTGTGCGTTCTGGAGTGAGTATGTGAGCGAGTGACATAGGTGTTATAATATAGAAAGAAAAAAATTTTTGGTCACCCTATGCGTTTTCGAGTGAGTTAGCCAGTGACATAGAAGTCTATATTATGACTTTCAAATTTTCCAGTTTTTCAATTTTCCAATTTACCAACTTTCCAAATTTCCTATTTTCATATTTTTTTATTTCCCTATTTTCCAATTTGCAATTTTTCAATTTTCCATTTTTTCAAATTTCCAATTTACCAGTTTTCCAATTTTTCAATTTTAGAAATTTCCAATTTTCATATTTTCCTATTTTCCATTTTTCCATTTACCAATTTTCTAATTTTCCAATTTTATAATTTTCCAATTTACAAATTTTCGAATTTTCCAATTTTACAAATTTCGAAATTTCCAATTTTTCAATTTATCCAATTTTCCATTTACCAATTTTCTTATTTTCCAATTTTTTTAACCAATTATTAAAATAAAATGGTATCAACTAATGTTCCACCTAGGGATTTATGAAATGTCATGGCACATCCTGATACTAAAGGAAAATGATTTCGTTTTGCGTTTATTGTTTCATTCGCCTCGTTCGATTACATTTTTCGTAACGCATTTGCCAGCTTAGTCCCCAAGTCAAGCGTGCCTAAAGAAGTTTTACTTCAAAAATTTAAAATAGCGTGTGCCACCACAATTTATGCACTATAGAGAGTGGTACCTATAACGAGATAGTATACTCTTACGATAAAATCACAGTCAACAACTTGTGTATGTGGCTTTATCACGATCTCGTAGAGCAGTTCATCACGTCGGCTAACAATGATTATGTCTTCTATCATGAACGTAAAAATGCAATCTCAATTGGTCCTGAAAAAATGAGTTAACGCACCTCACCACAAAACTGCTAAGTATAGCTCAGGATGTAATGGCGAATTTTGTACGAGATAATAATGACGTCTGGTTTTTAACATTGAACTGCCAGAATCTCAGGTCGCTTCACCTCGACCTAACTGATACAGTTACGCAGGGATGCTCAATTCTTTTGCTCTCTTGAACCCGCATGTTCAATTTTCCTAATTTTCAGTAGCAGTATATAAAAATTCAAGTAGAACTCATACAGTCACCTCGCATAAGGAAATCATCGTTGGACAAACAACTGGTATGAGCGTAACAACACAACCCATTGGCGATATAAGATGCTTTTGGTAGTTGTATACACCTCGCCGAATAAAGCTGCCGAAGACATAATCAAGTACATACATTTCGTCTTTGCTCCATATTCTGAAAGAATTTCAAAAATTCTTCTAGGAGACTAACATCTTTTGCCGATGATTATGAGCAGGGATTTCATTTTGCTGCTCCCGTAGATCAGTGATGAATCACTTATAAACTTCCTGCGATACGAATTCGATTTGCACAAGAACTCAGATCGAAATATATCTTCTACGAGATATGTGAGAAATATAAAATATATGTACTACGAGATATGGGACCACGTCATTGATGCTTGCAGCTACCATAGGCCAATTGCGTTGGTTATACCGAAAGAGTAATAGACCAATTTGATGGTAATAAACGAATGAAAAAATCGGGTTAGAAAAATTTCATTTCTTCTTCCTTCAAAGTAAACCATACACACGCACTATACATATGCCATGTTTACACATCTCCTTGAGAGTACTAATGGACTCACTCTTTTTTTTTTATATTTTTCGAAACAAATTAAAACTAAGGTTACTTCATTCACCTAGGTCCTAGACT
The DNA here is from genome assembly GCA_932526605.1 of Nephrotoma flavescens. Lineage (NCBI taxonomy): Eukaryota > Metazoa > Arthropoda > Insecta > Diptera > Tipulidae > Nephrotoma > Nephrotoma flavescens. The sequence goes on along the minus strand of OW052222.1, from coordinate 89,679,066 downwards.
CTAGACTAGGCAAATTCACTGATATTTTCTATCAGCGTAAATGTTTATATAAAATACCCAAGCATACATCGATACCCTGATAGAAAATATCAGTGAATTTGCATACTGTAGACTCTGTCAATGATAACTCCATACAACCTTATATTTATTTTGTTATATTATACTGATGGTACAATCAGAGCCTGTACAATTGTGTGTAATAAGAGTAAGTGAAATAACAGTCGTAACATTTCAAAATAATATTTCATTATGTAATAAAATGTTGATATACAATACAAATGCAATTTTTATAGAGAAAAAACAACAACAACTAAATTGTTCGGTTTTTATATCGCTAGAAATAAAAAACCGCTGTCGCACCACTATGCCACTATCTAAAGGGTGTCTCTACAAGAGCGCCGGATTTAAATTTGCTGCCATTTTGTTAATACGAGTCGTACGGTGGCTATTTTTTTGACATTTGTCACGTATACAGACCACGCGATTTAAGAATATGGAGAAGTATTCAAACCAACAACGTTTAATTATTGTAAAAACGTATTACAAAAATCCTGAAAGTTTTGCAAAAACAGTTCACCAATGACGTCAAGTTTTCGGTCGCACTAATGCGCCAAATGAATCGGCAGTGAGGCGTTTAATAAAATTTGAGACAAAAATTAAGTTGCTGGATCAGAAGATCATTGTTCGTCGTCGTCCTTGTCGGTAGCTTTATTAAGTACCTTCTCCATTTCTGAAGATAGTTTTGGAGTGCTTGATTTTGGATTTTCTCTCACCAAATCCAAAATCTTTCACTCGCCCTGGTTGGAAAATATTGCTTTTCGCCCGTTGGATTTTCTATGTTCGCTGCCCGTTTTCAGCCGATTGTGTGACGTTGAATCTGGATATTATTTGGGCCCCTGTAGAATGATTTCGGCTAACTAATTTTCCAATTTCGCACATAGATTTTCCAATACGTTTCATATTAATTACTATTTGACGATCTTCGTTGGTAGTGTGATTTCTGACACCGACCAAACAACTCGCAACCATTACATTTTCATTCATAATTTATGTAAATGATTTTAAAAAAATTCAAGGATCATACTTTAAGTGTATGATAATTTTCGTTCCAAAAAATTCGTGATTTTTTTTTGTGTTTTTATTATAAACGGTAAATGACATTTGATTTTGTATTTTTGGATTTAATTAGTAAAATCTAATTAATAAAAGCTGCAAAATAAGTTCCATAATCCTTATATTTTGTAAATTTTTCTCAAAAATCAGTGTGTGATTGAAAATGATCATTTTCGTTACTAACTGTATGTTACTAATACTTAAATTTTGGTTCGATGGGCACTTTTTTAAGCCGAACTTCTAGCAGGCCCTAGATGGTGGACCGGTCGACTCGTTTCCGTTACATTGAATTGGTTGCTGTGTTTAATTAAACAAATACAGCACCATAGAGTAAATAGAATCAAAATAAATCCAGGTTTGTTAAAAAATTATATTTTAAGGACTTTTAACCATGCACTTTCCCTCGTTTTAAATTACATTTGAAGTTCACAATGAGTGTTGCTTTAACAAAAATATTGCTTTAATAAACATATATACAATGATTCACGAATTATTTTTCAAGTAAATATTTAAAAAGCCAACTGACCAGGTGGAAAATGTAGTAAGTGCAGTAACTCTTATTTCATCACTAATGACGGAACTCGTTGTACTTTGAAAAACTTACTGAGCAATACAATAATGGGCAAAGCGATCTTCGACAATCTCTGTAGCAAGCATATTCTGTCAACACAGTTGGCTTTTGAAGAATTATCTTATTATAACTGCGAGTTCATACGACGGATAAAAATCTCGGATTTTTCTATCCCAGATATTTTTTTCAATATTTTCAACTTTTTTATATGAAAAGAGGCGTACCCGTTATATAATTTACGTGATGTAATTGGTTAAAACGATGGGATAGTAAAATCCGAGTTTTTTATCCGTCTTATGAACTCGCAGTAAAACCTTCTGAAGTTAAATTGGTTGTTATGTCAAATTCAATTAATCGGGCACTAATTTATTTTTCATATTTCAATTATATTGTGTAAATTCATCGAGAGAGTTTATGATACGATTTGAAATAAGAATAAACTACCGTGAATTTTTGCTGTCTATTCTAGCGTAATTCTCTAGTGTAATTCGGCCAAATATGAGTTCCAAATCTATCATCATGTTTTGAGGAGTAGTCGATAGTATTAGAGACGTGCTTAGAACAAATGTGTATTATTTATTATTATTAGTCCAGCTTATTAATAACTTATAGGTGTCTAGTTTAATTTCCTGTCATAGATAAAAGCCAGACACTTCGGTCTATTTGTACTGATCAAGCTGATTCTATTCCACTGCATCCCATTCAAACTTGCCTTGTTGCATTTCACAGCTATGACAAATATAGCTCCCATATAACCGCTACTTCATCAGAGTTATATTATGGGGTATATCCTCTATCCGGTCGCAAGTTAATTATTTGCGACCAGAAATATGGTTACTAGATTTATTTTGCCATGCCAATTGACACATTTTTTTAAAATTAAATTTGTTTTCCGATTGTAAAGTAGACATCTACGAAAAGACTGCTACGCATTGCAAAAAATAATTTAAATTTAAAAAATATGCAAGAATTGGCATGGCAAAATAAATCTAGTAACCATATTTCTGGTCGCAAATAATTAACTTGCGACCGGATAGAGGATATACCCCTATATTACTATTATAAACGAAAACTTTAATTTGCGACTGTTTGACAAAATTGAAAATAAATTTAAAATTTCATATCGAGATTTAAAATATCAAAAATTCATAATTTTGTTTGCCTTTTATATAATATGTATACATATGTATTTATACATATTTTACTACTAAACGAAATTTGAATTATTTTCTTGCAATTGCTTCGCGTTTAGTTTCTCGTTCATAAAATTTCATCCCGTTTATGTACGCAAAACTAATACTATCAGAGCTTCATAGCAATCAATACAATACACAAAGAGCACAATACAAACTAAAACAAAAACAAGTATGTATATAATAATATATCGTTCAGATGAAAAGAACAAAAAAAAAATGTTTAGCTTGGACACAATTTTGGGCATTTAAATATCGACATCAAAACAGATTTTTTTTCTGAGTACCATACAGCCTTAATACTGAAATGCTCCAGCAAAAAATCTATTCTTAGGATACATCAGAGTAGACTGTTCCATTAGTGTTACTAAAAGACTTTACTAAGACTTTACGTCATGTGTCTAGTAGTCTTAAATTACTAATGCCGTAAAGGAGCGCCCGAGGCTTACATTTTTAGCCGTATTAATTTTAATTTCTACTTGTTTGAATATACCTTGATAGGAGTAAGGAAGAAAAATTTTATTTTCTACTTTTCAAAGCCTTTTATTATATTATCTACTTTTTAGAGCTTTTAAATATAAGCGTGGTTTTTTTAATTTGTTTTTTAAATATATTTTATTCTCATTTGACAATACGCTCCTTAGAATATAAAAGTTATGTCTAATATCAGGCCAAATCATGTTTACCCTTCCAAATATTTTTTTAAAGATAAAAAATATGACATAATTATTTTGCAAACATTGCTAACATAAAATACAAACGATAAAAGCAAAATTAAAAAAAAACTTAATGAAATTTGCAAATTTTAGTGAGTTTTGATAAATTATGCAGAAATAAAGTTAATGTCAGAAAACAGTAAAAATATTCAATGTGTTTGTTCATTATCCAATGCAATTTGACATTTGAATATGAAAAGGCAACATGAACAAAGTAAACGTTATTTACAATCGCATTAATTTAGCCGGCATTTAGTAGCTTTTTACCTAAATTCTATTAGACAATTAGTATGGGTACCGCTCTAAAAATCAATGTGCATGTTGACGTTTCAATAATTGAAAATAATACTTGCGGAGAACAAAAGCAATTTTATTTTCATACTTGAAATTTTATCTAGTACTTTTTTCTTAAAACTACCAATAGACACATATAAAAGCGCTGTAATGACTAAGGATTTCTTACGCCAATTCTACTTTGGACCTCCCGACTTTATATCTACCTATGCGTTGTTATGCTGGTTATATGATATTTACAGCTCAAACCTACCTAGTTGGCTCAACCTTTACTAAAATAAAATTCATAAATTCCACCGCGCAGCGCATTTTAGAAATTTACATTTAATGATTACCCTCGCCAATGATAGATTGTGGTAGTGGAAACGATAATGAATTGTTTAAGTTGACAGCTGATAATATGAATTTGATTTTGGTAGTGTCGATGATCAAACTTGATTTTCGCATGATTTGGGCGGGATAAAACAAAGATATAAAAACAGAAATAAAATGTGACCCGGGGTTCAGTTGGTTTTGGCGAGTCTCAAAAAAAAAATAACTCAAAAAGAACACGATAATATTTCGTTGGATATAAAAAAAAAGTAAAAAAAAATTAAGTGTGCTTTAGACCACACTACTGAAGTAAAACTTCTAATATATATTTAATATTTATAATATAATATAGAAAAACTATAATATTGAAAAAAAAAATTGGTCACCCTGTGCGTTCTCGAGTGTCACCGAGCCGTTTATGTCTGATGTCACAAGAGGTAACCTTGTAACTTGGTAACTTTTTCAAGGCCAACTAGTCGTAATAGATAATGTTTATGTATGTGTAACAAAATGGCCAAAAAAATCGTTTTTGAAATCTCTTCGCATAGTAAAAATGGCCTTGAAATATTTTTTATTTCATTTATGTTTGTGTAGTGTAGTTTCATCGAAAATTTGTTTAAGTCGCATTAAAACTTGTATCATAGGCAAATGGAGGAAGAAACGAAGAAAGAATCGGTTTCTGTGATACCTCGTGTGGAATGGAGCTATAACATAGAAAAAAATACATATACAAAATATATCACACGGAAGAATTTTTTTTGGTCACCCTGTGCGTTCTGGAGTGAGTAAGTGAATGAGTGACATGTTATAATATAGAAAACAAAAATTTTGGTCACCCTATGCGTTCTCGAGTGAGTCAGTCAGTGAAATAGAAGTCTATATTATGACTTTCCAATTTTCCAGTTTTTCAATTTTCCTACTTTCCAATTTTCCAACTTTCCAAATTTCCAGTTTTTAAATTTTTTTTTTATTTTCCAATTTTCCATTTACCTATTTTATAATTTTCGAATTTACAAATTTTCCAATTTAAAAATTGTCAAATTTTCCAATTTTGCAAATTTCGAAATTTCCAATTTTTCTGAGTTTCCAATTTTCTAATTTTCTTATTTTCCAATTTTTTTAACCAATTATTAAAATAAAATGGTATCAACTAATGTTCCACCTAGGGATTTATGAATTGTCATGGCGCATCCTGATACTAAAGGAAAATGATTTCGTTTTGCGTTTATTGTTTCGTTCGCCTCGTTCGATTACACTTTTCGTAACGCATTTGCCAGCTTAGTCCCCAAGTCAAGCGTGCCTAAAGAAGTTTTACTTCAAAAATATTAAATTTAAGTTGTGAAAATGTTGCATGTGAAATTTAATGATTGCTGTGATCTTTGCGAAATGCGAGTTGAAATGCGAGTTGTACCTTAAAACTTATAACTAAAAATAAAAATTTTATAACTAAAAATAAAATCATGAAACTATATCTATATTAGAATATGGATGCATATGGTTTATAAATATTTAATTGTACACCACCATAATAAAACAACAATTATCAATAAAAATAAAAACATTCTGTGCAAAAAAAAATTATATAAAATCCACCAGTGTGTTGTTATTATTGAATAAGGTCGAGGCTGTATTCTGTTTCCTGCGGTTGGTGGTGTAAAAGTCTCAGCGTTCGTACGTATCTCGGTGCATATACCTTTATAATGCACAAGTGCAGCTAGAGGTTACGTACGTAGTACAGTGTTCATCCTTAAAAACAAACGGTAGTGCTGCTTCTGGTTAACGTGAAATCTAAACCAAACAGTTTAAGTTCGTGGTTGCTGGTTTATTTATTGAATCAATATATGAATGACAAACGAAGAAGTTAGAAGTGACATGGCGGTAGAAGCCAACACCCTAAACGCATAGGGATTTAGATGTAAGCGAAATCGGCGTTTTGTTTTGGTGCAACGGAGCCTGGCAACACCCCGCAACCAACGTCGCGGGATCAATCGAGTGGATCGTGACGTAGTCATTTTTATTACCTTTCTATTTAAATATATTTAACTAACCACTAAATAAATTAAATTAATAAATTCTAAATCATTTCTACTAACCCTTTTAGTTAAGCTATTTCATTTACATATATTTAATTATTTCATTTTGTTGTATTACCATCTGTCAAGTATCATTTCAATTTCGCGAGGATTTTTTTTCCTGTGACGATTACATTTATTTCTTGTTGTTTATAATTCTTAAAATGACCCGTGAAGAGTAATAAACTAATATGTCGTGGGGAACGAAGTAGTCAGATGTCGTTACATGCGTGCTTCTGCGTACCATCTTTTAACGGTTGTTGTTTTTCTTTAATAACAGGGAGTTCATTTATATGAACGCGAGTTATGAATTGTTGCTAACGATGACTGTTCAGCATATGTCATGTCGTAAAAAACCCCCTCAGACTGACGGCTACCCGACACAATCGCGTTCGACATATATAGCTGAGCTTAACGAGATAAGTCAAACAGTGCATAGGTCATTCATTGGGAAAGTCAATACTGTATTTGCTAACCAACTTGAAATTTAAGGAACTTTAGCGTAAATCACTCATAAAATAACCAAGATGAAATAAATCACTAAATTGCAAAAATTGTTCCAAATGCATTATCTGTGTGTTTGTGTCTATACTATAGGTAGTACTTTAGAAAATGCTTCTAGACAAAATTAATGTGTGACATTAATCACTCCTTGAGTCCTTGTATTGAAGAAACAAAAGTATAATGAGTATTTTATACAATAGTCCTGGACAAAAATGTTTAAATAAACGTAAATTAAAACTTTGAAAATTCAATAAAATTAATAATAATTCAATTTAAATAGAATCATTAACATAAAACTAAATTGATTGATTGATTGATTGATTGATTGGACTGTAGAACCAAGTACTTGACAGGTGGTCCCGGATAACGCCGGGCCTACAGCCTGTTTACACATAACAATAGGAGGGATAGGAAAGGTATTTTTTTTTTTTTTTTTGGGACGGAACGACCCGGTTTCAGACACCTAGCGATCGTACGGCACAACACAATTCTAATCTACTTCTAACTACTGGAGGGAGGATAAAGGCTTAATAGGTTTAATGGATAACGATGGTATTGGTCTTCAACAATTGCTTCTTTAAATCAGCAACCTGAGGGAAAAATTTTATTATTTCACGTACATCCTGAAATTTAATTCTAAATTAATGCTTTTCGGCTTCCTAAACAAGTTGATTGATTGAATCAGCCCGGTTACAAACACCTAGATAAAGTCGATAGTTAGTAAGACATTAACAAGGCAATTCTAATCTACACAATCTGCAATTGGATGCTTCATTTGCCAAAACGATTAACTCCGTAAAACAAAAAGTTGATAAAAACTGAGAAAATACGAAAATGGTTTTTTTAAATTCCTCATAAATTGCAACTTTAGTTACTTTTAATTTTGTCATTTAGTGGTGTTAACACTTCTTATTCCAAAAATTTGTTTTGAATATATACCGTTAGGAGCCAATCAAGTAGGTTGATATTAAAATTTACAAATATTCTAAAAATGGAGTTAATCGGTTTGGCTTGTGAACCATCCATTAATATTTCAAAGGAATATTGTTTCACCTACATCGGTAGATTTCCTGAAATTTAATTCTAAATTAATATTTTCCGGCTTCCTAAATAATATAAACATTTATTAATTTAATCCTAATGCAATTCCACAACTTAAAGTAGAATTTCCTGAAACCATAATTGTTTAAATTATATTAAAAATTACTCTAAAATCCATAAGTATTTAATAAAAAATATGTGAGGCATCCCAAAGGCAATGGTACATATTCGATTAATTACCAAGTAATTTATACTGCACAGGACATATTATGCCGAGCATGGCAATGGAGCTTTATCGTTCCTCAACCAATTTCTGTCAAATATGGTGTGCAGAATTGGATTGGCACTATAACATTATGCTCAATGGAACTAGGCCATTTCTCAACAAATGATGGTCAAATTCAGTGTGCAAAGCTGAATTTGACGAAATTTTGGGTTTCGGATATAACGAATTAAACCAGGCCGCCTCCTAACCTACAACTTTAAAATTCATTTTGCAGTGCTGGGCTAGGATTCTAATAAGAAAGGTCAGCTTAAATTGGGATTTTAACGTGTCTCTTTGATGAAGTTCTACAATTCGACCATTCTAAATGGAACTTGGGGATCATATTAATAAATATATATTGTCAAATCAGGTATTCAGAATTGGGTGGGGATTTAAAAATGGTATATAGCGAAGTTTTGGAATTCGACCGTCCTAAGCAATTTATTAATCAATCATGTTCGAATCTTGTACGTTGAGCTAAATTGCGACTCCAACATAAATCCCGGATGAAGTTCTGCATCTTTCCACAAAACAAATCCGAAAGCAATCGGCCAACTAACTATCCAGTTCGTTTATTCACCATAGCTGAAACAAACTTCGCTTAACCCGCTAAGAGATGAACCAGTCAAATCCAGCTTCCCAAAACTGAAGTTTGCTAGAATTCCAATCCAGCCCAATTCATACCCAAAAATTAATTTATGTATCTTCTGCAGTATACTGTCTAGAAACAGATTACTGAGACAATTTCGCACATCTCAGTCATTCAAAAAAGATCAAGGTTTACGTGAGGTGGTGGCACGAACGGAAAATAAAACCACGCGGAATGCTTCTTACATAATTGGTGCATGAGCAATTCATTGAATACGATTTAGAACTCATCAATACTTGTGTCTGACGTTCCCATGCAAATGCGAACCTGTTTCGAGAAATATTGTCGAGTCGGATAAATTCTTTCATAGAAAACAGTGCCAGCAGTAAGCAATCTAAATGAATAACCAACATTAATAGCCCGAGGCACATCAAAGATTTACTTGTCGTTACAACGAATATAAAAATTAAAAACCATTTTCCCTTTGCCATGCCGTAACACATATCGCTCATGACATGAAAAAGAGACACAACTCAAAAATTAAAATTTTGCAGGAGAGCAAAAACAAAAAATGCTAATTACGTTATTAGATTCCAAAATCCTAAAACGAAGAATGGCACTTTGTGCTCTATGATTTTCGATGAAGGAAAAATAAAACTGTTTTTATTGGGGGATATGGATACTAATATTGCACATCTTTCTAGTGAATTAACGGAAAAAGTTCATTTGTTTTCAGTTGTGTCACCCGTCCATACCACGACGATACAAATCTTTAAAACTTTTTAAAATACAAATTTTTACCGCGCATTATTAATAATTATGGAGAAAAATAAATAAATAATAATAACACCTATCAATGTATGTACATATTATTATTACAATACATACATGAATTTAAATTACATTGGGGAAATCACACGATGACTCATTTGAGTTGAGACCGGTTTCTAACAACAAAAAAAAAACCATTCACGCGCACACACGTCACATGAGTCCCAGCTCATCGATAAATTTCTATGTATGTGTAAAAAATTGTAGGAAAAAATCATTTTAAAATGTCTTCGCATAGTTCACCCAATATAACATCGTGTACGTCCACACCGCGGCAACCCCTGTCCGTCTCCCGTTCACCCCACCCATAAAACTTATAATTGTATAGGTAAAGTACAAAGCAACGAAGAAGCTACCGGACTCAAGCAACCGCAATATGGATATGCACATCGAAAATGTTTTACACAATAACATAAATGATAAATGGATTTTACACATATACAATAATACATTGAACTAATTATTAAAATAATTATAAATAAAAACAGTCAATTATATTACATATACATATTATCCACATCCCCTTTCCTGTCTGCCATCACAATTGTGTGGGTAAGGCAAAAGAATCATGTCAAAAACTTATTTTTGAAATGCATTCTGGGCCAACACACACTAAAAAAATAAAATAAAAGATTTGTTTGGCAAGAAAAGGGATATATACATATATATTTTACATATAGTAGTATTCAAATCTCGCTGGAATTCTGACAGTTCTCGCGCAGAAGTAATATGGCGGGTGCACAGTGATGTATTAAGTATAATATTCATGTTTTTGTTTACATTTTTACGTTGTATTTGTATTTAAATGGAATAGGAATTTTAAGATACAATTAAAACACAAAGTTTAGATTTTATAAATTAAAATGATATTTAATTCGATAAGTAAAGTATTAATTCAAAATTCCATTAAATTGAAAACTGAATTTACTTTTTTGTTGTTGTGGTTTTGTGCGATACGAATCACATTTGGTTATTTATTTTCCCTAGTCCGTACCAAAATTAAATGTTGTCATTGTTTCCAAAAGGCGTGCAATATTTTTTTTTTTAGACCTATTAATTTTCACTTGATATATGATTGTAATAACATAAATACATAATAATTTTGAATGTTTTGTGTATTAAAACTGAAATATAATTCTTTTTCATGGTTATTTATTATTTTATTTAAGTTTACTATCTAAGATAAATGCGACCCATCAAAATTTTTATAAAAAAAATTCTACACCACTGAGAGCTGCGCAGAACAGTTAAATATTTTTTTTTTTTTTAAAATTTGAATATTACTATACATACGAAATACACACACTCACTTATATTTATATACCATATATCACATACAAATTTACTCATTCATTTCAAAACAAAAAATATTCGAAAATACAATTCCCATAATAACAAAAACACACACGCGCGAATACGCCTCGTAATTTCAATGATCCTTTTTGTTTTGATCATCACGATAAAACACACCGCATTCTTTTTATACATACAACAGTATATACAAAAAAAATGTATGTACATAAAAACAAGAATATTTTCTCTTTTACATTTTTAAATATGTATTCTTCTTGTATATACTAACAAAAAGGATACAACTCGCACTCACACACACGCAAACCGTACCATATCACTACTACGACGATATATTATAAATGCGTTTTTCTTATTACAACAATTAATAAAACACATATAAATAAATAAAACTAAAATTTTAAATTTAAATTAAAAATTCAATAAAACATGAAAAACAAATAATAAAAACACTTCCCTTAAAAATCCTTTGGAATCGCACAGCAAACACCACGTACACAAAAATGAGTGTAATACACCCACATTGCCGCGCACCACACAATCTTTTTTATCTCTTTATCAGTATTAATGTTACTAAAATTAAAATTAAACAAATTTTAATTATAATTTATATTATATAACTATAACCGCAATCACTTTAAAATAAAAAAAATTAAAAAAATTAAAAAAATTAAACCACTTTAAAAGAAATTTTAACTTTCACTACCAGAATCATTAACATAAAACTAAATTATAATAAAATTATTTAAATTCTCGTTTCGAAATGCAATTTCATTTTAAGTTTTAAACTACATATTTACATTTTTAAATGCAGCCTTTGATCTTTTCTTTTGCCGATCTTTTGTAAATTCAAGCCACTTTTTAATGAAAGCGTTTTGTTAGTTAGTTTGAATATCAAGGGTGAAAAAGTGTGAATGTTGATACGATATTCACAATAAGAGTGATTGCTGTTGGCGTTGTTAAAACTTTTATTGTGAATATCGTTTTAACATCGATATGATGCCATTTTAACGACTGCCTTGTGTTACTATGACTGTGTGCCTGAGAGCGATTTTTTCAACTAAATTGCCGACTAAACTAAATTAATGACTGACTCATATCATTCTTTCAAAGGTGGCACTAGTATCTTTTAAACATGCTGTGCCTCCGATTGTAAACTAAATTGTAAACTAAACTAAATTATGATTTTTCATACACACAGCAAAAATAAAACAAATATGGATATGGAAATCGCATTATTCATGAATGAGATTATAAATTACAATCCAAATTTACGAATGAGAATATTTCTTTTTAGACATTTTTCGTCGTATGTGCGCGTACACGATAAAAAAATAATAAAAACAAGAAATGAAAATGACAACTAAATAGTCAAGCAACCTCAGCAGGGGTCTAAATGATGAAACCTGGTGGCTAATAGCATAACTACTCATTAATTTAGTTTAGTCCGCAATTTTGTCGAAAAAATCGCTCTCAGGCACACAGTCTATATATATTTTTCAAACGTTAGTATTAATTATTTAGAATAAAATAATAAAAAGTATAAAACAATTAAATAAACTATAACTTTTTATTTTTATAATTATAGATATTACCCACAAAATCACAAACAAGCTTCAATTTGAATGTCTTGTACGTTTAATACGTTAAGTACATGTAATGAAAACAATGGCTAGAAGAATTACAGACTATAGAGTTGAAGTTTAAAAAAATGGGTATTGTTTAACATTAAACCAATCAGTTTGGGGTCAAAAACACGAAATGTAGATGGATGGAAAAACGTGGCTCGTGTAACATAAATATTATATTTATACTACAATTTTTTTCCAAGTTTGGGCCGATCTAAAATTTAAAATTTGTAAAAAATTGATACGAAATAAAACAAAATTGAAGGCAACATGTGGAAGAAAATATTATGAATTTGCTTAATGTAAATACGGTGGGAAATCCAATGGTCACGAATTTGGAGGAGTCGAACATAACAAAGATGAACTAGAAAACGGAACCACTGCTGCTAATGTTGAACCTATTAATTCATGCTCAAGCAATAAGAAGAGTGCAAAAAAAACATTCCACATTTAAATTCAAAATGATTAGAACTTTTGAAAACTCATACCATAATACAAGAAAAAATATTAAAAGTTAAAGAAAAAGACACGCAGTATACTATAAAAAAATATTATTTAAAAAAGGGAAGTTAAGCGTGCTGATGGCATACATTAAGAAAACCAAACTGGAGCTGTATAAAAAAGAACTGATGGAAAAACGAATTTCTAGAAACGAAAAACCCAAATTGAAGCTACCAATCCTACATCTCGAAAAAGAATAAATCGACCCCGCCTGTCAACACTATGACAAGTCAAAATTGTGGATTTTATAGGAAACGTTTTTTTTTAGTTTTGTTGCAAAATAATGATCGGAAATGCATTAAATTTTGAGTATTTGTTTCCAAAAATTGATAAAATCATAGTTTAACAGTATATTTTTTAAGTTTATAAGCCATATATTGATTTATCATAGTTCTTTGTTTAATTTAAAAAGGTCCCCACATGCACTTTAAGAAGTCATAGTTCAACACGTAAAAGAAATTGAAAGACCGCTAATTGTAAATAAAAACAAGTTTTTAACGGAAACAAATTATTTATTGTATCACATTTTTTCATTCTTGAAAATTCATTTTTAAAATAAATTATAAAAAAACGCAGGTTAAATATCATTCTCCATTGAGTAAAAAAAAATAATATAATAATCATTATAATAAAGTTGGTATTAATAGAAAATGAAAGTTTTTAAATCAATCTTCATCGGAATAATCTTCATTATCATAGGGAATAACCCTTACGTAAGGTAAACTCTTATAAAAATTGTTATATTCTGATTGAATTAAATTAGAATCACATAGATAAATCAAATCATGCCATTTTCAAAAACTGATTGGAATGGGTTTATCGTAACAAATATTAGATTGAAAATTTTAAAATGATTCAGGATTTATTTTCACTTTCTTCCTCTATTTTTCCCGTCTTCAACGACCACGACAAATTTCGAAGATTCACTCCAATTAGTTTTAAAATCCACTGCCAGGGAATTATTTGAGAACACTAGTTCCTTTAAAATAGATTTGAGAAAATTTTCCTTTTTAAATTGAAAAAATCGCTTTGACCCATTTCTACTAGTTTATAAAATGGTTCATTGATTTTTGTGAATTTAATAATTTCTTACCATTGACAAGAGTCCATAACATCTCTATGATTTTTACGATTTTCAATTGTAGCGTGGACTCAATATTCCTCGTTCTGTGTATGGCCTTTCGTTAATTTTACAATAATTTGACAAACTGATTTATTATCAAAACAAAAATAAAGTAAAGAAACAAAAAAAATTATTTTAAATGTCATAGTTTCGATTTTTTGTCATTTTTACAAGCTACATTAAACGTCCTCCACTCGTCATATTTTTATTATTATCCACAACCTTCTGATATCACAAGAACACTGATTTTAATTGTCAAAAACGTAATACTCACAAAAACAAATCCCGCTATTTATAAGTAACAATTTCTATTTCCGTTAAAACTAGTACAAGTTTCGGCATTTTTATAATTTGTTTTAAAAATGAATTGTCAAGAATATAAAAATGTTATTGTCTCACATTTGCACAGTCTTGACAATTCATTTTTAAAAAAAATTATACAATATCGCAGCTTAAATATCATTATACATTGGAGAGAATACTTGGATGATTCATTCCAGGTAAAGGTGATCCGGTTGGTAAAGGTGACCCTATTGCTCGGCTTGCACGGTCCCCAGACCTCACATCCTGAGATTTGTACATCTGGGGACGTGCTAAGGGATTGGTGTACGCAACAAAGATACCCACAATAATAGTTTTAGTTGAAATTATAAACGCAGGATTTGAAAATATTAAGTGCAACTTCGCACAACAACCGTGGAGATAAGAAAAAGATACCTTGCATGCATACGGGAGTAGGAGGAGGTTATTAGTGGAGGAGGTTATTTTGAACAAAATCTAATAAACGAAGCTGATTAAAAATTTACCAATAACATAAATGGTATATTCTTAAACCTGACCCCGGCAAAATAATATCTCTTATTTTGACCACAAAATGAATGATTTCTATGACATGTAGCATACCGTTGGAAAGGGCATAAACTAGAGAAGTTCCTAAAATCAAAGTTATTTCAAAACAATCCCTACTTTTTTCAATGCATTTAGAAGGTAGACATTTTTTTATACTTTTACACATTTGTTAGAATTTGGAAGCCCATTATGATCTATTTAGAATAAAGTCACATTGCAGAATGCAGTAAAAGTTATTTCGTGTGTTTACGACTACAAACAAAAAGATATGAGCATTTAAAGGTGAGCATTTAAAAAAACGTAAAAATATCGTATCTCATTTACTGTGATACTTAGGGCATCAGTTTCATGGGATGAAAGCTTCCAAATGGCCCTCCCCCAATCTTCCAAAAATTGTTGTCGAGTCACCTGCCAAACACTCTGTTTATTTAAACTAAACATATATACGTATATTTATAATAAACTCAAAATTTAATATCATCAAGGTGAATCATTAAAATTGGCTAAGGCATATTGTGAGTATACTTTGTATGAAAGTTCAAAGTATTTTCAATATTTTTGTAGTTTGGTCGTAGTTGATTAGTAGTTTAGTAGTAGTGATTGTTCTATATTTGAAGTTGATTGTGTATAAGTAACTGTCGATTATCATAATCATTGTCATACATACAGATTGACACATATACATTGATTGGTTTGCTTCCATCGGCTGATGCCACACTAGGATAACTGGTATCCGGTAACTTCTTGGTTTGTTTAACCCTTAAAGGGAAAAGAAACGAAAAAGTTACCAGATAAAAGTTACCCTAGTGTGGATATGCACATCTGGTTTAATTCTCTCTATCCTTTAATTTTTTACATTCTGTACATTCTGAAGTTAACATCTTCGATTTGGGTCTTAGAAAGTTCGAGTACTTCTTTTCTAACAATGGTCCAGTATCTCTGTATCTGTCGAACTAAAAAATTGAGCCACATACCCTACATAAATTTCCTCCATTTCAACCGTCTTTGTTTTCTTTGGTATGTTGGTATGTGGATTAATTATTTTCCGAAATCCAATATCTGTCCGTAAGCCACTATTGATTTCTATATAAATTGTGCCTCGGTTTATAATTGTATATATTTCTTGTGCATGACATATCGCAAACTGAACATCTTGTTAACCTATTAAAGCCCGATGTATGACGCAAATCACTACTTTTTTAACTTCTTCTCTCTTGAATACTATACATACAATTTCTTTTTTTTTATCTTAAGTGGTTGAGGATGGTGTATACTAGTAAAATAATTTAAAACCTAACGGATAAAAAAAAATGTAGTTGCATTTTGATCGATGTGCATTAAGGACAAAATGGATCGTCGTTGGAATGTAGAGACTTTATAAAAAATTTGTTGTGTCATTAACTTTTATTGTGTGTTATGTAATTTTTTTTTCAAAAAGGATGTACTAATTGATTTAATTTTAAGAATATAAAAATTCGCAACTCGCAATTAAAGGAATTATAGTGACATATTTGCGATGGTATATAGTAATATATCATACAATGCATAATAATAGAAAATGCCACGGCGGATTTTGCGAAACTATATTTGACAAATACGAATGCTCATA
Source organism: Nephrotoma flavescens (assembly GCA_932526605.1). NCBI lineage: Eukaryota > Metazoa > Arthropoda > Insecta > Diptera > Tipulidae > Nephrotoma > Nephrotoma flavescens. The sequence goes on along the minus strand of OW052222.1, from coordinate 89,662,544 downwards.
AGCAGTCGAATATCGCATATTTATCGTTCATTCAAATTAAATTTAAATTTTATTAAATTCACTGCGCAAAACAAAAACGCAACAGTAATTTTTTTTAGAAAAAATACCCTATTTTTAAACGCTTGCATCTTGGTGAAAAATCGGATTAATTTTTTTTTTCTTTTAAAATGTAGCAAATTTAGTCTACTTTCTGATTATGATATCCGTTTTTTATTATTTTAGTTTTTTCATGACTTTTTTTTGAGTCAACCAAAAATGTTTTTAACGAGAACTTTAAGACCAAACTTTAAGACTGCCAACGAACTATCCTGATGTCGTCATTCACGAATCGAAATAACCCGTAGAGAATTTAGAAACCTGGAGAATGAGACTATTGAAATTGATGTACGACAAATAGTTGTTGAGTTATTGCAGTTTTAGCGAAAAACATGACAAAAATCGTAAACATATCTTAAGTTTTATCTTTTAAACTAAGCACTCCACGAAAAATTGTTATAACAAGCTTCTTAATAAAAACACATTTCATGGTGTTAACCATAGCTCGCTAAAACTACAATAACTCAACAGCGATTTGTCGTACATCAATTTCAATAGTCTCATTCTCCGGGTTTCTAAATTCTCTACAAAATGGGTTATTTCGATTCGTGAACGACACATCAGGATAGTTCGTTGGCAGTCTTAAAGTTTGGAATTTTTTTCTCGTTAAAAACATTTTTGTTTGACTAAAAAAAAGTCATAAAAAAACTAAAATAATAAAAAACGGATATCAGAATCGAAAAGTAGACTAAATTTGCTAGATTTTAAAAGAAAAAAAAAAAATTTAAACCGACATTTCACCAAGATTCAAGCGTTTGAAAATAGGGTATTTTTTCTAAAAAATTTTCTGTTGCGTTTTTTGTTTTGCGCAGTGTAATTTTTAATAGATTTTTTTTAGATAAATAATAAAAAGCTATTAAATTCAAAGTTTTATTATTGTCGTTCGTTAGAAATGTATGTATTTATATTCATATTTTTAATCAATTATACATAACCTTATTTATTAATACCAATTTTTTAAAACTTGTTTTAAGGACTACCAATCAACGACAATTCGAGATTCTCGTGGAGTTCATGATTGATAATGACGGCATGGCCAAAAATAGAATGAATTCCAATGAGTATAAAACAAAAATGAATCATTTGTGGTTAGATCTTAAAAATAAGTTGAGAGCGAAGGTCCACCTACTAAATCGGTCGATGGTTGGAAAAAGGTACTTGCTATATTTATTCGAACATTTCTCGTAATTATACCTCCAATTTTTGTTTTTTCAGGTATGGAAAGACTATAAATCGAATAAACAGTCGGTTACTGGAACAGGTGGCGGACTAAATAAAACTTTAAAATGTTCATCCTTAGAAGAGCAAGTGATCCAACTACTTGGTTTGAATGAAGAGGTGGGTGGATTTAGAGCTCCCACTTTCGGAATTCAACATACAAACGATTCCGAATGACCTAGGTTTGACCCAAACGAAACGACTTGTTTAATATATGTTGAAAACACGGAGGTGAATTCGAATGAAAGACTGAAAAATTCAATAACTTCAAAACAAATTTTTTGAATTAAACAATAATGTACCAACTTGTTTACCGAAGAAAAAAAAAGGTCAAATATTGATTTAATCGAGAAACAAATTAACGCTCAACAGAACTTTCATAAAAAATCTGCCGAATTTTAAGATGAATCATTAAAAATTCAAAAAAAAACTTTAAAAGGTCTTAAAGACATACGAAGGATCAAAGAAAAAAAAACTAAGGGGACATAGCACCTTCAAATTTTCAAAAAACCGAATTTTTTTGTATGATAGAATATGTTAGAATGAACGTTTAAAAACATGATTTTAATGATATAAACATGAAAATCTCAACAAAAAAAATGTTATTTATATTTTTATTTTATTTATTGCGAAGCGCGCCTAATTTAAAGTGCGATATTTTAAACGCGATTATCTCGAAATGACGTTTTTCAAGTTGGCGTGCTAGATTGAGAAAAAACTACTTGTCCAATCGTTCTAAAATTTTAACACGTTGATCTAAATATATTTCTGCTCAGAATAAACTACGGAAGGAATAATCGGCTTTCAATTTTTTGAGTTACAACTAATTGAGGAGGACAAAAAAGCTTCATTTTCAAATGCCGCCATTTTTTTATTTTTCAACCAATTTTTTTGCTTTTAGTTCATTCCAAGGGCGATTTAATGCTGAATAAAACCCCGTTTTTTTAGACGTTTCTGAGAGCAGTTATGATGCACGCCGCGAATTTTCAGTGTTTTTGGAAAACCCTTGTAGCAGACGACAGTGGGCAAAAAAATTTAAAAAAAATGTTTTTGTATACTTTCAGTTAAATAAAATGTCAATGGAAAGTTTCATTAAGATATCTCTTTTTATTCCAAAAAAAAAAATCTTTGAAAATCTTTTTTTTTCAATTTTGAAGGTGCTATGTTCCATTAATTTATTCGGTCGGTTAGAAAAAACGAAAACTGATGCAAAATAAGTTGGAAATAAGGCACAAATGCTACAAATTGAGCTAGAGAGAAAAAGTTTAGAATTTTAATAAATACGACATACATACTTACATGATGTCATATATACTTGGGTGCAAAAAAATCGCACATTGCTGAATTTTCCACAAAAGTTCACTAAAATCCAATATTTGTTTAATTGTTTTAACCCTCGTCCGGCGGCATAATTTTACTACGCTAAAAGGCGGCAGACGTACAATTGTACTTTCATATAATTTATATGAAAATCGTCACTGTAGTCACAATTTTTGTACATAATATTTGGAATTTCCACATTATTAAAATGTAGAGATCTCAAAAATATTTAACTCTCTCCGGCTTCTACAAGAAGACTTATTAGTATTTAAAAACAGAAAAGGTACAATTGTACCTATGCCGCCTGACGAGGGTTAATGCAGATCCAAAGTCTATTTCAATACCTATACAATGGTACCATTTTTTGTATTAATATAAAATGCCAAAGTTATAGCTAAAACAACTTTTGTTGTCATACCTTCATTAGAACATTGTTGAAATACTATTTTATACCATAATGTGTTTTATCGAGTTGTCATAGTTTATACGAAAATAAGGTGTTCTAAACCAAATTTGTAATAGTTTTACAAGAATTTTTTATTTTTTTACAATTTTTACTATGACTTGTAGTATTTGTCATAATTTTAATTACATATTTGCAGAACTTCGGAGATAAATAACGAAACTTGTACTAGTTTTTAGGGAAATAGAAATTGTTACTCATAAATAGCGGGATTTTTATTGTGAGTATTACGTTTTTGACAATTAAAATCAGTGTTCATGTAATATCGAAAAGAAGAGGTTGTGGATATTAAAAAAAAAAAAGAGTGAGTCCATTAGTACTCTCTGTGTAAACATGGCGTGTGTATAGTGCGTCCGTACACGTACAGTTTACTTTGAAGGAAGAAGGAATATAATAATAACCATAATTTTTCATTTGTTTAGTATCGTTAAATTGGTCTATTACTCTTTCGGTATAATCGACGCAATTGGATTATGGTAGCTAAAATAAGATACATATACTGTCGACTCTAACTATTCTAGTTTTCATTGAAAAGCTGCACAATGGTCGTCCCATATCTCGTAGTAGAAAAATTTCGATCTGAGTTCATGTGCAAATCGAATTCGTCTCGCAAGTTTATAAGTGGCTCGTCTTGAGGAACAGCAAACTTAATATTGGAATCCCCGCTCATAATCATCGGCAAAAGATGATAGTCTCCTTGGAGAATTTAAGAAATTCTTTTAGAATATGGAACAAGGACGAAATGTATGAACTTCATTATGTCTTCGACAGATTTTTTCAGCGAGGTGAATACAATTACAGAAAGCATCTTATTCCCATTGAGAAGCTGAAGTTCCCTCATATCATTTGTTAGTCCAACGATGATTTCCTTATGCGAGTTGACTGTATAAGTTCTACTTGTATTTTTAAATATTGCTACTCCAGCAGCCCACTGACCATTTCTCATGAACTGATAGCATCATTCAAAATTAATAATATTAACATGCTCGTCATTGCGTATCCAGATCTCGGGAAGCAAGAAATTTGAGCATCCCTGCGTGACTGTATCAGTTAGGTCGAGGTGATGTGACCTGAGACTTTGGCAGTTCAATGTTAAAAACCAGACGTCATTATTATCTCGTACAAAATTTGCCATTACAATCTGATCTATAGTTAGCGGATTTGTATTGAGGCGTGATAACTCATTTTGAAGAAGACCCATTGAGGTCCCATTTTTACGTCCATTGTAGAAGACATAACAGTTGAACTTTTCTAGAAATGGGCACCAAACATAGGTCGATATTCGTTTTCTGCACCCATCCACAGTCGTTTGACATTTTTTACTGTTGACGTTTTCATTTTTCTCGTTTTCCGGTCAGGATAGCAACATTCGATATACGTCAGACAGCCCATAGTTCCATTCACCAGTCCATCTGTTACGTCAATATTGGTTTTGAGAAAGTAAGGCCGACCTATGACAAGTGGAAGTTCGTACGGCAAAACATTTGTGCCCACTATGCTCATTTTATGGATCTTTTGGCGGAATTGCTACTCCAGCAGCCCACTGATCATCTCTCTTGAACGAACGCGGCATTCAAAGACAGGTCTCGGAAAGCAAACAAATTGAGCTTATCTGCGTGACTGTCACGAGACTCTGGCAGTTCATTGTTAAAAACGAGACGTCATTATAACCCCAGTTAGTAGAAGACATGATCATTGATAGCCGACGTGATGAACAGCTTCGAGAGACTAGCTACTCGTGATAAAGCAACATACACAAGTGTTGACTGTGTTTTTAATCGTAAGAGTAATGCCTCAACCAGTCAGACTTAAGTTCTTAAGTTGTGCTCCGTTTTGGACCACTTAGGAGAGCGGAACGACCACCAAAACTTTAGGGGTCAGTTGTTTATTTGTGACGAGAAGCCTATAAAATTTTGGTGATTGTAGCACTAACCGAAGTGGTACAATCGGCGTGTAACTTAAGCTCTTAAGTCTGACTGGTTGAGGCATAAGTAATATAGTAATCGTAATTCGTATCGTAATTTTTTTTTTGATTTTCTGATCGATGGAAATGTTGATGGTTTCTGTTTCATTTTTTAAATTAGTTTTTTTGTTTTCCCTATACTATTATTCATATACATACCAGCAAGCCTTGTATAGTACAAAATTGTTTTATTGAGTTTATTGCTTTTTTTTTCAAACGGAGTAGGTACATACGTCATTTCCTTTCGTTTCATTTACAAGTTTACTCTAATACAAAAATTTTTGGCAGGCGCGAGCAAAGATGTTTACACATCAAAAATATGACGAGTCTCCGACGACGTTTAATGAACCAATTAGCTTGTAAAAAAATTACACAAAATGGTAACTATGACATTTAAGATATTTTTAAAGTAAAACTTCTTTAGGCACGCTTGACTTGGGGACTAAACTGGCAAATGCGTTACGAAAAATGTAATCGAACGAGGCGAACGAAACAATAACAATACACAACAACAACAATAAACGAAAACGAAATCATTTTCCTTTAGTATCAGGATGTGCCATGACAATTCATAAATCCCTAGGTGGAACATTAGTTGATACCATTTTATTTTAATAATTGGTTAAAAAAATTGGAAAATAAGAAGGTAAATTGGCAAATGGAATTTGGTAAATGGAAAACTGAAAAAATTGGAAATTTCGAAATTTGCAAAATTGAATAATTTGAAAATTTGTAAATTGGAAAATTATAAAATTGGAAAATAGGTAAATGAAAAATTGAAAAATTGGAAAATAGGAAAATATGAAAATTGGAAATTTGGAAAATTGGAAAATTGGAAAATTGGAAAACTGGTAAATGGGAAAATTGAAAAATTGGAGTATTGAAAAATTGGAAAATATTTAGGACTATAAAAAAATATGAAAATAGGAAATTTGGAAAGTTGGTAAATTGGAAAATTTGAAAATTGGAAAATTGAAAAACTGGAAAATTGGAAAGTCATAATATAGACTTCTGTCACTGACTGACTCACTCGAGAACGCACAGGGTTACCAAAATTTTTTTTTCTATATTATAACATCTATGTCATTCACTCACTCCAGAACGCACAGGGTGACCAAAAAAATATTCGGCTGTTTTATATATTTTAAATATGTATTTTTAAGCATTTTTGTTTAAAAAAATGCTATATGGTTTCGGTTTGCCGTCTGTCCGTCTGTGTGCACGATAACTTGAGAACGGATGGAGATATCAACTTAATTTCTTCACTAAAAGTTCAAGAAATTCATGGGAATGATCCCTATTGATTTGGTTTTTTTAACCCCCCTCCTTAAAATTGATATTTTCTTTCTTTTCTATTCTATTTTGGTTTCATAGAGCATGTGAATGTGGGGATGGGATGAGGCATTTTGGGTTTGGTGTGGCAATTTGGAATTTGGTGGATGAGGGTTTGTGTGGGTGGTGTGCGTGTGTGTGGAAGTGGGTATGGAGGTGTTAAAGGGTGATAATATGGTTGGTGCGGTATAGAGTGGTGCGGGTGTGATGGGTTTTGGGGGTTTGAATTGGATAGTGGGTGAGGGTAGTAATAATGTTTGGTGTGGCTTGGTGTGGTGATTTGTGTTTATTTTTATGGAAAAGCCATTTTTTCTTATTTTATAGGCAACAAAAATGCTTATAGAGTTCGGCTCCGAACCTTTCCCTTCTTTTCTTCTATTTTTCTATATTATAGCTCCATTCCACACGAGGTATCACAAAAACCGATTCTTTCTTGGTTTCTTTCCCCGTTTGCCTACACAAACATAAATGAAATAAAAAATATTTCAAGGCCATTTTTACTATGCGAAAAGATTTCAAAAATGATTTTTTTGTCCATTTTGTTACACATACATAAACATTATCTATTACGACTAGTTGGCCTTGAAAAAGTTACCAAGTTACAAGGACACCTCTTGTGGCATCAGACATAAACGGCTAGGTGACACTCGAGAACGCACAGGGTGACCATTTTTTTTTTTCAATATTATAATTTTTCTATATTATATTATAAATATTAAATATATATTAGAAGTTTTACTTCAGTAGTGTGGCATAAAGCACACTTAATTTTTTTTTTTTGGTTTCGTTATTTTACTTTTTTATTTTATTTTGATAATAAATCAGTTTGCAAAATTATTCTAAAACTAACTAAAGGCCATACACAGAACGAGAGAGATTCAGTCTACGCTACAATTGGAAATCGTAAAAAGCGTAGAAATGTTATGGTCATAGTTGATGGCACGAAATTATTAAATTCGCAAAAAATCAATGAACCATTTTATAAAGTAGTAGAAATGGGCCAACACAATTTTTTCAATTTCAAACCCCTTTGTGAATTACTACTTTTAAAAATGAAAAATTTCTCATATCTAAATTAAAGGAACTAGTGTTCTCAAATGTGTGCATTTTAAAACTAATTGTAATGAATCTTAGAAATTTATCGTGCTCGTTGAAAAGAAAAAAAGAAATCAAAACAAACAAATCATACAAAGTATGTACAAGCGAAAAGAAATCTTGAATCTTTTTTAGATTTTCAACATAGTATTTGTTACGATAAACCCATTCCAATCAATTTTTTTAAAATGGCAATATTTGAATTATATATTTGATTCTAATTTAATTCAATCACAATATTACAATTTTTATTGGAATTTACCATATGTAAGGGTAATTCCCAATGATAATGAAGATTATTCCAATGAAGATTGATTTAAAAACTTCCATTTTCTTTTAATACCAACTTTATTATATTTATTATTATATTATTTTATTTTCACTCAATGGAGAATGATATTTAAGCTGCGATCATATATTAAATAGCTTATATATAGGACAGACGCGTTCTGTTTTTCTCTTATCTTATTTCATTTCCGCAATTAGATTTTCTGGCACAGGTGTCACTTTGGTCGTTTCTTTCGAACTTTTTTCGAAACGTTGCTGTTGTTTGTTTCCTTTTTTGTTTTGACAACTAAGCTAAACAATTGAAACAGTTAAAATTAGTTTGATTTTAAACCAGCTGTGCTGATTTTTGAGTTTTTCGAACTTGTACTAAAACAGCTAACTTCACTGTTGTTTTATAGAAAAAGAATTTTTAATACGATTTTACAAGGCAATGTCCTATATTGATACTATTTAATATGTGCTGCGATATTTTATAATTTATTTTAAAAATGAATTGTCAAGACTGTAAAAATGTGATACAATAAATAATTTGTTTTCGTTAAAAACTTGTTTTTATTTACAATTAGCGGGCCTTAAATTTCATTTACGTGTTAAACTATGACTTCTTAAGATAGCATGTAGAGACTATTTTTAAATTAAAAAAAAACTATGATACATATAAACTATATGTGGCTTATAAACTTAAAAGTTATACTGTTAAACTATGATATTATCAATTTTTGGGTTAACGCAATATTCTCGATAACATTTAAATAAACACCCGAAATATTATATATAAATAAACAAATACTAAAAATTTAATGCATTTCCGGTGATTATTTTGCTACAAAACTAAAAAAAATGTTTCCTATAAAATTCACAATTTTGACTTGTCATAGTGTTGACTGGCAGCGTTGATTTATATGTGCCATCAAACCGATTTTTGGGGGTAAACATCTGAGGGACATGTTTTTGTGAATTTGTCAGCATCAAAATTAGGGGTAAAAATAGAATTAAAACATGGAAATAAACAAAAAAAGAACAGTTTTATTAATAAGAAGTGTTCCCTCCCCTGGCCCGAACGATAGCTTCTATTCGATGCTGCATTGATTTCACCAAAGTTTTCACAAAATAGTGCAACCACTTGTGCGGCTACCTCTGGTCTGGCATCCATTTCTTTGCTCCGGTTGAAGGCGTAATCAATAGAGGATCGTTCAGGCTAAGTGTCGATATACGAATGATCATAATTGCGAGCGAGATATTTCATGGTATGCTATTGTATTGATCTTGTTGAATTATTTTTAGAATTTAATTCGAAAGGCTGCTATATGTATTTGACAACAAAAAATCACTTTGTTGGCATGTAAAAGTACAACAAACGGTACCACTGGATAGGTATTGAAATAGCCAACCAGTCTTCCTGCACCACAGCGTGAAATGTGTCTATCGGTAATTTGGTTTTGCTAAGCTCAGCTTGAATCGCGGTTTCGCCTAAGGTTGTAGAGTGAGTAGTCGGCCAAAGAGTTTCGGTTTTTTTTTGCAAACTTGGTCAGTGCCACCATTGTTCTAAGTTGACCAGTTTTAGTGGAGATACTCCTCGGGAACCATGGTCAGCTGGGTTATCAGAGGATTTAACATAAGCCCAATGTTTTCGGGATAATTTATCTAGTATCTGGCTCGTCCGATTTACCACAAATGTCTTCCATCTCGCAGGATATGTAGATAACCATGGACGATGGATTAGTCGGTCCATGCACAACACATTGCGTTGGGAGCAATTGTTTCTTTTACCGTGAACATGAGTTTCGTTAATAAATGTGCTGCACACAACTCCAATCTAGGCAAAGAAACCTTTTTTACAGGAGCAACCTTTGTTTTCGCAATCAAGATATTTACCGAAATTTCTCCTAATTTATTTATGGTTCTGCTGCAGATAACGGCGCAATAAGCCACCTCACTTGTATCTGCGAAACCATGTATTTGCGTAGTTTCATAATGATCCGTGAATCTCTTTATTTTTATATTTTCAAAATATTTAAATTCGTCTCTGACCTTACTGTACATTTTGTAATAAAACTCTGGCAGCTTATCATCCCAATCTAATTTTAAAAGCCAGAGCCTTTGGAATAATATCTTTAAAATTATAGTTGAAGGAGCCAAAAATCCTAATGGATGAATCACTCGGGAAACTTCGGATATTACCTTCCGCTTTGTTATCTCTGTATTTTACTCTGGACACACTCTGAACGTTAATACATCAGATGGAGGATGCCAATGTAATCCCAGAACCGTCACTACCTAATTACCACCATCACTGCATAATTTTGTTATAATTTCTTTGGATCCTTCATCTGACAGACTTCTACATTAGATTTCCATTTTCTCAATACAAAACCTCCTTGTAGTAAAACTTTCATCATCATTTCTTTGAGTCGAACTGCACCTTCCAGATCACAAGAGCCAGATAAGAAGTCGTCAACGTAAAAATCGTACCTGATATGCTGATTGTCTCTTCTCCAATGTCCCGAGCCAACTACTGAAGAGTGCGTATCGCCCAATATTCAGAACAAGCGAGTCCGAATGTGACTCGATTTAACTTGTAATGTCCTATTTGTTTATTAGTATGTTCACGCCACAAGACACGTTGATAGTCTGCATCGTCAGGGAATACTAAAACTTGCCTATACGTTTTTTCGATGTCGGCAGTGATCGTGATTCGGTGTTGGCTAAACCTCATAAGTGTAGCCCATAATTTTGGTTGAATGGTTGGATCAGCCATCAATTTATCATTTAGAGAAACGCCTGTTGAGCTCTTGATTGAACCATCGAAAACCACTCGAACCTTTGTAGTGTCACTAGTTTCTTTGATCACAGAATTATGTGGCAGATAGTACAAACGCGAATTATTTATGGTGTCAGGTTGAGAAATTTCCATCATATGCCCCATTTCGATATACTTTCTGATTTGATTGACATACTGTTCCTTTAACTTCAAATTATAGTTTAGCTTGCGTTCCAGTGATAGGAAACGGTGTGTTGCGACAATTAATGAGTTCCCCAATTCTGGCGATTTAGTTTTAAATGGAAGTTTAACCATATATCTGCCATCTTTCTGCATTTTATGTGTACGGTCGTAAATTTCCTCGCATTCAGCTTCCTCTGGAGAAACGTTGTCAATATTTGGTATCTCGTCAATTTTCCAAAATCGTTGAAGAATTTCGTCAACATTTACATCAATTTGCACATTTAGAGACGTGTAGGAACATGTAGTGGTACTACGTCTTATTTTAGGTTTGCAATTTAATAAAAGTTATATTTTAATTATTAAGTTTTTTATTTATCTTTTTTTGTTGTTTGCAAGTTGTTTATTATTTATCTTTTTCTTTGTCACGAAAATGCATTTTTGGCTAAATGGTCGAATGTCAGATTTGAGCAAAAATGGAATATAGGTTCAGTGGCAAAATTGAAAGGTTGGTTGGGTACCAACCTACAAATAATTTATATTTTTTTTTATTATCTAAATACCTGGATATAACAAAAACTCTGTTATAAAAAGGAAAATTGTTTTTAATTTTCTTCAGTATAAAATTATTTCCATCTTATGTAAGATCACATATTTAAAAATTGCGTTATATAAATTTTATAATTTATAATCAAATGTTATTTATTTGAAAGTTAATTTGTATATATATTTAATACAAGTAATAAAATAAAACTACAACTAATAATATAAATTTGTGAATAAGTTTTATTTGATGTAACGTACAGTGATTTAGTTAACGGATTTTTTTTTTATAAGTACATCCGTATATATAAATATATATATATATATATATATATGCTGCAGATTGCTATTTTGCTATTGTAACCAGTGGCTGAATTTAGTGAAGCCAGTTGTGACACAAAAATATTCCGTGTCTGGTAAAGGATTTCAACTATAAATAAAGTAAAAAATTAATAGTTTGTGAAGGGAGAAAACTTACCAATATGAACATCTGCGAATTATGGGAGTCCAGATGCTATCTAACTGGAAGGAACGTATAAACCAAAGTGGTGACCCCGACGTGATATGAAGGAGCGCAGGACAATACATTGGACAGCTTAAAGAGGGATATTCCAACTAAAATTTAAAAAATTGTAAGTACTCAAGCAATTTCTAATTTTGGCCAAAAAAAAAAAATATTTTAATAAAGAAATTTACACTTTGTTTAAAAAAAACATATATTTTTGTTTTTCATTTATGCTCAAATTTCCTTTGCATTTGGTCCAAAAATAGTGTTTGTTCGTTTGTTTTTCTTCGTTTATAAAGTATATAAAATTATTATTATTATTTTTTTTTTTAAAGCATTAAAAGTGCAATACTTAATATTCAATAGTTTTTGAATAATTAGTGTATTTTTATGGTTTTACGTTTTTTCTTTACATAAAGGTACTTAGTAAACATTTTGCTTCACATTTATATTTTATTTGTATTTTAAAAAATGTTTACGTTTTCATTTTGTATTTTTATATTTTCGGTTTTGTTTTTATTATTTTGCTTTCTCGCTCGAGAATTTATGTTATTTGAAGCGGCACCAACTCATCTTCGGGAAACTGAAGATAGTTCTCAGGCTCATACAACAGTTGTTAATAGGTCCGAACCTGACAATCAGACATTCAATCTCACAAATACGCAGCTACAAACTTTGGTGGAAGCTCGTGTTAAAGAGTTCATGTCTGTTTCACCATCAAGTTCTGGAACTACATTTGTTGAAATGAATGAGGAACATCAAGGTCTGTCGAACTCACTTAATCATGACCGATTAGACAACGAGTCTAATATAACACATATAGTTCATCATGTTTCGTTTAAAGCACCACAACCACTTTATACACAAAATCCCGAAACATGGTTCGTTATTTTAGAGCAGCAATTTACGGTTGCTGGCATAAAAACGGAAAAAGTTAAATATGCGCATGCAGTCAGCGCTTTAGACTCTAGATTACATAACCAGTTCGCACATTTGATAAGCAGGGACAAAGGTCCTAATCCGTATTCTATTTTTAAGCAGGAGGTTATGCGAGTGTTGGGTGAGTCGGAAAAATCCAAGCTCAACAAAACTCTCCATGGTTTGTCATTAGGAGACAAAAAACCTTCACAATTGTTGGAGGAATTTCAAATAAATGCGTCCGGGTTTTCTGCCACATCTATAAGACAATTATGGATGCAAAGATTACCCGCACAAATCCAATTAGTATTAACTCCTTTCGAACAAGATATTGATATCAATACGTTAGCCAAAAGGGCCGATGATCTTGTGGAGACTTTCCTAAATTCTAATAATCAAATTGCACAAACTTCTATGAAGCCCATTTCGTCGGATTTTATTAAAGGCAAGTCTGAAAATTTAGATCTCCATAGTATCATGCAATCTTTCAAAAAGGAAATTTCGGCGGAGGTTTTTTCATTTTAAAAAGTACAAATGTACAAAATCGTAATTCACGTCCATTTAATCGTTCCCCATCTCGAAATCGTTCGAGAGTTAGAGAAAATTCAAAACAACGTGAAATGTGTTTTTATCATACCAGGTTTGGTGATAAAGCACAAAAAAGTGTATCGGGATGCAAGATGCACGATATGTTTTTAACTAGGATGCGCAGTGATCCTCAGTCAAACTAAAAACTCATCAGCATTTAACGGTGTGTCTTGATGAGATTAATTCCTCCAACCGTTAATTAATTTAATTTTCGAAAGAAATCTAAAAATAAATTTTTTTTTTTTTTTTTTTTATTTTTTTACATATAATAATAATAATACAAAAAATGAAAATAAATGAATTTTTGGTAGATACGGGGGCGGACGTATCCGTTTTACCAAAAAAATTCGGCAACAAAAACATAACAAATTTGTCATTCAATTTATATGCTGCCAATGGTATTTCAATACCAGCGTATGGTAAGCAACAAATAATTTTAAATATCGGTCTTCGCAGGGAGTATACATGGATGTTTATTATCGCAGATGTTACCATGCCCATTCTAGGAGCTGATTTTTTAAATGCAACAGGTCTATTAGTTGACATTAAAAAAGGTAAAATTATCGATCCTTTAACTACCATAACGGCAATAGGTCAAATTACGCGACAAAAAATCCCTACACTATCCTTAATAGAAAAGTCGATACTCAAACAGGATTTTCAAAAAGTATTATTAAAATTTTCAGATATAACATGTAATTCAGGCATTTTGAGTTCCGTTAAACACAATGCGACTCATTTCATAGAGACCAAGGGACCACCTATCTCATGTAGAGCGCGTCGTTTAGCTCCGGATAGGTTGGCAGTAGCCAAGGAACATTTTGAGGAAATGGTGAAATAAGGAATTTGCAGACCCAGCCATAGTCCTTGGGCTAGTCCGTTGCATATGGTTCCCAAAAAAAACGGAGATTGGCGTCCGTGTGGGGACTATAGAGCGTTAAATAATATTACTTTTCATGACTCTTATCCAATCCCACATTTACAGGATTTTTCGTTCCAACTGGAAGGTTGTGTGTTATTTTCCACCATAGATTTGCTACGAGCATAACATCAGATACCAGTTGAGCCTAACGATATCCCTAAGACGGCCATAATCAATCCATTCGGTTTGTTTGAGTTTGTTCGCATGACATTCGGTTTTAGAAATGCGGCTCAAACATTTCAACGCCTCATGCACCAAGTATTACATGGCTTAACATTTTCATTTGTATATCTTGATGATATACTAATTGCTTCCAAATCTCGAGAAGAGCATTTGAGACATTTGGAAGAAATTTTTAGTCGTTTAAAAATGTACGGTCTGGTCATTAACCAAGAGAAATGTGTGATTACAAAACCAGAAGTACAATTTTTAGGTCATTTGATTACAGCAAAAGGTATTCTTCCAAATCCAGATCGTGTTAAAATTATAAACGAGTATGTTCTACCTACAAATGTACAGCAATTAAAACGATTTCTGGGTATGTTAAATTTTTATAGAAGATTTATACCTAAGGCGGCTAATTATCAAATGATTTTAAACGATTTTTTAAAAGGTTATAAAAAGAACAGTAAAAAGCTAATACAATGGACTGAAGAATCAATGAAAGCTTTCGAGATGTGTAAAGCGAAATTGAGTAACGCGTCCATTTTAACACATCCTACCATTGACGCACCTCTTTCGATTATGGTCGATGCTTCCGATTTTGCAGCGGGGGCGGTTTTACAGCAATATGTTAGTAATATTTGGCAGCCTCTCAGTTTTTTTTCGGTTCGTTTTACTGAGGCCCAAATTAAATATAGTACATATGATCGAGAATTATTAGCTACATATCTTGGAATCAAGCATTTTAGAATTTCTGTAGAAGGTCGAAATTTTACTGTTCTAACAGACCATAAACCTCTAACGTTTGCTTTTCAACAAAATCTAGATAAAGCATTTCCTAGGCAACGCAGGCAGTTAGACTTTATAGCTCAATTTACTACAGACATCAAGCATGTCGTAGGCACAGAAAATGTGGTAGCAGATACGTTATCTCGTATAGAGAATATTGAGCTTTCGGAAAATATTGATTACAAAGAGATTGCATTGGCACAGAATTCAGACGATGAATTAGCTCAATTGATCAATATACCACTTTCCAAATTAAAATTCGAGCAAGTTCCGGTTACATTTGGTTCTGATATTAAAATTTATTGTGATAATTCTTTAGGCAAACTCAGACCTTTTATACCACATGATTGGAGAAAAATTGTGTTTCAAAGTTTCCATAACTTATCACATCCTGGTATTAAAGCATCAGTAAAAAAGTTAACCGATAATGTAGTTTGGCCCTCAATCAAAAAAGATGTAAAATTAATGGCCCAAAATTGTATAAATTGTCAAAAAGCAAAAATTCTCAAACACACCAAGTCAGAAATTGGTAGATATCTTAATACGACAGATAGATTTTCGGAAATATATTTAGATATTGTAGGTCCACTACCAATTTCGCATGGACAACAATACGTAGTTACTATGATCGGCCGGTATACACGATGGGCTGAAGCCATTCCGACTGCAGATATTACGGCAGCGACAGTAGCTTTCGCAGTATACACGGGTTGGATCGCGAGATTCGGTGTTCCCCAGTTCATTGTAACGGATCAGGGAAGGCAGTTTGAATCGCAATTATTCAACGAATTAGCGACACTCTTAGGCTTTCAAAGGAAAAGAACGACCAGCTATCACCCGCAATCAAATGGTATGATTGAAAGGTGGCATCGGTCGTTAAAAGCCGCCATAATGTGTCTTGATAGGGCTGATTGGATGGAATTATTACCTACAGTACTTCTTGGGTTAAGAACAGCTTTTAAAGAAGATCAAGGTCCTTCTCCAGCAGAACTTGTATATGGTGCAAACGTTCGTGTTCCAGGGGAATTTTTAGAGCCACAAAAGGACAGCATTCCTCAAAATGATTTTGTAGTTAGATTGAAGAATCATTTTGCTCAAACCTGTGACAGTGTCAAGACACAATTCAGGAAAGGTTTTCGTGAGTCAAGATTTACAAGACTGCAAATATGTGTTCATAAGAACAGACGCACTTAGAAAAGTTTTACAGCCACCCTATACTGGACCTTTTTTAGTTCAAAATAGGAATAATAAATATTTCGACGTTCTGATTAACAACAAATCTACAAAAATTTCGATCGACAGAACTAAACCTTGTTACAGTGAGAACTTCGAACCTATCGATGTACCTATAACCATTCAGAATGAATAGGGTAAAGATACGGTTGTTTGTGACAATGGGAGTAAAAATATATTATTATCGGATGATACAAAAAAAGGTGATATCAAAAAGAAAGTTAGATTTGAATTACCGAAATTAAATCACAATATCAAAACACAAAGTACAAGGACAAGACAACTTATTAAACCACCACATAAATATTTACATCATCTAGTTTTACAGTAAGTGTGTACAGTTATTTATAAAAATTTTCTATTTAGATACATACACACATTTATTTTGTAACAATGTTGTGTTGTTTTGAAAATTTTTCTTTTTAAAGATGTACACATTTATAAATTTTGTATTGATGTTGGGTTATTTTTCTTTAAAATTTTCATATTTAATTTACACACATTTATTTTGTAACAATGTTGTGTTTAGTGAAAATTTTTATATTTGGTTTACACAAATTTTTATTTTATAACATTACTGTCTCGTGAAATTCTGTTTTACAATAATTCCACTGGAGGGGGAGTAATGTAGTGGTACTATGTCTTATTTTAGGTTTGCAATTTAATAAAAGTTATATTTTAATTATTAAGTTTTTTATTTATCTTTTTTTGTTGTGTTTGCAAGCTGTTTATTATTTATCTTTTTCTTTGTCACGAAAATGCATTTTTGGCTAAATGGTCGAATGTCAGATTTGAGCAAAAATGGTATATGGGTTCAGTGGCAAAATTGAAAGGTTGGTTGGGTACCAACTCACAAATAATTTATATTTTTTTATTATCTAAATACCTGAGTATAACAAAAACTCTGTTATAAAAAGGAAAATTGTTTTTAATTTTCTTCAGTATAAAATTATTTCCATCTTATGTAAGATCACATATTTAAAAATTGCGTTATATAAATTTTATAATTTATTTATTTGAAAGTTAATTTGTATATATATTTAATACAAGTAATAAAATAAAACTACAACTAATAATATAAATTTGTGAATAAGTTTTATTTGATGTAACGTACAGTGATTTAGTTAACGGATTTTTTTTTTTATAAGTACATCCGTATATATAAATATATATATGCTGCAGATTGCTATTTTGCTATTGTAACCAGTGGCACTATTCTGGTAATTCCCTGGGAATAGGGAATTGGGGAAAGATTTTATATGTAATTTCTATTTTAAATTTTTTTTTCTGGCATACTGAGGTAAAAATCTAGTGGTAATTTTTTTGAAAACAAAATAAAATTGGGAATAATATTCCCTGCCAATTTAGATATGGAAAAATTATTCCCAATTTATAAATATTTACATCAAACTTTTCTCCTTAGTAGGCCGGAAAAAAAATATTTGAACTGAAATTACATATAAAATCTTTCCCCAATTCCCTATTCCCAGGGAATTACCAGAATAGTGCCACAGTGGCTGAATTTAGTGAAGCCAGTTGTGACACAAAAATATTCCGTGTCTGGTAAAGGATTTCAACTATAAATAAAGTAAAAAATTAATAGTTTGTGAAGGAGCAAACTTACCAATATGAACATCTGCGAATTATGGGAGTCCAGATGCTATCTAACTGGAAGGAACGTATAAACCAAAAACATAAAGCATTCTCAGGTGGTGCAGATTTCGGTTGGCCAGATACTATCCAACCAAACACAGTTTTCTGTAAAATAATGGAGTTAAACTGCTTTTTGCCATTCTCAAGAATCGTGAAAAATTGATCAGCTCCAATTAGAAAATCTATAGGACCTGGCGTATCGAAATTGATGTCAGCCAGTTCCATATTTTCAATAAATCGTTTATCCTGAACATCAATAAGGTATCTTGGTAGATTAGACGGTAACTGGCTGATTATTAACGCGTTCAATTCTATTTGTGTACTGGGATTATATAGCGATCTCATTATTATACAAGTCTTTCCTCTCGAAACCATCGAACCAGATGTGATACCCGTTATATTCACATTTGCTCTTTTCCTTTCTATTTGTAATCTTTGAGCGCAATTCTCAGAAATAAATGAACATTGGGATCCTGAATCCAGTAGTATTCGACATTTATGTTGCTTTCCAAATTTATCCTTTACTAAAACAATTGCCGTTGGTAGAATCGCTTGAGGTTGTCCAATCCGTAAATATTTTGCTTTTAACATCGCATTGCAGCTTGTTGATTCTTGTTGCTCCGTTGAACAAACCGTTGACTTATTCTCTTATTCTCTTTCCACCGTAGGCTCAGGATCTAACGTCAAATGATGTCTTCGTCTACAAATTCTGCAACTATATCTAGATTTGCAAACCGTTGATTGGTGAGTAGACGACAGACAGTTGAAACACAATTTTTTGTCTGCTACTAACTGTTTTCGCTTAGAACTGGGTAGCTCCATAAATGTCGCGCATTTACCTAGGTAATGCTCTTCTGAGCATAACGGACAAACAACTGTGTATGATTGCGACACCAAAAAACTGACTCGTTTCGAAGCATTGGGGCGTTTTATTTGGCCTGCATTCAAACTTTCTAAAGCATCGCTTCTTTTATTAAGAAATTTATATAGTTGATTGAGAGTAGGAAAGTCCATCTCAGCAGTCTCGTTGGCCCATGCCTCTTTCGTATCGATATCTAATTTATTTGTTAAAATATAAATTAGCCAACCTTTAGTCCTCTCATTACTTCATCGGAGATATATGACAAATGACGAAGTGATTTTGCGCAGTTTGGTAATACGTTTGATTGCTCCATGAATTGTTTTAATAACGCGTGCACTACGTGTTATCGTTTGTCGTACTTTGCCTTTATCTTGTCCCATACTTCATCATAATTAGCGTCTGTAACAGTAAAGTGATTATTCAATGCGTACGTTTCTCCTTTCAATAGTCCCTTTAAGTATTTCAGCTTATGTAGTTTCGAAATATGGGTATTATGATGAATTGATGCCTCAAAAAGATCGCGGAACGATGAAAATTCGGAATATTCCCTGGAGGATATTTCTTGAATAAAATTGCTTTGGTTTAATAACAATTCCTCCATCGTGGTATTCCCTTGAGCATTGTTTTCCTCAATTAATTTTTTCCGCTGGAAAAGCCTTTTCCTTAAATCGAAATGACTGCTTTCGATTTTGTCTACTGATTCGAAGTTCGCGTCATCAAATCTTCCGTGGAGCGTTTTCTCGAGAGATTAGAATTCTTTCCGCTCATCGGATACTAAGCATGCTCTAACCTCATTTATTCGAGTATTCTCGATGAATGTTATAACTTGCGCTTTAGTTGATTCGTAACTTTTCAGAATACGCTTTAAGGCTCTTGTTTCTGCCATTTTAATGATTCGCCAAAAAGTGGTAAAGAATGCGGAAATTTATTCACAGTTAAGTTAATTCACTTATTACGCACACAGATTTCTCGATATTATTAAAAAAAGTATTAAGAGAGTTCACGGTTGAAATTTATTTCGTTCAAACACTATTTGAATACACTATATAATTTATTAATGATCTTACTTACAGTTTTATCAAAGACTGGTATTTGGCGCCGATCCGGCTCGAAGGACCATGTAAACTACGCCAATGAACTTGGTTGGGAATTATTATATTCTAGCAAATCCACCGATGCTAGTAGTATCGCAGTATAATCCCAATGCCTCAGTTCAATTTATGTTATTAATTAAATATTGCCGGTTACTTTCTGATTGTGCCAAAGTACGCGTAATCACCATAAAATGTATGTATCCAAGATATAGCGGTGGTTCAAAATGTACAGGTACAGTGTAAAATGTCGTATCCAAAAGGTTGTGCGAGGTCCAGAATTATCGAGTGCTGATTGCCGTGTCCAATTAAAATGCGTGGGTCAAATCCTTTTCGATGCGATGTTTCTCAAAAGCCAAGTATAATGCGGGTCGATATTTTATCAAAGGCGGTATCTCGAATATCCAATTACGTTCCAGTATAATTCACAAAAAAAATTATAATTTAATCAATGTTTATAAGGTTTTTAGATGTGCTCTAAATCACTGTATATTTTCTAATGAATACAAATTTTTGACATAAAATGATGACTTTCAAAAAAAGAAAGCTAACGTTTATATAAAAAAGTAAGAATTTATGACATCTAGTATTTCAACATTAAACTAAATTAATTTTATACCCTTAACCATAAAAAATTTATACATATGCCATAATTAAGGTTTGTACCTAATTGTCGTAAATAATATTTATAACTGTCACCGATAAATAAACAATAAGCATCAGCTGTTGTGAATGATACATCCAATAGTGTACAATTTAAGGTAAATATATACAAAAATAATGTAAAATAATCAATTAAAAATTAATAATAAAATTCTAATGTTTTATATAATGCAAATTTTTCTAAATTACTTATTTTTTAGCTTACAATGTTCAATTGCGGCAACATAACGTGCGGTTAACCCTACGACATAATTTGATTGAAGATCACAAGATCAGCTGTTGATTTTAGATACGTGAAATATTAAATTAAGAATTAATTCATTGTGTTTTTTAGGAATCAGCTTGCGGTCCATTCATCAGTTTTAACACAGCCATAACATTTATGCTATGATTTCCTTTCCGATTATAATAATGATGTTCATTATGAGCAGGTCGTATGATATTAACTTGCATTCCGTCTATGCGTCCAATAATACCAGGAAATCCGGTTTTTGCATAGTAATATGTTTTATATTCAGATTTTTCCTCCTCTGTTCGATCAAACTTTATATATTTTGGGCACAACGATTCTAAAATAGACAGCACTTCAGACATGACAACCGACACTGTTGGCTGAGCCATTGCTATATAATAGTCCTGTCCAACAGATTGCTGATAAGACCCGTGAGCTAAAAATCGTATTGTAGCAGCAAGCTTTAAAATCGATGGAATACATCAAATACCCAATTCCTTTAGACGTATCACTTCATGCGACGTAACTATAGATCTTCCTGGTTACTAGATTTTAAAATCAAAATTTACTAAATAATTTTGTGCAAAAGCCACAATGAAATTTTTTTAAGTCTTAGTTGGCTGCATTAGCTTGAATTTTTTTTTAATTATTTGTCGCGTCAAAATTTCAAGTGATAGAAATTGCCATTTGAAGTGAGAGCAGTCGAGACTAAATATTTATAAAGCAGCATACTAAGATTTAAAAAACAGCTAGAACGATTTTATTGAACAATTATTTTGTAAGTTTTGATTTAATGATCTAGTAACCAAGCAGATGAGTAGTCACATCACTTGAAGTGATGCGACTAGGGGAATAGGGGTGCAATTATTTTTAACCACTTTCAATTTTGGCGTGATTTGATCTAATAAAAATTTAAATGACTCTTTAGATAGTCTAAAAAGGATTCTAAATCTAAAAAAGAAAGTATTTACTTTTAGATGTAACTATAATTGCATTGTATAATTAAAGATGTTTAAACAGAACTTACGTTTTCTCACATATTTTAATGGGGTTTGACGTGTTTCGTAAAACTTTTTAATATTGACAAGGCAACACAACCCTTTAAATATTTTTATTAATTGATAGAATAAATAAATGCAAAAACACTGCGAATCGTTATACAGGGTGGTCCAAAAATCTGGAAACGGTGAAATTATTTCGCGCACGGGTGGAAAATCGAAATTCTGATACTGGGGTCTTTAGTAATTTCACCCGAGAAATCGAATGGGCCCATCAGATTTTGAGCCCGATGGGGCTTTATACGAGATATGAGCCCCAACTTTGAAATTTCACATGCAAACCCATCTTTTTTATTGCGGATTCGGATTCAGCAAGAAATTTTACATACGTATTGGTTAAAACCAAAAATTTTTTCGTCCATTTTTGGACAAATTATTTTGTGTTTGAAAATCATAGTCACCACCTCTGTGGCACTATTCTGGTAATTCCCTGGGAATAGGGAATTGGGGAAAGATTTCATATGTAATTTCAATTCAAATATTATTTTTCCGGCCTACTAAGAAGAAAAGTTTGATGCAAATATTTATAAATTGGGAATAATTTTTCCATATCTAAATTGGCAGGGAAAATTATTCCCAATTTTATTTTGTTTTCGAAAAAATTACCACTAGATTTTTACCTCAGTATGCCAGAAAAAAAATTTTAAAATAGAAATTACATATAAAATCTTTCCCCAATTCCCTATTCCCAGGGAATTACCAGAATAGTGCCACTGGGGCCGAATTTTGATCAAAAAATGGAAATAAAAATTATGAGGATTGCAGTTGTTTTACTTACCTACTAGACCTAAAACATTAAATCGTTTAATACAACCAGCGAAAAAGTTCAATATTTATGTCTAGTACGTATGTAGTGTACGTATGTGTGTGATAATTGTTTCATAAGTTTTAGAAGTATTGCAGATTAGGATTCAGCGATAAATTTTACATCCGAATTGGTTAAAACGAAAAAATTTTTCGTCCATTTTTGAGTCCTATGCAGCGTTTTTTGTTAAAAAATCCGGGGCGTCTGAATCATTCAGACCAGGGAGCACATATCGATATTCTGATACTGGAGATTTTTGCTACAGGGCTCAATTGAAGTGTGATGGGATACGTTTTATTCTGACCTTAAGTAAACCATTTGACACTCATAGGCCCATAGGGTAGGTAAAGAGCTCAGCCCTGGGAATTCAAATAATAATCTACATTTTATTGCGGATTTTACTTTATTTATAACTTGTCACGGTACTGGACATAATTATTTTATAAGGTGTTCAAATTGGTGTCCATCCACTGCAGTGCAGTGCGCGAGTCGTTGGTAGATTTCCTCGTTCACTCGTGCCAACATCTCTGGGGTTATCGTAGCTGACACCTCCACTATCCTTCTCTGTAGTTCTTCGATATTCGCAGGCTTGGTTTCGTAGACTCTATTTTCAAATAACCCCAATAAAAAAAATCTAAAGGAGTGAGGTCGGGAGATCTTGGTGGCCACTCGATGGCGCCTCTTCTACCAATCCAGCGCCCAGAAAATATAACATTGAGAAGCTGCCTAACGCGCAATGCAAAATGCGCAGGTGCTCCATCTTGTTGATACCACATGTTCTCCAACAACAGCACGAATTGCTGGAATTATTACTCTTTCTAGCATCTCCAAGTAACGGGCGGGAGTGAAATTTTCATGTAGAAAAAACGGCCCAATTATTTGGTTATTCAAAATACCAGCCCAAACATTGATTTTATCCTGCCATTGCGTGTGTGTATCTCGCATCCAGTGAGAATTTTCATCAGCCCAATATCTCATATTGTTACGATTAACCCCCCCCCCCCATTTAAACTGAATCCCGCCTCATCCGAGAAACACGTCCCAAAAAGGTGAAATTATCAGTCAAGATATCTCTACATCATTACATCGAAATATTCCAGACGAAGATCAAAGTCTTCTGGGGTGAGCTCCTGCACTAAGCGGATTTTATAGGGATGCCAACCATTCATTTTTAAGATTCTTTGGACGGATGATTTACTCACCCCAACAACCTTCTTTGGCTCACATGAGAGGATGACACTGAGAAGAACCTCCAAGGCTTTCTCCTCATTAGTTGCACTTTTACCCCAAAAAATGAAAAATATTTTCATAGCATTTTTGTCCAGATTATATTTTTGTAGCCTACTGCAGTAATAAGTTTAGTGCAAAAATTTTTGAAACAAAGTTAATAGGGAAACTTTTGTTCCATACAATTTTTCTAGGGAAAAATATTTTCCCATTTAACTTTGTTTCGAAAATATTAACACCAAACTTGTTCCCTCAGTAGGCCAGAAAAATATAATTTTGACAAAAATGTTATGAAAATATTTTTCCTAATTCCCTATTCCCAGGGAAAGACAGAATAGGGCCACACGTGGTGATTATGATTTTCAAACACAAAATAATTTGTTCAAAAATGGACGAAAAAATTTTTGGTTTTAACCAATACGTATGTAATATTTTCCGCTGAATCCAAATCTGCAATAAAAAAGATGGGTTTGCATTTGAAATTTCAAAGTTTTGCCTCATATCTCGTATAAGGCCCCATCGGACCCAAAATCTGATTTGCCCATTCGATGTCTCGGGTGAAATTACTAAAGACCCCAGTATCAGAATTCCGATTTTCCACCCGTGCGTGAAATAAATTCACCGTTTCCAGACTTTTGGACCACCCTGTATAGGTTATAAGAACAGATGTTGTAATGACATTAAAAAAAATTCCCAATAAAAATTTCCCTTTGGGAAATATGATATGCGATAATCGCATTTCATAATACAAACGCAACGGAGTCTCGAAAAATGCGAAATGCGAACGATTTCATAATAGGGCCCCATTTGGGGTACACCTGGGGTACAAATTCCTTTTTCTAGCAAACTTATTGCTTCAACGACGATTATTGAAGCAGTTCTAATTAGCTCTTTACTAATCAGTAAAACTAACATTGGGTCAGTGGAGAGAACATCATTTGCTAGGTTCTAACTGTTCGGTTATCCTGTTTTTTCTCGATCGCCAGAGCCTCGTTCGTTAATTGACAGGAAGCACTACGTGCAGGTAATGTTGACATTTGGGCTTCTATATTGACTTCCTAGACCGACGCTCCCAATACAGGGTATGGTATTCCTTTGAGTAAAAACTTAATACATATTCACAAACAAGATTCAAGATAATTTGCAAGTTGTTCAAAAAATTAGGAATTATCTTGAATTAAACTAAATAAATTATTATTTTTGTATTTCCATGTTTTGATCGTTACTTTTAAAATAAGTAGTACACAAAAATTGTTGTTTATAAAAAATTTGCTGGCTCTTCATTTCAAAATCCAAGAACCAGTAAACCTTCAGCAATATAACTATTATACGTATTATTTGTTATAGTAACACGAATAAATTTTCTAATTAATTTATGATGGAAAGTTATTAAACACGTATAGCAAGTGTAAAAGAGTGGTGGTTGCGTTTGATAGATCAAAGTAAAAATAAACAAAAATATGAATTACTGATCTAAACTAATAATCAAGTTAAATTTTCACTAATAGTGTGTGAGATTGTGAAGAAACCATTTTACAATTTCCTTTCTTGAAACCCTTAGATACACTACTTTTTGATTTCTGACCATTAGTAACGATGTAGTGCCCTTTTCCAATTAATTTAACAAAAAATCAACACAGATTGAAATATTTGTAATTAATATTTGCTAATGTTTTCTTGACTAACTCACACAAAGCGCAGGTGGTAAATAAAGTCCAAGTACATCTAAAATTCACTTAAAATTAATGACGAAAAGCAATGTTGCAACCGACATTTAAGTTAGTTTTTAGACATTATGACAAAAAAATTACCAAAAAAAAGACCACATAAGCTATAAACATTGTTTAATTTCTGGTAGGTGTTCTTTTATTTAACCAGCATATAGCACATCATTACAATAGTAATAACAACAAAAGATACACGAAAGTTAAATATTAAGAACAAAAAAAGTAAGAAACAATTTACTTATTCTTATAATTTTTAATTCATGAATTTATTCCGTAAATTCCTTGAACGGAATAGAAAGACGAAAAAGAAGCCGACGACGAAAAGTTTTGAAATTGAGCCAAACCCACATATGTGAATAATTTGTGACTGTCTTTATAAACGTCTTAGAGCTGTCTGTTAAATTTTTTTCATCTCGCAAAGAAATGGTAACGGTTGGAATGGGATAACAAAAAAGAAGAATAAATTATTTTAATTTAATTCTCAATTTATTTCATTTACGTTTCTGTAATTCAGTTTTTTCGTCGTTTTCAGCATGACCGTGGTGTTGTTAGTGCTTTTAATTTTTTTAACATTAGTTTACTTTTTTTAAATTCAATTGTATCTCATCCATTCTAAAGATTTCAATGTTATATATTTTTTAGTTTTTTGTGTATAAATTTTATTTATGTTGTTTTGCCTTTTGAAATTGATGATAATTCTCAATGATATTTTTGAAAAGGTACATACAAATGTAACTTACGTTAATTATACATTACACATAACAAAGGTATATTGAATGTGATTTAGGTTTCACTTTGTTTTGGGTGTACTCATATTTGGAATTATTATGGCCATCAATCTGAATATATACACTGTCGCTAAATGTCAACTGAATCATAAATTAATTTAGCTGAAAAAACAATAATATTATATTTCGGCTTAATTACAACATTAATTGAATTACCTGTTTTAGTAATGTAAGTTGTACATAAGTGTAAGCCAATTTATCCGAAAAAATACTTTGAGTTAATGTATGCATGTGGGGGGCGAAGTCCGAGATTCATACCTCCTCGCCGGAGCTCCCTGGGTAACGCTAAATGAATCAGGCGGTGTAGTGGAGACGAGCAGACTAAATCCTGTTTATAGTCATGGACACTACATGTCAGGGCGGGTTCGCTATATAAATGTGTTCATGGTAGGACTGGATGCCTTAAGAATCTCAATCGGATTCATTACAAACTCGACCTCGGAAATTGTACACGGACAATGCTTTAAAAATGGGAACATGGAACGTGCTTAGCCTCTTAAGACCTGGAGATCTCCAGAACCTTTCGAACCAAGCAGAGAGTTACACATTAGACGTACTTGCACTACAAGAGCTTAGATGGTCGGGGAGTGGGATCCATGACACCACCAATGGTTACACTCTCCATTACAGCGGCCATCAGAACGGAGGAGAATTTGGAGTTGGCTTCCTCATCCATCGGCGCGTGAAGCACCATATCATCGATTTCCGCCCGATCAACATGCGGATGTGCACGGTCAGACTTCGTACTAAGAAATTTAACATCACGATCGTTAATGTGCATGCACCCACCGAAGATAAATCGGATGACATCAAAGATTTATTCTTTGTCGAGCTGGAGGAAGTCATCAATAACATACCGTACCACGACATTAAAATCATCGTGGGCGACTTTAATGCAAAAATCGGTAGGAGTGCAGAAAATACATCGCACATCGGTCCTAACAGTCTGCATCTAACTAGTAACAAGAACGGCCAACGCGTCACCGACCTGGCATTAATGTACAACTTAGTTGTATCAAGTACGTTTTTCCCACATAAGAGAATCCACAAAGTAACGTGGAGATCGAATGATGGAAGAACGGAAAACCAAATTGATCACGTCATGGTATCTAAGAGACACTCGACCAGTATATCTGACGTTAGATCCTACAGGGG
Source organism: Nephrotoma flavescens (assembly GCA_932526605.1). Taxonomy (NCBI): domain Eukaryota; kingdom Metazoa; phylum Arthropoda; class Insecta; order Diptera; family Tipulidae; genus Nephrotoma; species Nephrotoma flavescens. The sequence continues at coordinate 89,634,907 of OW052222.1, read as the reverse complement.
TGCAGATATGGACAGCGATCATATGCTTGTCATATTTAAATATAAGTGCAAACTGTCATCAACGTTCAACAGACAAGCACAAAAAACCGTTCGATGGAATGTGGATGCTCTAAAAGACCAAGCGTCACTGCAGAGTTACCAATCAGCTATCACTAACTATCTAGAGCGGCCTAGCAACAACGAAGAAGCTCCCTCTAACATCCAGGAGCAGTGGCACACAATACAGTCAGCCATTACCACCGCGGCGCAAAACACTATCGGAAGAAGACCTCCGAGACCCCGCAATGATTGGTTCGATGATCAATGTCGCCTGATCGTCGCAAATAAACAAAGCTTCGTGATAAATGGTTGGCTCGCAACACTAGAAGCACACATGCAGAATATCTCCGCGCCAGGAAAGCCACGACTAAATACCTTCGTCAAAAGAAACGCGATCATATGAGATTATGCATCGAAAACATCAGCTTCCAAGCGGAAGTAGGAAATTCAAGGGACTGTTTTGCTAATGCCAGGAATCTCACTAAAGACTTCCACCCAAGAAGTACAGCCATCAAAGACGGGAATGGAGAATTGAGAACAAACGTGGCTGATGTTCTCTCAGTATGGCAAACCTACTTTCAAAATCTACTAAATCGGAATGACGACGTGACCCCCATTAGAGCAATAGCTCCTCCAGGTGATGAGGTCTTCGTCGAATATCCCACAGTGGAGGAAGTAGACGCAGCTATTAGTCGATTGAAAAACGGAAAGGCACCCGGTCTCGATGGAATCCCCGCAAAATTAATAAAACTCGGAGGCGCTACTCTTGCAACAAGTCTACACGATCTCATCGTCTGTATTTGGGACCAAGAAGAGCTGCCTGAGAATTGGAAGACCGCGCTCATATGTCCGTTGCATAAAAAAGGCGACCGTCTTAAATGTGAAAACTATCGTGGTATAGCTCTATTGAACACTGCTTACAAAGTGTTGGCTAATGTTGTACTTGCCAGACTCATCTTTTTCGCCGAAAACATCATTGGCGATTATCAGTGTGGTTTCCGTCCCAACCGATCGACCACTGGCCAGAGTTTTACCATGAGGATGATCCTGGAAAAATGTTTGGAGTACAACATAACCATACATCAATTATATATAGACTTCCGTCAGGCATATGACAGTATAAACCGCGATAACCTATGGGCCGCGCTCATATGCCTAGGAATTCCAGAGAAACTCGTTTCTCTGTGCAAATTAACAACGTCTGGGTCTGTATGTAGAATTGTAATCGAAGGAACTGTGTCAAACTCCTTTGAAATAACATCTGGTGTTCGACAGGGAGATGCATTTGCGCCTGTGCTGTTCAATTTGGCGCTTGAGTACGTAGTGAGGAAAAGCAACATCGAAACTTCGCGCTGTATATTTAATAAATCCGGCCAAATTCTTGGATATGCAGATGATATCGTGCTTCTTGGCCGAAGACCTAGCGATATCAAAGACAGTTTCGTGCCGCTCGATCGCTGCGCAAGAAGATTTGGTTTGAAGGTGAACAGTAGCAAAACCAAATTTGTATCAACACCCAGGAACATCCCCATGGCAAATCTCGGAATTGGCGACCACAATTTTGATCGCGTTGAAAATTTCAAATACCTCGGGTCAGTTATACCATCATCAAATGACATGCAGGCAGAAATAAAAGCCCGAATAGCTGCCGCACATCGAGTTTTCTACGCCCAATCAAAATTATTCGATCTAGACATCTATCGCAGTCGTGCAAGCTCGCACTTTATAAAGCACTAATAAGACCTGTGCTGGCTTTCGGAAGCGAGAGCTGGACCATGACCACTAATGATTGTAGATTGTTATCAACTTTCGAAAGGAAGGTCATTCGCTCCATCTTTGGTCCAATTAAAGTCGCGAACAATGAATATCGGATTCGCATGAACCACGAGATAAAGCATATACTTGGAGATTGCGATATTATCGGATTCATCAAATCCAATCGAGTGAGATGGCTCGGCCACGTTGCAAGGTCCCCACAACAACGGATGACCAATAAAGTGTTACATCAACAACCAGCCGGTGTGCGTCGTAGAGGAAGACCCCGACTGCGCTGGCTACAGGCACTAGGATGTCGAAACTGGAGGTCGAGAGCGATGGACCGAGACGGCTGGAGGACCATAGTGCGGGCGGCAAAATCCCTTCATGGGATGTGAAGCTAGAGAGAGAGAGAGAAATGTATGCATGTACAATCTTATATATTAATACGCTTAATTTTTAGTTTGTGCTCCCTTTTTAATCTATTTCCCGTGCGCGTATCATAATGAAACATAATGTATATCAGGTGAAAGGTATTTTTTCATATAAGTGCAGAATGTATGTTTTATTAAGGAACGTGCACGGGAAATAGGTGTAAAATCCAAGAACCGTTTTTCCTATACTGGTGCACATGATCGATGAGCTAGCAAGCAAGCAATATGCTAGCGCAAAACCTGGCTGCTCAATCAATTTTACTAAGCAAATTTGAATTTGAATTAATTTTTTTATACGTTTTTTTGTTTATTTTTGCGATTGCACAGTAAATCAATATAAAAATTTGCTGGATAGTTTTCTAAGCCGCAAAGTTTAAAGTGCAATCGCAAAAAAACAACAAAAAAATTATAAAAAAAGTAAATCCAAATTAAAATTTGCTTGGTAAAATTGATTGAGTAGCCAGTTTTTGCGCTAGCATATTGCTTGCTTGCTAGCTGATCGAGCATGTGCCCTGTACATATTATATATTAATCACGACGCCAGAATGTCTTGACAAAATATGTTTGTATTGAACCGTCATTACACCGTGACAATACAGAACAAAACAGAGAACATAAAGTGATTTTACATACATACAAACATGTTGTTGTTAAGAGGTATGAGTGTAAATATACAATTTTGTCATGGCACTCTATTGTCATGACAACATTTTGCGAGTGAAGATCGACCTTAACCCTAATGTGAGTGACGTGGGTTCCCGGGTACCTTTTGCCCTTTTAGATGTCTATTTTGGTAAGTTTTACTTCCAATAAAAACTTTAAATTTTATTCGAACTACTAGTTCAATTGGTATAGAATACGATCATACTTAAAATTGAGAAATGCTACAACTTGGACGAACGTGGAAAAATAAGTTAATCACTCAAATTAAGATTTTTCTTCACTCACATGAGGGTTAATACTTACACAAACATAATATCTATGGAAAGTTTGGAATAATCATTTCCGTCCGATTTCAGGCAAAAGTCATGGGTTCTCTTACTTTATGCAAAAGTGGGAAGTTTCGTCCCGATATGCGGTTGATTCGTATCCCAGTATATCACGTAATCGTTTATTAAGCTTTTAATTTCATGCTTGAACTAGCGTGACGTGTTTCTGCTTTTTGTGTGGTGGTAAATCGACTATATAATCTACATAGGTACATTAGTTTTGGTTATGTTGTTAATACAGATTTGTTTTGGAAAACTTCAAAATTATTCATATACAAATGAAAACAGCACACAAATACAGCGGTGCTTTTCCCTTTTGAGATTTTAATATTTAGAAATTCGACAACATGTATGCATTTGCACCGCCTTCACTGGAATTGCCATGAGCCTGATGGAAGGTGAGCGTACGCGACATAACATTTTCAAACTGCCGGTTCCAATGGATGAGTCATCAGTTTCTGCAATGAAGCCAAACTCGCGAAGCGCGCGACTCATCATGATAGATGAGGCCAGCATCATGCCAGAGGCCTCGCTCACAATCATAGACGGACTATTACGAGATTTGTATAGAGGAAGGCCGGAAGAGGGTGTTCCATTCGCTGGAAAAATCATCCTCAGACACGCCGTTTCAGTTCTCAAAGTGTAATCGATTTCGTGTATGGTGACATCAACACAACACTAGCCGAGGGAACCATCAAGGAGCGCGCCATCCTTACACCAAAGAATGATGGTTTCGTGCTAATCAATCAGCAGGTGCTTAATTTCCTGCCCGGCGGACAAGATGTCCAACTTAGTGCTGATAAAGTTGAGAGTGACGACATGAATGAGGAACTCCACCTGCAAGTCGAGTTTCTCAACAAGATTGAAGCGTTCGCCATAACCATCAACAAGAGTCAGGGCCAAAGCGTGTACTTGCTGGCCCCCGTATTTACACACGGTCAGCTGTATGTAGCCTTTTCACGATGCCGCTCATTTGACGGACTCAAGGTGTTTATGGTTGAGACAAGCGATCAATCAGCTGATTGGGACGGGCGCATCACAACAAAGAATGTTGTTTTTGTAGAGATTCTACGCGTGTTAATTGTAATGTAAATTCATATTTTATTATCCTTTTGTTCATTTCTTATTAAATATTTAATAGCGTATATGAATTTACTTTATTTTTGATAAAAGTTCATCAAATTTTCATCTTAAAAAATTATTTCTTAACCAAAAATTCAATAAAATGTAATCACGTGAAATATTATTCAGTCACAGGTCAGCTAGTATATATACTTAATATCTAAATTTTATAGAAGTTACATTCCGAATTTTCAGAGTAGTATGAGTTTGCCTCCTTTATAATTATTCGTCTCTATAGCCGAATGATAAATAAAGTGTCCTAAATTAAATTTTAAAGTTTTCATTTGAAAAAAAAAATTCAATATGACTTGTGAGTTAACTTTTAAAACCGCGAATTTGTTTATTCCAAAGGTAATTTTGCGTGAATTGTTTCTTGCTACATGAACTGGCATTCATTCCTACCATCTCAAGTGAATTATTTTTGATGTGTAAACATCTTTACGCGCGCCTACCAAAATTTTTTGTATTAGAGTAAACTTGTAAATGAAACGAACGGAAATGACGTATACCTACTTCGTTTGAAAAAAAGCAAGAAACTCAACAAAAACAATTTTTACTATACTTGGCATGCTTTTATGTATATGTATAATAGTAGGGAAAATGAAAAAATTAATTTAATGAATGAAATAGAAACCATTGACATTTTCATCGATCAGAAAAATAAAAAAAAAAATTACGATACGAAATACGAATTACGATTACGAAATTGCATACTCAAACGATTAAAAACACAGTCAACAACTGCTCGTATATTGCTTTAGCACGAGTATCGAGTCTCGAAGGACTGTTCATCACGTCGGCTATCGATGATCATGTCGTCTACCATGGACGTAAAAATGGGACCTCAATGGGCCTTCTTCAAAATTAGCTATCGCGCCTCACTACAAATCCGCTAACTATAGATCAGGTTGTAATGGCGAATTTTGTACGAGATAATAATGACGTCTGGTTTTTAACATTGAACTGTCAGAGTCTTAGGTCATACACATCACCACGACCTAACTGACACAGTCACGCAAGGATGCTCAATTTTCTTGCTTTTCCAGATCTGCGTTCAGTTCAAGAGAGACGGTGAGTGAGCTGCCGGAGTAACAATATATAAAAATTCAAATAGAATACTCATACCATACAGTCACCTCGCATAAAGAAATCATCGTTGGACAAACAACTGGTATGAGCGTAACAACACAACTCATTGATGATATATATACGGCTGAACTTCAGCTTCTCAATGGGAATAAGATGCTTTCTGTAGTTGTATTAACCTAGCCGAATAAATCTTTCGAAAACATAATGAAGTTCATACATTTCGTCCTTGCCCCATATCCTAAAGAATTTCAAAAATTCTCCAAGGAGACTATCATCTTTTGCCGGTGATTATGAGCGGGGATTTCAATATTAATGTTGCTGTTCCTCAAGCTGAACCAGTTATAAACTTCCTGCGAGACGAATTCGATTTGCACATGAACTCAGATCGAAATATATTTACTACTAGATATGGGACGACCATATTGTGCAGTTTTTCAATGAAAATTTTTAAAGTTAGAGTCGACAGTATATAATATATCTTATTTTAGCTACCAAAATCCAATTGCGTCGATTATACCGAAAGAGTAATAGACCAATTAAACGATAATAAACAAATGAAAAACTCTGGTTAGTAAAATTGCATTCCTTCTTCCTTCAAAGTAAACTGTACCCACGTACTATACACACGCCATGTTTACACATCTCCTTGAGAGTACTAATGGACTCACTCATTTTTTTATTTAAGTTCGCAATTCGCATTATGTATGAATACCGCCTTAAAGTTACATCATTGAGCGTACACCAAGAATCCGAAAAATGGTTAATGGCGACTTAAAAAGTATATAATACTTTTTTTTATTTTTTCACTCTCTCGCCATTTTAACGGAAATATGCTATCGGCGAAATTTGCATTTTGAATATCTTCTAACCAAAAGTAAGTTGTTGAAGTTGGCCCGAAAAATCATCCTGAATTTGTTGGTAAGTATCCTCGCTAAAGTGTAGTCATCCCGAAAAAAATGTAAACCTTGAAAAAGTGTAGTCTCATCCCATACATATGCAAAATCCGTATCCCAAACATACATATATAAAATGTAGACACATTTTTCATGAAAGAATTGGTATTATGTTATTACCACATTAATCTGAATTTTAATAACATCAAACCAAATGATATAATATAAATGAGAGATATACATAGTATTTAGATTTTAATAGATTTAAATGACCGAGTTAATATCATAAAGCAAGTTATACATAGACAAGATGTTCTCTTTAATATTATGGAGCATATACTAGAGGTAAATATGCGGAGTGGTATATACCCCAACATAGGTCTTGGCCAAGTCCAGTGACCCTGGGCAACACAGGCAGCTATCTTGACGATAAGGTATAAATTTATAACAATTTGTTAATCGTATTAAGACGTATTTCCATTAAATTTCCTGGAGCTTCTAGTATAGGTAAATATGTGGTATATGGTAGGTATATACGCCCACATTTAAAAAAATTATTTTAAGCGAATTATTGGAATCGAAAATTCTATTACACATTTTAGAAAAATAATTTTTTCAATCATCACTTTTCATCCCGCAAAAGGCAAAATTGCGAAAGAGTGCTGAAAAAATATATTTATTTCTAATCGTATTTCCCGGTCTTTTGTATGTTGGTGTGCTGTTGTACTATTCTGGTAATTCCCCGGGAATAGGGAAGTGGGGAAACAATTCTTATGTGATTTCTGTCCAAATATTTATTTTCCGGCGGAGAAAAGTTTGATGTAAATCCATATTTATAAATTGTGAATAAGTTTTCCATATCTAAATTGGTAGGGAAAATTATTCCCAATTTAATTTTGTCATCAAAAAATTTAACAATAGCTTTTTAACCCCGGTAAGCCGGGAAAAACTATTTGAACAGAAATTATATATAAATTCTTTACTCAGTTCCCTATTCCCGAGGAATTGGGGTAATTTGCAGAAAATGAAATAAACCAAATTAAGTATATTTTAAGTTTAATTTTGTATTTAAATATATTGATTTATATTGTTAGGAATTAAACTCTACATATTTATTGATTGCTTTGGTGGTGCAGTGGTTAAGGTGTACACCGCTACGTGTCCCAAAAGTCGCCGGTTATTATTCCAAAAGTCGCCGGTTCGAGTCCAGTCGGAATCCAAAATTAAGAAATTATTATTATCATCAGCAACGATGTTATTGGATCAATTATTCACTACACTGATTGACTTGAAAATACTAGAATTAACTAACAACGGCGTGTAATATTCAATGCAAGGGCATTAATGACGTGGCATATTCTCGCCAATACAAACAACTACATGGAAATAATTTAAAATTACAATATGCATACATCGACAGTCCCAATAAATGGAATATTTTAAGTATAATTTTTGTTTAAATTTAAAAATTATATTAAAATTTATTACCATATTACCTAAAATTATACAAAAATTATTATTAGATTTCTATGAAATCGTAAGTTTATTTTTAGTATAAAAAATTCAATTTTTTCACTAGGGATACCACACAATCCGTTCGATAGCTTGGTTTAGCGCTATATAAATTTTCGGTTATTCTCCCTTATGTATCTATGTTCGTTATCAGTCGTAGAGGAAAGTGGCGTACTAGAAAAGTTTTTAGAATTTAATTTTCTACAGATCTAGATTGGTTCGAAAATGGTCCAGCCACCAGGAGATGAGTTCCTATTTCAACTATAATATTAAAGTTTTTACAATTGTCCCTTCTTGCTAACCTCAATACCTAGCTGTATACAAAATTGTATGTTGATATCATGGCTGGAACATGCGTAGTTCATTTTCTCAACTTATCATTTTTTGAGTTTTGAATCTGTATACCACACAACCCATTCGATAGCTTGATTTAGCGCTATACAAATTTTCGGTTATTATCGATGTTCGTTATCAGTTGTAGAGGAAAGTGGCGTACTAGAAAAGTTCTTAGAATTTAGTTTTCTACAGATCTAAATTGGCTCGGAAGTGGTCCAGCCATCAGGAGATGAGTTCCTATTTCGACTATAATTGTTAAGTTTTTACAATTGTCCCTTCTTATCAACCTCATTACAAAGCTGCATACAAAATTTTATGTTGATATCATGGCTGGAATGCCTAGTTTGTTGTACCGATCTGTCATTTTTTGAGTTTTGATTTTTTATACCACACTATCCATTCGGTAACTTGATTTAGCGGTGTACAAATTTACGGTTATTCCTCCTTGTAACTTTTTCATTATCAGTCGAAGCGAAAAATAGCGTAACAGAATAGATCTTAGAATTTAATTTTCTACAGATCTAAATTTGTTCGAAAGTGGTCCAGCCATCAGGAGATAAGTTCCTATTTCGACTATAATTGTTAGGTTTTTACAATTCTCCCTTCTTATCAACTCCCATACCAAGCTGCATACAAAATTTTATGTTGATACCATGGCTGGAACACGCCTGTATTGTACCGATCTATCATTTTTTGAGTTTTGAATTTTCATTCCACACAATCCATTCGGTAGCTTGAGGATGTGTAACGAAATCTCGGATTTCAAAATCTCGGTTTATCAAAATCTCGGTATATTTTTTCTAAATCTCGGATTTCAAAATCTCGGTTTTCAAAATCTCGGTTTTCAAATTCCCGGTTTTCAAAAACCCGGTTTTCAAAATCCCGATTTCAAAATCTCTGTTTTCAAGATCCGGGTTTTCAAAATCCCGGTTTTGTATGAAAAACCGATTTTTAGGAAATCCCGGTTTGATTTTTTAAAACTTTTCATGTGGGAAAATGGGACTCAAATGATTTTTTGACAAAATTCAAAAATAAGTTTGCGAAGTTCTAGAAAATGGCTAATAGGGATGGAATTTGGATGGAGGGCCAAGTGCCCGTGAGAGTTATCGAAGCCGTCAGCCACTACTATTATTGCATTTCAAAATGTTGCATTAACAAAATATTGCTTTTTTTATTAATCTTGCAACTACAAAATGTTGCGAGTAAAAAATCTTGCAATTAAAAAATTTTATTAATTATTTTGTGCAATTAGAACCAGAAGAAAAGAAAATCGGGATTTTAAAAACCGGGATTTCAAAAATTTGGATTTGGAAAACCGAGATTTAGAAAACCGGGATTTCGAAAACCGGGATTTTGAAAACCGGGATTATGAAAACCGAGATTTTGAAAACCGAGATTTCGTAGTACACCCGTAGCTTCATTTAGCGCTATACAAATTTTCGGTTATTCTGCCTTATGCCCCTCAGATTAGGGTACTCAGAGGGCTTCGGCTGTCTCTGTGTACACCTAGGTAACACCAAGGTAGCCGCGTCCACGTCGCGGGGGTGGGTACTGCTTCGGCAGTAGCAAAGTGCTACCGGGGACCAAATGCCAGTGGTATAAATTGGCTAAAACAAACAATGAATACAACAAATACGGAATGTAATATCCCAAGTGGTACAGCAGCAGATATGCTGACAGATCCACACTCTTCGGAGGCAGGCCCAATAGATTCTGGGGTAGGCCAATCATTGTTTAACCCATTTGGACGAAGTTCCAAATTACCAAGATCACCAAGATCTTCAACTGAAAATATATTTCAGTACGAGAAGGAAAATGCTGAACTCCGTGAACAGCTACGAGAAATAAAGGAATTTACAACTAAATTGGAAGAAGAATTTACAATTTTAAACAAAGAGAATGAAGAACTCGAAAAAGCAGTTGAAACACGTGCAGAACTTGGGACGAAACCTAATCCTGCAATCGATGATGACATCAATCCATTCCATACGGATCAAGAAGAATTGGAAAGAGAAACAAATTGGATGTTGAAACGGAGTAAAAGACCAAATAAGAAAAGGAAAGCTCAACACTCACCAGAAATGGCAGAAACTTTACCATCAACTTCAAAAGAGGTTTCTAGAAAACACTTGATCATCAAGAAACAAAACAACCAGCTAAACCAAAAGAGAAATCAGTTTTACCAATAAATGTCGATGAGGTAGAAAAATCAGCCAAACGGCAACCAGCTCAACAAAATGAAGCACAGACAAAGGTAAAAGCCCCACCACCGATTTTCATAGTATAGGAGTAACGAACTACTCAGAAATCCAAAGTGTAATGAGTACTGTTACGGAACAAGAGTATAAAATTACTGCTCTGAACAATAATGTATGGAAGATTACACTTCAAATTCAAACGCATAAAGAAACTTGCAATGAAGCTGAATACGTAAAAATATCAGTGGTACACGTACGAAAATAAAAACAATCGTCCCATCAAGGTCATGAAATTAATTCAATAATGGAGGATCTAGAAAATAAAGGATTTAAAAACCCTGATGCCGTAAACATTATTAAAAAAGAGAAACGTAGCGGAGAGAACCGACTAGAAGCCGTTTCAAAAAGAGGTCTTATCCTGTTCATGCTAACGTTTGATAAATCCGAGAAAATAGAAAACATTTACAATATAACTGGCATACTCAACATGCGAGTAAAGATCGAAGCTGTTAAAAGAGGCAGTACAAGAATAGTGCAATGTAAAAAATGCCAAGGCTTTAACCATACGCAACGATATTGCGCGCGCGATCCAAGATGTGTGAAATGTGCTGAAAAGCACCCAACACAAACTTGCAAACTATCAAAAGAAGAACCAGCAAAATGTATAAATTGTAATGGGCAGCATCCAGCCAGCTACCGAGGATGTAAGGTTGCCAACCAGCTAAAAAAAATGAGGGATCAGGCACGCAAACCCCCTCTTAGTCATCCAAACAAGAATCGAGCAAGAAACGAATCATCTATGCGTAGGGAGAATTATACATATGCACAGGCCGCTTCAAATTCGAAAGAAAATGAGGCAAACGGTACCGAAAATTTCAAAAACACTGTCCAAGCAATTCTAAATAGCTTTGAGGAACAGAATAAACTAAATAAGTTAATTCTGAATCGACTTAACCTGCTGGAAATACCAAGTTCCAAAATAGTTAAAAATAAATAATGTCTGCAATACATAGTTTAACTCATAATTGCGGAACAGAAACCAGACATCAAAACTACTCATTAAGAATAGCCATATGGAATGCAAACGGATTAACACAACACATAGAAAAATTAGAACTATTTCTTAATACAGAGAAAATTTATAAATGCTTAATATCAGAAACCAATTTTACCAGCAGCTCCTATGTATCAATCCGGAGATATACTTGTTACCATACCACACATCCTGCAGAACGAGCAAGAGGAGGGTCAGCTATATTTATTAGGGATAATATCAAACATCATGAAGAATTAAAAATAGAAAAAGAATCCATGCAAGTAACCACCGTGACGGTTAAACTTGGTCATCACAACACTTGTAATATATCTGCAATATATTGCCCCCCATGGTATAACCTAAAAAAGGAAGACTACAATAATCTGTTCCAGAAATTAGGAAGTAACTTCATTGTCGGAGGTGATTTTAATGCAAAAAATACCTTCTGGGGTTCAAGATTAACCTCTCCAAAAGGCAAGGAATTACTTGCAGCTGGCCAATACTCAAACTGTGAATTTTACTCAGGAGGCAAACCAACGTACTGGCCAACAGATCCTAACAAAATCCCAGATCTAATAGATTTCTACATCACTAAAGGCATATCGGAACGCTACATATTCTTAGAAAATGATCAAAGTCTAATATCTGATCATCCTCCTGTTATTATGACGGTTAGTGAAAATGTAATAGAAAAGACAAATTCACCACAACTAACAAACAACAAAACAAATTGGGAATTGTTTAAGCAGTTATTGGAGGAAAAAATAGAACTTCAAGTGCCAATCAAAAGTGAAAATGAAATAGAAGAGGAACTAGACCGGCTCATTGATGTCATACAATGGTCGGCTTGGGAATGCACCCCCAAATTATCATCCAGGAAAGAAAACGCCGTTATTTACCCAATAGAAGTAAGAGAATTAGTGCAGGAAAAACGAAAAGCCCGAAAGAAATGGCAGAATACAAGTGCGCCGCAAGATAAAACCATCTTAAACAACTTGTGCATCAAACTTAAGGTACTCATAAAAGCAGTGAAAAATGAAACAATTGGAAAATATTTTTGTTCTCTAGCCCCAACAAAAGATACCGACTATTCCCTCTGGAAAGTTTAAAAAAACCTCAGATACTCCTGATGATGACCTAACAAGTTGAAATCGATCGAGTGATTTTTTTAAACCGTTTGAACAAATTTTTAGAATGATTATTTTTAGAACGATTATACTCGTCAGATTGACCGCGGAGAGAATTTTATTCAAATTTAACGTTTCACGTATTATTGAATACGTCGAATGAAAAGTGAACGAATGACGGCAATGCAGGGCGAAAAATTGATATTATTGAATTCGCGGCTGAAACGCACTCTATGCAAAAACTGTCATTGTAAATAAGCATCAAATTTAATTCGGATTTCAAGTATAGTCGTGCTACATTTTTTTGAAATGGAGAATAAAGCGTAAGTTCTAAATTTTAAATAACAACAAATTTTATAAACCAAATCAAATTAATTCTTTTTAGGAAACGTACCACAAACACAGCTCAATTTGAGAACATTGCACCCTGATATAGCGAGAAACCTAACCAAATCAGATGTTGATGTGGTTCAAGGATTTTGGCAAAAATTATCGGTTGAGTTGAATATGATAACGCCACCAATTAAGGAAACCGGCGAGTGGAAAAATGTTGGAGGGTTTAGTTATTTCTTATTTGTATTAAGTATAAATTTTTATTTTTTTTTATTTGGTTGCAAGTGGAAGTACCAATAAGCAAATAGCGTTTTCCCGTTTAGAGACAGAAGTTATGGTACTTGTTTGTTTGCTAGAAAATGTCGATCGATTGCCAAATGTACAGAAGTTTGGAGTACCACATAAGAGAACATTTAATAATGCAAACAATGAAAACCTATCAATTGAATCTCCTATACAGAACATAAATGAAATGGATGCTTCGCAATCCTCCGAATTGTCCGAAGATAATATCGCCGGCGAAAGGGCGACTGAAATTAGAAAACAAGCTGAAGTGTCACAAATTAAAAGGCCAAAATAGTTGAAGCTGTTGGAGAAACATAAATATTCCTCAAATGAGCGATTTGAGGAACTAGACGCAAATCAAAAAAAAAAAATGTACTGGTCAATCGACAGCGACAAACTTAGTGATCAGTTGATCACCAAAAAACAATAAAGAGATTTTACGGCAGGAACTACACTCAGAAAAAAAATATGCTAAATATATACATGATTGTATTTACCATAATATCATCATTGTATGTTAAACACAATTACATATTTAAATGATTGATTTTATCATACTATGATATTCTTGATCATTTTTCTTGATCTTCTTCACAATGATGATCACTCAAAATTTTTTTTTCAGTGATCATCATTGTTATGATGAAGAAGATCAAGAAAAATGATCAAGAATATCATAGTATGGTAAAATCAATTATAGTATGATAAAATCAATCATTTAAATAATTGTATTTAACATACAACGATGTTATTATGGTAAATGCAATCATGTATTTATCATATTTTTTTTCTGAGTTTAGAGGAAAATAAAAGGCGTCACGAGAGAATGGAGTATTTGGCGCTAGAAAAAAATAAGAATTTAAGGCAAATTCTTGAAATTGAATTAAAGAAAGCTTGGGTTATAACATCACATTTTCGATGCGTTTTCCAAATTTATATCTCGCTTCTTTAGAACAAAATGTGACATTATTTTACATTTTATATCTTTTACCAGATAGAAAAATTGTGATATTCTACTCCGTTTGTGCGTGCACTGCGCAACAAAAAGTTACAAAAAGTTACTTTTATCGACAACTTGCCGTTCAGTAAACAAAAATTATGACAACATATAATGACAACTTGATGTTCACCACATAAGTTGTCGTAGTCAAAAAGTAACTTTTTTCAACTGCAGTCTAGAGTGTAGTAAGCTGGTGTCACTGTATGTCTAATTTGTTTTTTTCTTTGTTGAATTTATTTTTTGGTGAAAATTTATGAATTTCAAAATCTGTTAAAATAAAAATAATACAATTTTAAATTAAAAATGGAAAAAATTATTCAGTTTGCTGTTGACCCCGCAACAAACAATTTTATTCAAGAATAAAATTTAGTATATACATTAAATGATGGTAATTAACTTATTTATTTAATTGTTTGGTACTAACAAATGTTTAATTTTTGTGTTTTTTAGATGGTAATTTGGAAATGAGTCCTTTAAATAACGAAGTTTTAACGCAAATGCGAAATATGGGTTGCAATATCTACGAGGAATTGCTCCCCAAAACAAATGTGGAGAATATTGTGAACGGCTCTGGTATAATTTTTCAATTGATATAAAAAAACCAATTTTAATTCAATTATATTTTACAGAAAAAGTGAACTGGTATCACAACGCCACACTTGCTCTCATCGCGCCTTACAAAGAAAATCATGATAAAACAAGTGATGGTCTGAGAAACGGGCAGATATACCGGATCATATCAAATACTCTCCGCGACCAAAATTTTAATTTTAGCCCACAGCGTGTAAGTGGAAATTCTCTGCTATTAAGCAAAATATATTAAATATAAAGACACGCAAAAAGCAAGTAATTCTGATGGGGTACCGTTTCAATTTAAATATTTTTCTGAAATGGATGAAATTTTTGAAAAAAGCCACACCAACGGGTTACCTTGTGTAGCCGAATCATCGTTTTTTGATCCAATACCGCTACAGGACGAAGAGGCTGTCGATGGTTCGATAGCAGCAATACAACCGTCTGCAAAACGCCGTAGAATTACGGTGGCCGAATGTATTTCAGATTTTCGGAAGGAGAGTGCAGATCGTCACAAAGAGAAAATGGCAAAACTGGATACTGCCAATATGCTCACACAGCGTCAGCTAGAGCTACCAGAACGAGCGCTCGTACAACATAATGATCTTAGGTTAAAATTAATTGAAAAATTATAATTTTAATTTTTGTTTATTTTTTATTAATTAATTTTGTTTATTTTTTGTTGATTAAATTTTTTAGTTTAAATGTAAATATTATAAAAATGAAATATAAAAGAATAGATAAATTTGAAATATACAACCTTTAAAAACTAATTTCTCATTTATTCCATCATTGCATTTCTTACAGAATTTCCAGTTGTTGTAATTGTTCGCGATTATTCAATATCCTCCTGAGTATTATGTTGAGCGTATTCTAATCCTTCGTTAAGATAATCTGCTACATTAATATCTTGAAAGTCGAGACAAATGTTATGTAAAACATAGGCTGCCGTAATGGTTGCTGGTATACATTCAACTCTTTTGATATCAAAGTACCGTAGCCTTCGAAAACGACCAAACAGGAAGGCAAAGCTTCGCTCGATAACTTGCCTAACTGAAACAAAAATGATACAAAAAATAACACCCCAATTATCGAAGTCGTCTCACGTCATTTTAGACGACTATAGTCACGTCACTTCATTTTTGCTATTATCGAAGTCGCCTGTTACGACTCTAGTCACATGATACGACAACAGTCACCTAATTTTTTCAAGTGACAAGAATATTTTATGCGACTTTCATTAATGAAACACATTTACGATTTTTTTTTTGATTTATATTCAAATTATTTTGCAAATATTTTACTGCTTTCGTAAATATACTTATAAGATAAATTTATCATTTAAAAACCACCCCTTCTCAATTTTTATTTACGATGGAAAATTACAAATTATGTATATCATGGATATTTTGCCTTCATCATAAATTACTGTATAGTTTCTGGAAATTAATTTAATAATTAAATAATTAGATTTTAGTTACCTATTTTCAATTTCCGTGGTTTTTGCAATAAAATATTCGTAAATATTTTGATTTTTGACATCAAATGGCTTGTCAAAATTGAGGAAATTATTAGTGCTGCCCGATATTTCTATTGTAGTATGCGTGTCGTTTAAAACGACTTCAACAATACCAATTTTGGCGCGACGTGACACGACTGTAGTCACGTCACATGAAGTGAGACGACTTCGACAATTGGGGTGTAAGAATTTATTGGAATACATATGATTATTACAAATATTTAAATATTTTCTACACGATGATTGTATTTTGTTAAATCTTTTTTGACCGGACAAGTGGTGCAGTGGTTGAAGCTTCGGCACTTGGACCGGGAGGTACTGGGTTCGAATCCCATCAGAGGCCAGATGCAAATCGAATTTTCATCATCAACTACAATCGGTGATGTTAATAAACACAACTGAGACCCTCTGATGGAGTGCATAATTCAGCGCCGACCCACCGTCAATGTCAATGTACAGGTTGACATGGAGCTTGCAATGTGCAGGTGGTATACTGTAGTTGTGTGAGTAGGTAAATGGGTTAATGATGTAGCATGAATGCGTGGTATCACAATGGGCCAAAAATGGCCTAAGTGTAAACCACTGAAACCTACCTAAACCACTGAAACCTTTTTAGTGGCGGTTAGTGAGACTTTCCCGATCAAAAAACGGAGGAATACACCATGATTCTAGTGGGTAAGGCTTTTAACCTAGAATCTTTTCGTCCTGGTCAAAATAAAATCCCTCGTTCTGTTGAACATTTTTATAAAAACGTAAATTTCTAAATATTCTGTTATCATATACTGAACAGGGGTAGCCCACAAAACAATCGATGTAGCGCATTTTATGGTCACAAATTCCCTGTAATGTTACTGCTGTAAACATCTTGCGGTTCGTGTACGCCATTTTTTGATCAGTAGGTACTTTGCATGCAACATAAGTTCCGTCAATCGCTCCTATTACGCCTTTTAGCCTGTTATTGATTTCAAAATGGTCTTTTGGGAGTATTTATTCACTGTACGCTTCTAAAAGGAGTAATAAGCCACGGCAACAGCGGATATCCAGAATCACCATTTAAGTATAAATTAAACGTTTGGATGGAACATATAAATTTATAAAAGCAAAATGCGTTCTTACTAAGTAATCTCTTCAATTTTGATGTGTGTTCCATCTACACACATTACAACACCAGGAATTTTACATTTGGAGTAAAAAAACCTCGATTATGTTTTCTCCGCTTCGCTCATTTTAAGCGTAATCCATTTTGAACATCAAATGTTTTCTAAACTTATAAATACTTCCGACAAAATTACTGAAACCGTTGGTTGTGCCATTCCAACAAAACAATCTTGACCAACACCAGTCTGGAACCCGCCTTCAGCAAAAAATCGTAAAGTAGCCGGCAATTTGAATTCCGGATTTATAGAAGATGATTTACTACTTTTGGGAAATTGCTTTTAAGCTCTTTCAGAACATATCTAAAAGCAGCTTTATTCAGCCTAAGTTTTTTATCAATCTAGAAAAAATTAACATTTCAATAGAAATCAAAATCACAAATTTATAAATATTTTTGCTTGCTGGGCGTTTGCTGCTTTTCTAGCCCTTTCTATTTCCTTTCTATTCAATGGCGGATCTTCATCGTTGAAATGTAAGGAAAGGCTTATTGTATCGATATTTTAGAATAAAACCATTTTTCAATTTTTTAGTTCCAGTTTCAATAGGCATATTGAGAATTGTATTGCGAAATCGAATGCCATGTTTGGAATTGTTAAAAGATAGACAGTTGAATTTGTTAAAGAAAAGTGGCTGGGATTATGACCACAACTTACCATTCCATGAAAATGTGGCTCAACAAGATGCACGGATTACAAAATATGCACGCTTGGAAATAAACGACTTCTCTTAGGCGCGGTTTTTATTGGTAACGTTTTGCTTGGTCACACTGATTCAGCTTACATCTTGGGAAACATATCAATTCATGTGTCATGCAGAACATTCCGAAACCATGAGTTTTTAGCACTATAACACCATTCTACAAACTATTCAGAAAACAAGCCCATTAATAGGATGTCTAAATCAATCAACATCATCGACGACCTATTCGACTTTAATTTATCAGAGGACAACTTCAAAAATATCATGAAGAATTATTTTTTTAAATTTTTAAATGATAAATCATTTGTTTTATATTTTTTTTGTTTGGTTAATTTGTTTTATTTTTTTTTATTTTGTTTTAATAAATTTTTGTTTAAACTAAATCCAATTGTCACGTCTGAATATCTGTATATATGTATGTATATAAAGATATTCAGCTCACAAATTATTGTCCATAGCTATGTTTCTCGATTTACAATTTTCAAAATATTCGTGGTCTTAAGAATTCATTAATTTAAATAGATTATGTACTTTAAATTATAAATTAAAATTTAATCTCGATTTTATTTCTTTGTTATTTTATGATTTCCGCTTGTTAAACAACGAAGTGTTAATATCTCTAATCTTATCAGGTTTATGTAGGTGATGGGTTTGGCTACAAATTAAAGATTTACCCCAATTACAAAGTTGATGTTCGTTTTGAGATTGTTAAATGATTTATTTAGGTAGACAATGTTTGATTTTAACTGAAAATCAGAAAATAATTAAAAATTCTTCAACTATACTTATCAAACTCAAATAAGTTTTTTATTTAAAATAGAAGTGCGTTTATTGTCCATTTGTTTAAGAAAACGATAAAAAACCGAAATCATATGTTTGTTGTCTACAAACTATTATTAATTATTTTAAAACATTGTAATTTGATGATATACATATAAGTTGTGTAGCATGTCAATTGTTTGTTTTTGATAGCATATTGATTGTTTTTGCTGTTGTTGTAGTTGTACTGTTGTTTTTCGGACGAGGGCGATTTGGGTGGAGTACACAAGTGTGTGTTGGTTCAGGGTGCGTGCACAGATGGATTTTTATCATGATTATTTTTCGTGGCCCACACGAATTTGATGGCGGGCAGGAGGAGGGATGTTAGCTGTATTTTGTTGAGATAATTACAACAACAACACCATGGCTAAAGCAGATTCAAAAGCATTTTACAATTTTGCTTAATGTAGATTTGCATTAGTTGAAAAAGCTTAATTGCGCTGAAACAGCTGGATCAAAGATGCTTTCTCAGCAAAGTACAGCTACTGTTTATTGTTTCTTGTTGATTATTATTGTTACTATTTTTATATTATATTTATATTTTTTGACGAATACAGCGAAATAATAATTGATAATATTTTTCGGTTTTACTCAAAAAAAAGAACTTGAGATTTAAGAACGAATTGTCACGGCTTTGGGCAATTGATTAAGCATAAAGGGTGTTTTCTAAACACTAACTTATTGCAGAATTATTGACCTATTTGACTCCTTCTTGAATAAGTCGGTTGTCAATTCTTTTATATCTCTCCATTAAAAATCGAAACATGAAAATGAATTTGCTTCAGACTCACCTTCAGTTACTCCACGCAGCATTTTTCAGCCAGCTAGTCTTCAGTGGCTGGGGGGGGGGGGGGGGGGGTTATTTGTGGACTGAAGGAAGAGCTTGATTTTGCTGCTGATCTTAAGATACATTGGGTTATTGTAGGATACCAGGAAAAACACTACCAGTGGAAATCCAAAAGGGAATTTATGCTAACATAATTTTAAATAATAATAAAAAAAAATAAAAAAAATCAACAAATTGGTTTTATGACAAACATTTTATAACCTAATTTATTCATAAAAATATGTATGAAAAGAAAAAAAATATGTTTTTATAAACTTAATTATGAAACTCATACACACGAGTGTATTAAAAAAAATTATGGTACTAAGATTACGATAGTACGCCAATGCTCAAAAAAATTAATAAATTTAGCTGAACAGTTAATATACTTAAACTAAATTTTGGCCAAATATAGAAATTGATAATAAATGAAAATTATTATAGTAAATACATATATAGTAAATATCAAAAAAAGTAAGAAGAAAGTTTTAATTGGAATATAATTACAATAATGAAGACTAATAATACAAACAAAATACTCAATGTTTCATTTTATGCGGCCGATGAATTTGCAGATTATAATCCCATGTAAGCGAAGGACGTTGCGGATCCGATTACGGCAAAAAAATGTTATTCCTTTTTATGCTTGAACGTGGCGATTCGAAAGATGGAGGAAAATCTCTTTTCATCGGTGATGTTTTCGTATATTAAAAATATAGACACTATTATGCGATATATTGTTTTCTTATTATTTAGTTTTTCTTTTATTATAATTGAAAACTTTTTCTTATTAGTTGCGCACTTATAAATAGCATGAGTTAACTAGGTGCACTATCAGAACACTCGGTTAATTTTCATTGTTAACCGGCTTACACAACGTTTATATATTGTCTTTATGCACGTTTTATTCACTCTTTTATGGGTTTTAATTTATCGTTATTTATTAAGTTTTTTTTTGTTTAGTTTACACAAAATTTATTATTTCTTTTTACTTAGAATAATAACTTTATATTTTATTTATTTATCATATTAATAAGTAGCACGTATCCACTTTTTAATCGATGTATCCACCTTGAATGATTTTACTCGACTTTTTCGATTCGCTTTTTTTTCTTGTCGTCCAAACAAATTTTGTTATATATTTTTGTAACTCTATTTATGGATTTTATGAATTTATTACTCTATGTACTACAATATTTAATTTACAAACAAAAATGATCTAAGTATGTATCCATGTATTGATAATTATATAATTTAATAATAGTACAGTAGCCTAGTTAAATGTAGAGCTAAATTCAAGAAGATACATGAGGCATAGTGTAACATTGTAAGACAAAATTAAATCAATAAATAAGCTTTAAACTGAAGTGACGTAACACGGTCAAGCTGTTCCGATTGCTTTTACCGACTTGTTTTGACAACCACAAAACGAAACAAATTTAAAAGTTTTTTATTTTAAAGTGAAATAAATTTAAATAAAATGGTCGTTTCTGTATTATTTTAGTGTGACGGATCTCATTTTAAAATATTTATACGACCAAATAAGTTGTCTGCCTGGAAGAACAAGATAGAAAATAAGTCACCTCGATAGCAGATTTATTTGAATAAGTCAGTATGAGCGGATGGGTCGGTGTTTAGAAAGGACACGAGGACATAACTTTAGTATTGTATTTATAAGTTTGTTTACTAACTCTATACATTAATTATGCACAAGGGTTAACCCGCAAAAGGGTTAATTTGCGGACGCGTCGGCATATACCTACGTTTCAATTGACCTAGTGTGGGACACGTCAGTATATGCCGATACAAACAAAATAAAACGCGGCGGTAATAACAGTTAATTCTTGTTTAAGTCTTAATTATGCCGAGATCTAAGTTTATTTTTATTTATCACAATTTATTTAAAAGTTGTACTAATTATTATTGAATTTTTTAACAGATTTTATTCGGTAAAATGAAAATTTATTTGCTACTTATTAAACTTATTAATAATTCTAAATATATGCTTTAATATTTTACTTTGTTTAGTATTTAGAAGAGTTGAAGTTCCTGAAATTATAATTTTGATTCTATTTAGTCTTTATATTTAGATTTGAGCTGGATTTTCAGATGACGGCAGTGACGAGTACTATTATATTTACTAATTGGTGGTTTGAATTCAATTAAATTTATTTAATAATTTGTAACAAAACTAAGTTTTGTTAACAGACTTTATCATACAGCGGTTTCTGAGCGGTGATAGGTAGCCGGCTAAAGCTCCCGGTTGGGGTCGTGGGGGTTACAGAAACATGTATGATACTTGCATACACCGCTAGGAATGAGACATAACGGACTTCCTATACGCGACAGACCAACTTACCTGGACCCATCATCCCCGAATTAAGTTGTCACCTTAGCACATTTGTATTTCAATAGAAAATATAGGAAATGGTATTGGTGAATTTTGTTTTAATTAACATGACTGTAGTTGTCACCGATATACTAAAATATAAATGGTAAATATGATGTTTTAGAGATGATGTTTTATTTGTACCGCTACCATAATACCGCAACCACTGGTGAGGGTGATGTCGTAGAAATATATACATATATATATTTTTTTGTTATTTTAAAAATTTTTATTTTTATTTTTATCACTTTTAAATTTGTCTCATCATCAAGATCGAATTTGTAATTTGTATTCGAACAACAACAAAAACTTATTCAATATAAGTTTTAGCTACCAACATAACTAGGGCATACAGCATTTTACAGCATGACCTTAACTGCCGCGAGCGAAATTAGTGTTTTTCGGTTTTGGTTATTCAAATTTTTACAGTAGTAACTTTAGTTTTAACACATGCTCTGTATTTATACAAACGGGATATTTGCAATTTATATTTTTAATTATTGACAAACACTTACTATGTTCACAAAGAAAAGTCACCAATATTACAGAGAGAGGTCTTATCAGAGCGGAAAAAAATTACACATTTTATTGAAATTAATGGTTCGTTATAAATATGATTGATCAGAAATCGCCCGTTTGGAATGTCACACGATCATAACGGTAATTAGGTTTTCAGATCTTGCCGAAACATGCGGCCACTTAACGTTATTAAAAATTCACTTTTACGTCTATAACGAACGCTCGATTAGAATAATCACAAAAATGCACTGCTCATAACAAAACTAAAATATCAATAATAAAAATGCGATCCCCACGCGTATATTAATTTCACAGGGATTCTTATTTTAGTACAAAAAAAAACAAGTAAAATAATTTACTTTATAATTTAAACTTTTCTTATCATTCTCTTTCAACGCGAACCAAAAACTGACTGCCTTTTTCATCGTTTTATTTTTTTTCGTTCTTTTTAATTGCAACAAATATAATCTATTTTTTCCTCTCGGTCAACACCAAAATCCAATCATACCCAAACTGGGGAAATTTACCAAAGTCAGCACTGGGAACGACGTCGGCCGCGGGCGTCGTTACAAATTGTCAGAAGAATTGAATTAGATTAATTAATACAAATCATTACATGTAACTGCTTTAATTTTATTATTTAGTACTTCAAAATTTACAATTTTAAATAGAGAATTTTCATAAAAATTAAATGTTATGCAGAAATTAAATGGGCAGCGTAATAAAAAACGCAAGATTCATGTATATACTAAGTTCAATGTCATGTAAACTAAAGAACAGCTATTGGGGATCTAGGCTTACAACCTCTAAAGGGAAAGAGTTATTTAATGCAGCTATAGAGAACAACTGTGAATTCCTCTCTGGCGATAAACCAACATATTGGCCTGCTGACATACATAAAATTCCAGATCTTCTTGACTTCTTTGTAACAAAAGGAGTTTAGAGGACTACACATGCATTGAAAATAGTGAAGGACTATCATCTGACCACTCACCTGTGATCATGACACTGAGTACAATGATAATAAAAAAAGATAATTCACCTAAGTTAACAAACAATAAAACCAATTGGGATGTATTCAAGAAATTAGTAGAAGATCGAACAAATCTCGGCGAACCAATTAGAACGAACGTGCAGCTGGAAGATGAACTAGAAATATTTAATAACAATATCCAACAAGCGGCTTGGGAAAGTTCACCGATTTCTCATACCAACGCTATAATGAAACATAACTATCCTCTTGAAGTCAGAGAGCTACTTAGGGAGAAACGGAAAGCTCGTAAAATGTGGCTGCACCCTCGTGCACCACAACATAAAACTATTCTTAAACTAATAAAAGAAATAAAGAACGAAACCATAACTAAGCGACTACGAGGTCTTTCTGAATTAAAGGATGACGATTACTCGCTTTGGAAAGCAACGGAGGGACTAAAAAGATCCAAAATGCATGTGCCGCCTATCAAATGCGATGACGGATCATGGGCTAAAAGTGACAAACAGAAAGTCTCTCTATTTGCTGCTTATTAAGAAGAGACTTTCAACCGTTGCCGAGTCAAACAGCAAATGAAAATACAACAGTCGTTAACAAAGCAGATGATCTTGACATAAGGCATGTGACTTTATTGGAGCTTAAAACTGAAATCAATAGTAACTTAAGTTTCAGAAAAGCTCCAGGTTATGATTTAATAACTGGGCAAATTGTGAAAGCCATTCCCGAGAAAGGTTTGCGTAAATTAAATCAAATAATTAATGCAGCTTTCAGATTGAAATATGTTCCACGACAATGGAAGGTGGCCGAAGTAATAATGATTCCTAAACCAGGCATTCCAGGAAACGATAAAAAATCATATAGACCGATATCACTACTTCCAATCATTTCAAAAATATTTGAAAAACTGTTGCTGAAAAAACTCAAACCTATAATAGAAGAGAAATGCCTAATTCCACCACACCAATTTGGGTTTATAGAAAATCACTCTACAGTTGAACAAGTTCAAAGAATAACTGATGTGATTGAGGATGCACTCGAGAATAAGAAAATATGCTCCAGTATTTTCTTAGATGTAGTTCAAGCTTCCGACAAAGTTTGGCACCAAGGGCTTGAATTTAAACTGCATCGAGACCTGCCTAAGCAATTTTATCAAATTCTTAAATCGTACATAGCTGATCGACACTTTAAAATCAAATTCGAAAATGAGTACTCTGAAATAAAAAGATTATCAGCAGGTATACTACAAGGTAGCGTACTTGGACCTATTCTGTTTATTCTTTATACGAGAGACTTACCGAATATTGAAGCTACCACAGTAGCAACATTTGCAGACGATACAGCTATTCAAGCAGCTGGAAAAGATATTTCGAAAGCAACAAGCAAACTTCAAAGTGCAGTTAACACGGTGAGCAACTGGACTAAAAAATGGCACATCTCATTAAATGAAGTCAAATCAGTAAAAGTCAACTTTACAAATCAAAATGTAAACTGTATTCTCGTGGTTCTGAACTCAAACCAAATTCCATATGCAAAT
This sequence comes from Nephrotoma flavescens, assembly GCA_932526605.1. Classification (NCBI taxonomy): domain Eukaryota; kingdom Metazoa; phylum Arthropoda; class Insecta; order Diptera; family Tipulidae; genus Nephrotoma; species Nephrotoma flavescens. The sequence continues at coordinate 89,609,735 of OW052222.1, read as the reverse complement.
ACAGCTAAATACCTTGGCATGGCCCTCGATGCTAAGCTAAGATGGAAAGAACACATCAAGAAGAAAAAAGAAGAGTTAAACATCAAATATAGAAAAATGTACTCGCTCATGGGTAGAAACTCTGAGCTCTCAATACACAACAAATTGTTTCTATACAGGCAAATGCTAAAACCAGTATGGACCTATGGTATCCAGGTTTGGGGTTGTGCCACGAAAACCAATGTACAAATGATTCAATGCTTCCAAAATAAAGTGCTACGAGGGATTGTGAACGCCCCATGGTACATTAGGAATGACAACATCCATAGAGACTTATAGATGGAATACGTCACCGATGAAATAAAGAACCATGCAAGGAAACAAGTACAGCGCTTATCTCTACACGAAAATGCAGATATCCGTCGTATGTTGGACAACACTAACGGCGTGAGGAGACTCCAAAGGCTGAAACCGCTGGAGCTGGGCAGTTTGTTTTAGAAGAAAGTATTATAAAATGAGTAACCAATAGGTTACTCATCTTAATCCGAGAACTTAATTTAAGAAAGATAAATTACTAGATGATCTCTGAATCAGTTGTAATCTTCTTATATAAATTAATACGCTTCAGTTGTAATCTTCTTATATAAATTTTTAGTTTGTACACCCTTTTTAACCTATTTCCCGTGCGCGTATCTTAATGAAACATATATCAGGTGAAAGGTATTTTTTCATATATGTGCAGAATATATGTTTTATAAAAAACGTGCACGGGAAATAGGTGTAAAAGCCAAGAAACGTTTTTCCTATACTGTACCTCTTATAAATTAATCAGGACGCCAGAATGCCATGACAAAATATGTTTGTATTGAACCGTCATTACACCGTGACAATACAGAACAAAACAGAAAACATAAAATGATTCTACATACATACAAACATTTTGGTGTTCTGTCAGTGTAAAAAGACAATTTTGTCATGGCACTCTATCGTCATGACAAAATTTTGCGAGTGAAGATTGACCATAGTACTTACACAAACATAATATCTATGGAAAGTTTGGAATAATCATTTTCGTCCGATTTCAGGCAAAAGTCATTGGATCTCTTAATTTATGCGAAAAGGTTAAGCGGGAAGTTTCGTCCCGATATGCGGTTGATTTGTGTCCAAAGTATATTTCGTAACCGGATAATTTAGCTTAATCTTAATTTCATGCTTGAACTAGCGTGAAGTGTTTCTGCTTTTTGTGTGGTGGTTAATCGACTATCGACTATATAATCTACATAAGTACATTAGTTTAGTACGTCACAATTATTCATATACAAATGAAAATAACACACAAATACAGCGGTCCTTTTGTACATTTCTTATTAAATATTTAGATTAAAGTTGCGCGCTACGGCAATTGTGTGCTTTTCCCTTTTGAGATTTTAATATTTAGCAATGGTGCTTTCGTCAACATGTATGCGAGTGCAAATGAAGACCTGTCAGCAAAGGTCTTTTACGTTGACGCTCCCGATGGGTGTGGCAAGACATTTGTATTGCAATCACTCATTGCATTTGCCAAGGGGCGTGGCTTGGAGTCCATTTGCTCCGTCTTCACTGGATTCGCCACGAGCTTGATGGAAGATGGACGTACGCTACACAACATTTTCAAACTGCCGGTTCCAATATTTTTCCAATATTTCCAACATTTTCAAACTGCCGGTTCATCAATGAAGCCAAACTTCTCTCACGCTACCAAGTTGAGAAGCGCGCGACTCATCATGATAGATGAGGCCAGCATCATGCTAGGGGTCGCGCTCATAATCAAAGACAGACGTGTAATCGATTTCGTGTATGGTGACATCAACACAACACTAGCCGAGGGCACCATCGAGGAGCACGCCACCCTTGCACCCATAATGATGATTGTGCGCTAATCAATCAGCAGGTGCTTGACCTCCTGCCCGGCGGACAAGAAGTCAAACTTAGTGTTGATAAAGTTGAGAGTGACGACATGAATGAGGAACTCCGCCTACATGTCGAGTTTCTCAACAAGATTGAAGGATCTGGACATCCGCGCCATGTTATCCCGCTAAAGGTAAACGCCATCGTTTTTTTGATGAGGAATTTAAACACTAGCAAGGGTCTTATCAATGGAACACGCATGCGAGTCGCAAAACTAAACCGTTACAGTCTGGAACGTGATTTGCTGACGGGCTTCTCAAAAGGCGAGCGCGTTCTCTTGCCACATATAAAGCTCTCACCCTCGGAAGGCACCTTCTCATTTAAAATGTCTCGCCTCCAATTTACCATCCAGCTCGCGTTCGCCATAACCATCAATAAGAGTTAGGGCCAAAGCTTGAAGAAGGTAGAAGTGTACTTTCCGGCCCCCGTATTTGTGGCCTTTTCACGATGCCGCTCATTTGACGGACTCAAAGTGTTTATGGTTGAGACAAGCGATCAATCAGCTGATCGGGACGGGCGCATTACAACAAAGAATGTTGTTTTGTAGAGATTCTACGCATGTAAATTCATATTTTATTATCCTTTTGTACATTTCTTATTAAATATTTAATCGCGTATTTGAATTTACTTTATTTTTGATAAAAGTGCACCAAATTTACATCTTAATAAATCTTCTTAATCATTTCTTAACCAAAAATTTAATAAAATGTAATCACGTGACTGATTATTCAGTCACAGGCCAGCTAGTATTGTATAAATAAATAAATAAATTTATTAAATAAAAAAAAATGTGAACTAAATATTGTCGAGAAATACAACATATAAATGATTCAGGGTATAACGGAAAACATTCAAATATTTATACCTAAAATAAATTAAAAATTTATAAAACAATAAGAATTGGGTAAAGTCTTTTTGTTTACTGTATGAGACCTCTACCACAATTTAGTATATTTACAAGTCAGACGATGTCACGTAGAATATAAAAATACAAATATTTTATATTTAAAAACAAAAATAGATGTTATAGTTTAGTTCCGCACAGTAGTCCGAGTGCATTTTACCAAGCAACGGAAGGTGACCCACCTTACTTTAGCAAAACAAGGAAGTGCCTGTTCGGACACAAGCCGCGTTCCATTAAGCTTTCAATAACCTAGCTAGAAATAATAATTATAACGCATCTGAATTTGATTATCGTGCCCTCCAATCAGTACCGTATACTACTAATCATTGTTACAATCTGATAGCTCAAAATAACTAACACACTATATTAACAAGTACATCAAATATCATCAACATCACCATTACAAAAAGAAAATCAAATAAAAAACAAAACATTTAGACGATTATCTCGTGACTTAAATGATTCATTAAAACGATTATTTAGTTATGTCAAAATTATTTAAAATTTATAATAATATTTTGATGGTAGGAGGACATTAATTTTAATCAGAGAAGAGGAGAAACATGTACACACATAACACAACATATTTCTGTTTCTTATTTAATTTGATTATAACTTACCACGCCTAAAGGTTAATATATTTCATGTCTTTGGATATTTTTTTACGTTAAAATTTTTATTCTTTCTCTTCTCTGTAACGTGATGGTTTATTGCCCACTTTCCAAAAACGAAAAAAAAATTAAATTATTTAAATGTTTTTTAATTCCAATTCCACAAAATGTTTTTAACAATAAATTGTTTAATATGTACAGTGTATTTTATGTGTATTCTTGCGTACAAGTTTAGCGCGGGATAAATTATGATCGATTGGATCAAATTAATATTTAAACGAAACGGGCAAGATAAGAAGATAATGAAATTAATTTGCTATACTTGATCTGTATGAATATTATTTTCGTTTTGTTTGTGTTATACGATCCTGAGACGGTTTGTTGTTTGCGGGATCATTTTTCATTTTATTATACTGCCTTGATCGTGAGTGAGGTTTCGGTTTTTTGGGCTCTTTAATTTAGTATTTTATGTTCAAATTTGCAATAAAAGTTATTAAACAAATTGTGTTACGTGTGTTTCGTGCAGTTCGGAATGACAATGACTAATATTGTATGAGTCAGAAGTTGGCGGTGGTAATTTTCAATTGAAATTCAAGGAAAAATATTAAATTTTCTTTTAAGTCTTGAGTTTATTTGGCGAATTATTTGGCGTACCCTTTGTATTCCGCCAATTTGCCAAATTGAATTAGCTTATCTTCTTAAAATGTGGCGTACATGATTGCTTGGCTCATACCGGTACTAGAGTGATTTTGTGAAGTAGATCTCCAACGTAAACGCTCTACTATGATCTGTTTAATAATTATCACATTTTTTACTGGCGTTTCACCTTTTGAAACCTCTTGCTGGTTTGTATAATATGTGACAACATCAAATATACTTCATCATAACAAATCAATTAAAATCGTATAATTACAAACCAAAACATCTCCAATCCAAACATTTTGTTAAATAAAAATTTCATATCCAAAGTGAATGCGCACGTACTACAAAATTGAAAATACACACGATGATTGACATATCTCTTATTAATTTCTTAGAAACATGCACCGTATAAGAAAACTAGTACATTTTACATCCAATCATATTTTCATCACGTTGTAAGACTTAATCTTTACAGTCACAAATCATCACAAACGAATGTACCATCGCAATATGTATTATAAACATTGTAAGATTTCTAAACTAATGGGGTTCCTAATTGAACCGTTGTCTTACTTTGGATTGTTTTGATTTAGAAAGATTTTCGAGAAGAAAAAACAATTAAAATACGTATACATACTATGTACAGATATATGGATGTTGTGTATAAGATGGAATGAAAAGATATTTGACATTTCGTTATTTTCATTTTTTGTTATTTATTTATATAATATGTATTTCTTTCGTTAATTATTTATCTTAAATTTTATTTTTGTTTAAAAGATAAAATTTTAAATGTTTGATTTGTTTTGTCATTTCGGAATGAGGTGCCAGGGGAGACGAGGAAGAATTTTAAGTAATTGTTTTAATGTCAAGAATATAAAATTAATATCTTATGAACGAATGTGAATTTTAAATTAAAGCGATATTAGTGAGTATTTTGGTTAAAAGTCATTGGCGGATAAAGCGGTTTTGAATTACCATAAATGCTGTAACATTTAATCTTTATAATTAGATTGTGTTTGTATTAAATTCAATTAATTAGGTAATTTTGACCTTATGTTAGGTCTTATATAAAATCCGTGTTTGGGGAAAACCGATTTTGGAATTTGATGCTAGAACTAAAATCTATTTTCCGTTTTGACATATTTTTAACATTATTTTGTTAGGAATTTCTAAACTATCAATTTTTGCAATATTTTGCAGAAATATTTTGGATCTCGCATTCTACATTTCCTAAAGATGACTCATATTGTTCTAGAAACATCAGTATGGATTTCGAGAGCGATTAGGTACTGTGGGTATTATATGAATAATGTTGAACAAGTTCGATATGAAGTAAAGGGTGTTTTTAGTGGTTCACAATTTTAAATTAAAATGGAACAAAGGAATAGATACAACTTAAAGATGTGAACCTCTAAAAAAACACCCTTTATTTGCGCACACTATACCACCATAGATAAATTCAAATAACGTTACGAGAAAGTGTCGTTATGAAACATTGTCGTAACTTTTCATTACGCGTTACCACGGACCATTATTTATTTGGTGAAATTGGTTGTCTTTATATTAATGTATTTAGTCCATACAATCAGCATGTACAAACAATTTTATATTTGAATCATTAATTTTTATTCGACACATCGACTATAACATAAAAACATAGTACAGCAACATAATTGCGTACAGGCTAGACTAGACAGTTATCAGTATTTTTATATGCATCGTTACATTGATTATCAATTAGTATGTACACGTAAGTACGTACATCCTAATAACGAACTTCATGTTCATTAAGTGATTTCTATTTCCCGTTTAATAATAAATTGTAATGTATGTATTCATTTTAATTGTGTTAAAAATCTAAATCGTAAAGCTTGATACGTAATATTTGAGTAACGGTAAACAAACTAAATGAAGCGTAGTGCGCGCGAAATACATATTAAAAAATCGAAATGTTAAAGGAACAATGTAAGTGATACAGAAAAGTGTTCGTACACGACTTTTATTTGGAAATGACTAATTTTTTTTTTTTCAATTAACTGGCTTCCAACATAGTACATGTGTACAGGGAATAGCTGGAACTTTTTTCAAGTGTGGTAAACATTTTTTTTTCCACATATCTATTTACTATTTTTCTATACAGTAACGATCACAATAATCTGAACAGAAAAATTACACAATCATACGATTATAGATATCAATTGGATGACACGCAAATATAACCAACTAATATAGACACCTTGATGTAAAAAACACTATTTGCGTATTAAGGACTAGACACACCAAGCGTCGACGGCGAGCGGCGAATTTAAATATGTTTTAATTTATGTATGTATTATATAGAGACGATAGTATAAACAATTATATACCAATTATTTATAAAAAACATTACAAATTTTGGATTTTTAATATAAAAATTGTAATTTTAAGAAATTATATCGAATGAAGTTGCATCCGCCGTCACGAAATTATGTCCCACACCAAGCGGCCAAAAAAATCGTCCATCGCCGCCGAACATAACCTAAAAAGAATGTTACTTCAATTGTGGTCCATACATTTCAAATTCGTGATTCACGTATGCGCTCATATTATTTACCAATAACAAAGATTTATAAACCAAAAATCGAAAATTCTCAAAATTATTGAAAACAACAAAGGCGCCGCGTCGCTCTTGGTGTGAACGGATATGCGCGTCGGGTTGTATGGAACAATTTTAATTTGACGCGCCGCGCTTGGTGTGTCTAGTCCTTTATAGGATTTCAATTCCAAATTAAATCTTCGTCAGAGTCAGAATCTAATGATTCAGATTACGAAATTATAATAAGTCGGCGAATAAAGCAACCAAAAATATTCCATGAAAGAAGCGATATGGATTATTATAACGATGAAGAATTTAAAATGCGATTTAAATTCTCTAAAGAAGGGGTTCATTATTTAGAAAACATTATAAAAAATGACATTGAACCACTTGACTTTCGCAGGTACCCTTTAACCACAATAAAACAAATTTTAGTTTGTTTGAGGTATTTTGCAATGGGGTCATTTCAAGTGGTGATCGGGTATTAAATAGGAATAAGACAGAGTACGGCGGGGAACATAATTCACAAAATATCCAGAGTTACTCCCAGGAAAGCCAAATATTTTATAAATATTCCTGTGGGCGACGAACTTAATTAAACCCAGCAAAATTTTTATTATAATAAAGCTGGAATACCTCGCTGTATTGGCTGCATTGATGGTACTCATATACCAGTGAAACCCCCTGGAGGTGATGAGGCAGAACTGTATCGCAATCGTAAAGGATACTTTTCCATGAACACACAAGCGATATGTGATGCTGATAGTAAATTTATAGACATTGTTGCAATGTAATTTTTTAAATAAATTGTATTAAAATCAAGTGATTAAAATATTTTTGCGTTTCCTTGTTTAGGTGGTTTGGATCATCACATGATTAAACCATTTTTAACTTTTCCCAAATTAAGGCTCGATTTGAGGAGAACGAATTTGGCAATATGCTGCTCATTGGTGATTCCGGCTATGAATGCAAAAGATATTTAATAACACCTTACAGAATTCAAAGAAATTCTTTACAGGAAAGATACAATCGAGCGGTTACATGAACCAGAGCAGTAATTGAAAGATCTTTTGGGCAGTGGAAGAGAAGTTTTCCGGTTCTGGCAATAAGTACTGATTTTTTTTATTTATCATTTACTCTAGTATTTATATTTTATTTATTCGTTTTCCGTAGAATCACAACTAAAGCTCCAAAATACTTTAACGATAATTGTAGCAACAGCAGTTCTTCACAATATTGCTATCGCAATAAAAGAGGAAAATGCTCCCGTCGATGAAGACATAATATTGTCAACATTCCACCAGAAGTACGGAATAACAACCCAAATGAATTCGAAGCTCAAGCCAATTTCGATGTAAGAGAAGAAATATGTCGGAATTTGGCACGAAATTTGTCGGAAATTGAAAAGTACCTACCGAGCTAAAAAGAAGAAATTTTGTCGTATTTCCCGATAATGCCTTCAATTAAATTAAATAAATCATTTCTTTATTTCAAATAAATTAATTTGTTCATGTGTTTATTAATCCAAATATCACATATTTTCATTTCACAGTTCACATATTAATAAATTATAAAAAAGTAAATTCTTGCACTGAGGACTCGCCGTGGTTTCCATTCGTACGATAGTTATTCATTTGCAGTCACAATCTCCACTTTTAAAACCACAAAAAACGATTTAAAACACAAATTTTGTACTTTAAATTATTTTATATTTATTATTTTAACGTTTTCGGTCACTAAATGACCATCTTCAGAAAAAAATTTTGCAATTAAATCTAAATATACTAATTTGCCGCTTGCATATTATATACTAAATATGTATGTATAATACATAAGGTGTATAAATACTTGTCATTTAACACGTAAATAATGCAGGGACAAATAGAATTACATAAAATATTTTAAATAACAGATTTTGGGTGTTATCGTATGTGTGGAAAAATTTATTTTGGTTGTATATAAGCTATATTGAAAGTAAATAGAATTTAAACTAAATCAGCTGTGTTGTACAAGCAAATGTGTACATATTTACTAATTGTCAAAATAAAAACCAAATTGAAATTTTTTCCAAAGCTCGAATTTCAAGTGTTGTGTACTAAATGTAGTGATGTCCTGTTTTGTGTTTGTGTTCCGTAATCTCATATTGCCGGTTTAGTGAATTTATCAGACCAAATAAATTCGAGTCTATTGGAATTTTCTCCTGGTTCATGATGTCGATCTCGAATTTGTTTATATATAATGATTCATATGCGTCAAGTTTCCAGCTGTTCGAAATTGTTTTTAATATTTTAGATTTCGTGATATCCACTCGGTGATTATTATTATTCAACATATGTTTGGCTACGCTATTTCTTGTATCTTTATTTCTTACAGGGTTACTATGTTCCTGGAGACGTTTGTGGAATGCCCTGGTTGTCTGGCCGATGTATTTGCTGTTACACTCCGTGCAACAAATTTGATAGATTCCAGATCTTGACTGTGATGGTGTTGTGTGTTTATACGTGCTAATACATGATCCTAGATTAGTGCTTTTAGTGACTAATTCAAAGTTGATTTTTTTAATATATTCCGCATTTTATTGGTGATAGACGGGAAAAATGGCACAAAGATCCGTTTTGTGCACACAGTTGGTTCAATCACGTTCGTCAGCGTTGTATGTGCATTAATGTGTTGTTTACGTTTGTGTTTGTCTAAGATTTTTCCAATAAAGTTTCTATCAAAACCATTTACATGGGCTGTTTCTTTTATGAATTTTTCTTCTAGTTGGAATTCAGCAGTGGATAGATGTAACGTATATAGGCGGTTGGCCGGACAAAGGCAATTCCTTGGTAATTCTGGACCGAACAGAATATGATGACAGAGTTTTGAAAATGATAGCTGAAGGCCCATACAAGGAGTTAAAATACTTGAATGGTAACATAAAAAACCCGCTCCCACAGATGATCAAATCTGTTAAAGAAACTGCTTTGCGGACGGAGGAAATCCTGGAGGTGCCTTATTTCCATCTCAGAATGAAGATGACCAATCCTAGAGTGCCATGCCTTTATGCTTTACCAAAAGTTCATAAAACTGGAAACAAAATGAGGCCTATCGTATCGAACATCAACACACCAACGGAGAAAATATCAACTTGGCTTGCCGCAGAACTCAGCAAAATACAAGAACCATCGGGAATATCAAAAACAACATCGAGTTTGTTAGAAGTATAAAAGACATATCCTTGAATGAAGAAGAAATTATGGTTTCATTTGATGTGACGGCGCTGTACCCGAATGTCCCGGTTGATATCGCAATTAACTCTATGGTCGATCATGTAAAGCAGTTTAACTTCGATGCCAAGAAAATCGAAATATATCGAGAAGTAGCTGAAATATGTATGAAACAAAGCTTCTTTCAGTTTAGAGGAAGGTATTATGAACAGACTTTTGGGACATGCATGGGAAGCAAACTAACACCGTACCTACTCAATATTTTTATGAGCAAGTTCGAAGAAAATATCAGTTCCTGCAAATTAGTATATTTAGATTTAGTTGCAAAATTTTTTTCTGAAGATGGCCATTCAGTAACCGAAAACGTTAAAATAATAAAAATAAAATAATTTAAAGTACAAAATTTGTGTTTTAAATCGTTTTTCGTGGTTTTAAAAGTGGAGATTGTGACTGCAAGTGAATAACAATCATAAAAAATTAAATTCATAGAGAAGTTTTAATTCTATACATACGAGTAAGTATATAGTTAGAGGTTTTCCATCTTTTTTTATTAGTATTCAATTTTAGTATCATTGAGTTTGGTGCGAGACTGAAGCGCTTCTATTTGAGCCTCTCTCAATTTCTTTTGGCCCTCGGACTCTGTGGGCTTTCGAGGTATAGGGCGTTTTCGCGTTTGTGGTAACTTATTGTTGTGAATTGTACAGGTTGTACTACTCGTATATCAGGCTGAAGTTGGCTCAGTCATTGTGGTTTCTGTATGAAGAAATGCTTCATTGTTATTTAACGGATCTTCATCGGATAAATATTCGTAGTTAACGTATTCTACTTCTTCCTAGAAACATTTGAAAAATATCGAAGAAAAATTAAGAGAAATTAAGAGCGTAAGTTCTTCTTAAATCAAGCGTCCGTAGTTCGTTTATCTTATCTTGCTTTTTATCATACTTTTTTTTAAACAAGATAATCAAAGAACCAACAGGATATTATATTAAGCCAACGGTTACTAAATCTATTAAAATCGTTACTATTGGGGACAAAACAACTGTTTGGATGCTAAACTAAAACGAAAAGAGCTAAATTTACTCAGGTAACAAATTCAAACGCAATTTCAAATGTAAATCGGAAACACCTCAAAATATATTAAATGTGAGTCCTATATTCTCGAAATGGTTAACCCCTTACACCACCTAGTATTTTTTATGGTAGCTAAGCTTCCGCAAGCAGTTGACACGCATCCTCGTCATTAGAATATCTTAATAATAATGCACAAATGTCCTTAGCTTTTTCTACTCGAGAAGGGTAATAGGTAGAAAGTTTATATTTGGCATACTTTTAGGGTTCGGTGAAAAAAGTTCATAGCCGTTGGAATTACACCGATAGGTTTTTCCTGGGCTGAGCTGTGGCGCATCAACGTTTCAGAAACTTCCCGTTGAAAATACATGGGATTCAAGAATTGGTATTTTTAAATTTTATTACAAGATTTAGAGGTATATTAATTTCTTTATTTCGCATATTTTTTTATATTTTTCATTTTATTTTTTTTATTTATTTTTTATTTTTTTTTTAATTCATCTTTTATTTCTAATCAAATCATAAATTCCGACCCATGCTTGCATGAGTTGCACGGGTCGCTATCTAGTTAAAACTAATACGGCAAACCCGAACTTTTTTTTAATTGTTTAATTTGTTTTTGAAAAAGTTTAATTTGAATTTGAAAAAGTTCCATTTCCTATATAAAAAGTTTATTTTGAAATAGAAAAAGTATAGTATGAATTTAAAAATGTTTTATTTGTTTTGGAAAAGGTTTACTTTATTTTTGAAAAAGTTGCCATTGAACTAAATGTTATAATTTAGAATTGAAATCCATATCCAGAATAACCCAAAATTGCATCTAGAAATCGCATGCATGTGTTCCACATTTTTTTTTTTGCCCATTTTAAGGGCTTATAACTTGATAGTGTGCATCGACATGCGACGTGATGCAAGCAAAGTCCACTACGCTTTCATCAAGGATCCAATCGTACCATCCGTGTCAATCAGTTGCGGAATGCCCTAATTGAAGCGCGTTGTACTTTTTAGTTAGATATTAGGCTAACTGCAATGCGAGCTACTTTTTTGTAATTTATACAGATTAAACAGTACACTGCACACTGAAACTAGGGTGCATCCAAAATGGATTCAAATGCACATTTTTGGAAGTATGAATTTTTAGATTAACCTAATTTCATTATAATTATTAATTTTTGGCGCCTTCAAATTAATTAACCGATATATCAGCCTAAATGCAAAGCTCATCTGCCCTTGGTTCTTCCGGCTTACAAACAAACAAGACTGTGGCTTCTATTTATAATTTTTGTTTTCTACTCCAGCTTTTGAATTTGTCTATTTTATCGAATACAAATTTATTAAATGTTAAAGGCAACGAGGAGAGTATGTCTGTTACCCTATTCGTATGGCAGTTGCCCGATGAATAATGAATTAACTTTCCTTTTAAAATTTAGACAAAAATACATCATCCAACTATGGTCACATAATTCACATTTTGTTTAAATTATAATTTTGTTTAGTACTTGGTTACTTAATGCTGTCTTTTTCAGTTCTACAATGTTAGAGTAACATAAGTGATAAATTAATTGTTATTTTTCGAATAGCTTAAGGAAGAATAATTTCTTTGATATAATTCTCTTGGCTTTTCACGCCAAAATGCCGCTAGGATTTGCAAGATATAGGATTTCCCGTGGTTACATTTTCATCAATATAGCAATGCTCACACTCGATAGTTTTTGAAACGTGGTCTCACAGACGCGAAAAATAATTCTCAAATCACGCAAAAAACACCCAAGTGGAAAATATTTAACAAAAACGTTTCAAATTACAATGTAACCTTGCGTTCAATGTGATAAGCGTCAAAATTGGGGGGATGGGTCTGATAGTTATATTTGTTAATTGTTTATTGAAATTTTCTTTGCAACTTATTTTTCTTGAAATGATCTTCTGGGTTTGTTATTTTATTTATCAAAAACATGATTTAATATAGCAGAGCATCTTTTTAGAGACACTGACATAAATGCAAATTTCACTTTTGTAATGTAATGCTTAGTTATTTATTTACAAAAAAATCTTATCGTTTTACTATTTACAACTTCGTCTAAAAATTATCATTTAATGAATTTAAACACTCCACTTAATTATGAAACTCGTACGAATAATTTTGTACACCACTGTATGCTAAATCGAACTAAATACATGTACATACATACAACAGTTTGAAAGGATAATTAAACACGAACAGGATAATAAAAAAAAATCAATAATATTATTAAAACTTCAAAAGCATACTGATACAACATTTTGTACATATAGATCTGAGATAGATTCATAAATTGAAAATTATTATCAATTTTCAGTTGTGTTTCATAAATTGTTGTTTTCGTGTCTTTTTATCTAAAGGGAATTAAAATGATAAAATAATAGTTATTCTAATTGTTATTGTTGTTACTTTATAAAAATTTTCATAATTATGAAAAAATGGATGATAAATAAACTCGATAACTTCTGATAGCTGAAAGCGACTACAAACCCAATGATGATAACAATAAAAGTGACCGGTTTTTTATGAAAGTTGCAAAAAATGGAAGTTAAAATGAGCATTCTTCCGGCAAATGTAATTGTTTCATATCTTGTTTATGGTTTTTAACGCTTTTTATACATTTATGCGAAATCTATATTAGATTGTCTCGCAGTTTAGGTACTATTGTAATGAATGAACTAGTGTAGAGAGTTAAATGATAGTCATAGTTTTAATATTATATTTTAATCAAAATTCAACTCAGTAAAGTAGGTTTACTATATATACATAGCTCTTCGTTATTCTTAATAAGCACACTTTTGATAAACTTAATTATGATACTTAATTAATTATGGGATACCTACGAGCTGTAATGATAGAAAAATGCCCTGCGAAAAAATTATACTTGCGCTGTGTGCAAATTATAAAAAAATTATATGTATCTAGGAAACTATCAATAGCCATGTTTTATTATTCCAGCACTATCCAGAGCCGAATGGAAAATTTCTACAGAAACTGCAGCTATTATTCACTGTACGGTGTCACTAAACCATAAAAATGAAAAATAAATGCATCCATGAAACAAACATTTATCACATGAAATATACTAATTAACATTTATTTTGACATGAAGTTATAAACAAGAATTCATCTTGCTTCGTTTTTAATTTTTATTGTAAGATTAAGTTTCTAATGGTTTCAGGGGTTTACAAATAAAGGCTTTAAGAGTTTTAAAAGGTTTACAAATAAATAATATTTCCCAGTGAAATGGATAGCGCTCCCGATAAATAACTAGGTAGAGCAAAATATGTCAATTTTAAACTAAAAAATTGAATGAAAAATATTAGTTTATAGTTAAGTAAATTAATTATGTATATGCAAAAATAGCGCGCTAAATATACGTTTTGACATAGAAAATTAGCTGCTTCGGATACAGCTATCGGGCGCTAATAATAAAACACGACTATTATTCATCAGAAGACCGGGTTCATCAAATGAATTTGATAGCTTTGAATGCAAATTTTGTCGGAATGGACAAGTATTTAAAAAAAACACGGGTGGGGAAATGTTGGTCAGTTGCTCAGTTTGATTAGTTCTCGACTTGGGTTCAACGGACAATAGTTTTATAGTATTTTTTCACATCGTTTTTATACCAATCGATAAAAGAAAAATCATGACTTCATTTTGGTATTGTATATCCTTGACACGATAACGCCGTAGACACATTTTGGATCTCGACTTGAGTAATTTAAAGTCAATTTATATTCAATATCGGTTTATATTTAAAATTGATTTACGACTAAATTGGCTAACCGCCACACTATCCTATCCCCAGTGAATCGGTAGTAAACGATACTTTTTATTTATATCGAATAGGTTTATTTAAAACGCGACCAGTCCTTGATCTAACCTGCTCATCAATGTCCGAAACAAATGTTAACCCATTAAAACCCGAACTATGTTCTAGTGGACCGAGCAAACAGCACAGGGGTTAAAGCTTTGACGTTTCGAACGGGTTCGAATTCCTTTGATCGGGTTCGAATTCCGATAGGGACAGGATGCAAAAGCGAAATTTCATCGACAGATTACGATCTGTGATGAAATGGAAGACAACTATGACCCTCTGTTGGAGTGCAAAACTCATGGGCAGAGCCATGCAATGTACAGATGGTGATAAAATCGGACCTATAGCCGTACGTTCTCGATTTACCAACCCACACAATAAAAGTTACCAACACCAGTTTACAATCAAATAAATCTTTGAATATAAATATTCTTTTGAATCATGTGTGGCCTTGGTGAAATCAGCAGGTAATCATAAGTTTTGTCCGTAAACTAACTCTGCTGAAGACTGAAGAGCTTTCGAAATCGTCGTGAAATACCGTTCTTAATCCCAATAAAACAATTGGTAACGAGTTTGTCCATTGGGTGTTAGCTGCACACATAATTGCACCTTTCAACATTCGATGCCATCGCTGTTTCATTCCATTGCATGCCGGATTGTAAGCTGTGGTGCGTTTGGGCTGGAACCCTAAAATTCTACAAATTTCATCAAAGAGTGCATATACTACTAAATCAAGTAACCAAGTTTTTAAATAAAGCGTTGGCAATAGTTCCAGTGCGAATATCCGCAATCGGAATTGCTTCGGTCCAGCGGGTATATTTATCGATCATATGGTCAAACAATAGATCTTATTTTCCGAAGGTGGTAAAGTACCAATAAGATATGAAGTTCCTCGAAACGACCATTCGTTATCAATATAAACAAATTCTACTTGTTAAATGTTTGGCCATTTTACATTTCTGACATTCTATACAACTTTTTGTCCAATTACGTATTTCGTTCAACATTGATGGCCGAATGAATTTTCTAGTTTGACTGTTGCTCGAATGCTGGGATGAGATATATTGTGATAGGAGTTGAAACCCTGCTTACGAAATAGCTTTGGAACAAATGGTTGTTGATTACTATTTGATATTTCGCGCGTAATGAATTGATCAGTTCCATAAATTGGGACTTTTTCGAACTTTAAATTTGAACTTGTTTAAGAAAGTGCCATAAGTTCTGAATCATGTGCCTGCGCTTCCGCCAAGGCTACATAGCCGATTGATGTTTCGATATCTATTTGTTTGATTCGCGATTTGGAATCGGCCACAACGTTGGAACTACCTGTAATAGGTCGTATGTCGGATCTGAATTGTGCAATAAAGTTCAAATGACGTTGCTGCTTGGGTAAAGCTTTATCTAAATTTTGGTATAATGAAAAAGTTAAAGGTTTGTGATCGGTGTATAAAACAAACTCTCTTCCTTTGATAAAATTTTAGAAGTGTTTAATCACTGAATATGCTGCTAAAGCTCTATGTCGTAAGTACTGTAGCGAGTTTGTTACGAGTCTCTATAGTCGGCCAACACATTATGTACGGGTAGGCGTCAGTGGATTGTCGGGAGGTTCATTGCCGCTACACTTTTGAGACACAACAAAAACATTGTGTTGAAAAAATAAAGATATACTAAATAAGCAAACCGAACACCAAATAAGCTACACTCCATTGGACCCACACGCTAGCACTTCATCACTAACCACAATAAAAAAAGAACTATGTATTCCATTATAATTTTTATACTATATTTCTATAAAATAAGAATCGACAAAAAATTACTGATCATCATTCAGTTTACAAATATTGAAAATTTTAATTCTAATAATCAGCGGTGTGTGTAAGAAACAAATGTTAAAAATTATTTATATTAATAAATTGACTCACCCACGAAATATCCATTGAGTACTCACTGGCATCTTCATGGTTGGACCTTCTGTAAACTAAGAAACCGTTTTTTTTTTGTTGCTAACACACTCACCAAAAATTATATTACGTTAAATAATCGCTATATACTTAATAAAATTGATTTTACTTTTACTATTTTTTTAAAACTACTAGTTTGATAGGAAAGCCATTATTCAAAAAGATTTAATAAATACGATAAAAGAAGTTTCACATAAGAATCACCCAACAATTGTTCTGTTGTTGCTTTTTTTTTTAGATAATTTTCCGCAATCGTTTTCATTAATACCGTTGCAGTTTTTAATTTCGTAGTTTAGCACACAGCACTACACCTTGACCCCGATTTTGTTCAATATTTTAACGGTAAAGTTGAAATGATCCTGTATGTAAGGAATTCTCCGTTTGTTTCCTAGATGAGAAATTTTGGTCTCTATACCTAAACTTATGAGGCCCTAGTTGAACAGAAATTTGACCTTTAATCAAACAAATCAAATTATATTGTCCTAGTAAAACTTACCCGCTAATCGGTCGCTCAGCTGCGTAGGTAAAAATTATACGCTATTATTATGTAGTCGAACACTTATTATAGTAATTGTGTATCTCCGGTCTGATGCGCAGCGTAGGACACGAAGTCTAACCTTGTCGATAAAATACCAATCTAATCCGGGAGAATGGAAATCACTAAATGCCCTTTTCTTTTCTAAGGAGTAATAGGAAATATCTTACCGGTGGGATTAACACAATCACTACAATATTAAATGAAAACCGAAATTACTCTACTGGTTAACATACAAAAATGAAATCCCGGTTCACAAAAAAAAAATATTTTATTACTATTGCACAACACTGAACGGGTTAACTACTGGCTTAACATATTACCGCGGTGGCCTCTTTAAAATGACTGATTTTAATTTCTGATCTAAAATATTTTCTGTATAGTAATGGGAATTTGCAATTAATACATACTAAGTACAACATTTGTATACATAAGTATTATATACCAATTGATTTCAAATTCGCTCTCTCTAAAGACATATTTACTAGGCAAATATAACCAGTACTCGTTAAGATATGTATAGGTAATAGTAAGGTGATAGACTTAACATTACTCTATTAATAATGACGAATGCCGATTCCCCTCACATAATTTTTTTTGTTGAGATAAAAAAAATATGCATGTACCTAATTACCAATAATACAATCATCATTACAACAACTTCTTATATTTGAAAATTCTACTGACAATATAGACTATAGAAGGGTGCATTTGACCACAAAATATTGCAACGACGGTGCCACGTTATATTATCAGAAATTCACGAAGGCAGCCGTTACAAGTTTCTGCATCGTGTAGTTATCGTGAAAAGAAGAACAAATGTTGCCACCCTTTCTCAGTTAGTTGTTAACAGCCCCAACGGCTAAATCAGATGCATCTACAATACTTGTGAACTTTGCATTTGGCGCAACTATTAACTAACCATTTGCTAACTAACCATTTGCCAATTTTGTTTTACATGACTCAAACTTTTGAATTGCTTCGTCCGTCCAATGAATAACCGATTTGTTACCCTTTTTATCTTGTTCCTTTTGAAAAACTCATATAGAGGAGCTTGATTAGCATTAGCTGCTTCTGCTATGAAAATTCTGTAGTAGTTGATCATACCCAGAAATCTAAGTATCTCGTTTGTATTTTTCCCCTATACGTTTATTCAGCCAAGCTACATACGATTTTAATAATAAAAATCAATTACTACTTAGTCTGGTTTCAAACTAAGTAGTAATAGATTTGTATTGTTAATTTAAAACCCTTATTTTATATTAAAACACCAAATTTTTTTGTATTGTTTTATTCTGTTCTCTCGAAAATAAAATTTAAACGAAGATCTACATCTCAAAAACGGCCTTAAATAATTTTATTTTCATTTCTGGTTTTTCATTTCGGATTCACCGAAAAATTTAATGTCGCAGTTAAAATGGATTTTGTAGGTAAAAGGTGAAAGAAAGGTAAGTGAAGCAGATCTTATGACAGCGTATGTAGCTTGGCTGATTCCGTGTCTCAATTTTGTACGCAAAATGAAAGTGCGAGTTGACGAGGTGAGCAAAAATTTTGTGTACATATACAGTGTATAATACATAATTTTATATTTGAAAATGTAAATGTAATTGTGTTTTCCTTTCTTGTATATGTGCATTCTATTTGACATTTTTGCGATGGTATGTACCAAAATAAATGGATACGGTTTAATCGGTTTAATTTTTTTGATATTGACGTTTGCTCACCTCTTCTATTCGCTTGGTTTTGAGCGGTGGAATGAAGTAATATTTTATGTTTATATGATTTTATGTTTTAACCCTCGTCAGGCGGCATAGGTACAATTGTGCCTTTTCCGTTTTTAAATACTAATAAAACTTCTTGTAGAAGCCGGGGTTGTAAAGTTGTTGTAAAGAGGGGTAAAGTTTTGTGAAATCTCTATAAATTAGTTCTAAATTCGAATAAATAAATAAATTAGTTCTAAATTCGAAAATAAATTCGAATTAGTTCTAAAATTGTGAAATGTTTACGCATAGAAATGTCTATCCAAAAAAAATCAAAATAAGATCAGACGCATGCGTCTCGCCTACTAATTCAAAAAAATGCTCAATACGAAAGAAAATACATATCCATAGTACCGAAGCAGGATCAATAATTTCATACAAAAATTGATGGGTTATACAATCGAAATGGGTTATGCAATCTCACAAACGCAATTTAATGTTATGCCATACTAAATAAAAAAAAATATGTTTTTATAGATATGCAATTCCGGTTACGTATATACAATACATACGTACCCGATTTGGTTTTATTCTTCATTCGTTTTTCTGGGTTTACTTTTAAAAGGAAAAAAAGAATTTTGCCTCAACCAGTCAGACTTAAGTTCTTAAGTTGTGCTCCGTTTTGGACCACTTAGGACAGCGGTACGACCACCAATATTTTAGAGGTCAGTTGCTTATTTGTGACGAGAAGCCTATAAAATTTTGGTGATTGTAGCACTAACCGAAGTGGTGCAATCGGCGTGTAGCTTAAGCTCTTAAGTCTGACTGGTTGAGGCATCTAGCATTGCTCAACATAAACAAAAAAAACTACAAATACAAAAAGGCATCATTTTGTTCTTGACTTCGTATATTCATCGTATTTTATCGGAATAGATTGTTTTTTATTTTCACAAATATAAAAATTTTTTAGAAAATAACTGAACATATACATAATATGTATATGATATTGAGATAGAGCTGTGTTGAAAATGTTGTCCATTACCATCGCTATTCGTTAAATCAAAAATTTAATATTTAAGCGCAATCGGCACATAACAATATTTTTCATTAGTTTTAATTAATTTTGATTTAGCAACAACGATTTGTTATCTACACAGTTGTGTATTTATTGCGCGCGATCGTGCATGATCAAATTTACGCCACGAAAAATAAAAATGTGTGTAACATCCATTTCAATTTTTGTAAATTCCTAATTTCTTATACAATTTCGTATGTATTGTGCGACAAGTTTTGTTGTCGTTAGACATAATATTATAATTTATAATTATAAACCGTTCGAACCGCGAAGTGATATAATTTAAGTACATTTTTTTTCTTTTTTTTGATTTATTAATTTTTCTTCAGTGTGTGTTCACGGAACGAGATAAAAAAAAACTGGCTTTTTTCCCAACTTTTGCTCAAACAATTTGTCTACGGTTGTCATATCGCACATTCTTTAAAAAAATGTCATAACACAAAAAACGATTTTGTGATAAATGCATTTTAAATTGCTATACTTGATTATTTATTTTATAAAGCTAATAATGAATAATCTCAGCATCATCACAGTAACGTTAGCAATTAAAAAAAAATTAAAATGCATTTATCTCAAAACCGTTTTTTTGTGTTGACAGTTTCTAAGAGGATGTGCGATATGTTTTCTGTTGTTTTGTATTTTTTGTTTGCAATTTCTGCTTTGTTTACGATTAGATGGGGCTTTATTTTAATCGAGTAAACGTATATCTGGGGATTACAAATGCACAATATTCGGTTTTATACACACATCACAATTTATAAATTATCAAATAATTTATAGCCCAACAGTTTGTAACAAAATAATTCATCCTAATTGTTTCACTTAAATGCATCTCACATATTTATTTTATATAATAACTTTAAATAAAATTATCTAAGGCGATAACCTAACAAATTCATTCAAAAAATGTCAAAAATAAACATTAACAACATATATTTGAGCAAAATTATTGCTCATACTTCCGGTTATTTTTTGTTAGTATGTTGGTACGACTAAAATTATTGCTCAAAAGATGGAAATATTTTAACTAAACCTGGATTAAATTGGGCGGGGTTTAGTTGAATATATTTGATTGGCTGAAGAGTTGGATAGAAAATAATCCCGTTCCGTGAACTCAACATCAAAGACAATCTTTTGTCCGTTTGCTTTTTTGACACAGATTTTCAAATTTTAATTATAAATAAATGTTTATGCCGGATAGTTACCGTATACAATTTCATAAAATCATGGAATTTTCTAACGATAATACAAATTTAAAAATTCTTCCGTCTGGAGTGGTTTGTGCAGTTAAAAATTGCCATGCAACAAAGCGAGCATTTCCAGTTAAAATGTTTTTGGGGTTTCCTTCACCAACTTCTTCTTTATATACGAGTAATGATTGGATACAAAAATCCAGTTTAGATGTAAATAATTTAAAGAAATGTTTGAAGATCAATTCACTGATGATTCTAAACTTCAAAATCGACTTAAACGGGGCACGATTTTATCTTTAAATTTATTTCAAGACGACGAAGATTTTTTTGATGTTCCAAATCAAGTTTGAAACGTTTATCCTAGTTGTTCAAAATCATTCTCTACTAGTAGGGATCTAACATTAGAAGAGCTCGAAAGATATGAAGCTCCTATTAAAAACCCAGCTTTACTATACGAGAATGTCTGCTGCGTTTACTATTGAACCAAAGCCAAAGAAATAAAACAGGAGTTAGTTAAAATGAAAGCGGCAATCCAACGAAAAAATATTAAAATTAGATCTCTTACATTAAAAACAAAATATATAATAAAAATCAATAAGTCGTTAAAATTCAAATGTAAAATTGAATTAAAAGATAGGATTAATAAATTAAATTATGTAGAGGACCACGCAAAAGAGCTAGGGAAAATGCTCCTTGTTCGAAAAGCCAAAACTTCAAAGGGTTTTAGCACAAAATTTATATTTTCGATCAGCAAGATTATATCGATATTTAAGAAAGGCTTTAAAATGTAGAATGCCAGCTGTGTCATCCATTCAAGCTTGGATGCCAGTCAAACTCTAATCTAAAACCCGAAAAAATCCACGATATTTTTTTAAATTTAAAGGAAAAGTGTTATCAAATGGACACTAATTCGAAACATGCAATTCTCGTTTTTGATAAGATTGATATAAAACGTGGTTTAGATTATCATTGTTATCATATAGACGAGTTCACTGATTTAGGTAGTCAAAGACAGAACACAATTGGAAAATCTGTTTGCCATTTATTTGGTTCGAGGTCTCTAAATAAATTAGGAATTTACAAAAATTGAAATGGATGTTACACACTTTTTTTATTTTTTCGTGGCGTAAATTTGATCATGCACGATCGCGCGCAATAAATAAACAACTGTAGATAACAAATCGTTGTTACTAAATCAAAATTAATTAAAACTAATGAAAAATATTGTTATGTGCCGATTGCGCATAAATATAAAATTTTTGATTTAGCGATGGTAATGGACAACATTCCAACACAGCTCTATCTCAATATCATATACATATATGTATATGCATATGTTAAGTTATTTTCTGAATTTTTTTTTATATTTGTGAAAATAAAAAACAATCTATTCCGATAAAATACGATGAATATACGAAGTCAAGATTGTTGTATTTTTAGTTTTTTTTGTTTATGTTGAGCAATCCTAAACTCTTTTTTTCCTTTTAAAAGTAAAACCAGAAAAACGAATCAGCTATGCTACACACAATTTTGGTTTCTGGATTCAAACTATTGCGCAATAGATTTTAATTTTTAATTTTAAACCCTTATTTTAAATTAAATCATTAAATTTTTTGTCTTGTTTTATTCTGTTCTCTCGAAAATAAAATTTAAACAAAAATCTACATCTCAAAAATCTCCGTAAATATTTTTATTTTCATTTCAAATTTTTTCATTTCGGATTCACGGTCAAAATTTTTACGTCGCAGCTGCGTAATAAAATTTTTGTCCGTCAATCCGAAATGAAAAATTTGAAATGAAAATAAAAAAATTTACGGACATTTTTGAGATGTAGATTTTTGTTTAAATTTTATTTTCGAGAGAACAGAATAAAACAAGACAAAAAAATTTAATGATTTAATTTAAAATAAGGGTTTAAAATTAAAATCTATTGTGCAATCGTTTGAATCCAGAAACCAAAATTGTGTGTAGCATAGCTGAATGAAGAATAAAAACAAATCGGGTACGTATGTATTGTATATGCGTAACCGAAATTGCATATATATATACAAACATATTGTTTTTATTTAGTTTTTTTATTTAGTATGGCATAACATTAAATTGTTGCGTTTGTGAGATTACATAACCCATTTCGATTGTATAACCCATCAATTTTTGTATGAAATTATTGATTTTGCTTCTGTACTCTGGATATTTATTCTCTTTGTCAATACTCTATTTTTCCGGTTTGCTCACCTCGCACTTGTCGTTTTTCGTACAAAATTGACACACTGGTGTGTCTCATGGGAATTTTTTCTTTCCTATTTATCGCAGTTTTGACGTTTGTCTTTCCGCACCTACTTTGAATACGGAAAGATCTTCTTTTACAACACATGCAATATTGTTTTGATTTAATCCTTTTAATTTTTAATTAGACAAAAAAAAATTACAATTAGATACAATTAATGTAAGTTTGACATTTCTTAACCGCTTACAGAGTCATGGTTTTCAATACTCAACTTTTTATGATAACTTGTATCTGGTATTTTTTTCGTTTCTTTCCCTTTGACCCATAAAATCGGTTTTATCTGCGCCGCAATTTTTTGATTTTATTGGAAAAGGGGGAAGAAACGAAAAAAATACCAGATAAAAGTTACCCTAGTGTGGCATCAGCCTATGTGTATCAACAAATTTCTATTTGCTAAATACACCAGAATCGACCCACTGGCCATCACAGTCATTTAATGATGATGGGTGGCACTATTATGAGATTGTAATTCTATTGGTTCATAATAATATGAATGAGACGGCATTGAATGATGTGTGTTATTATTGGTAACGATTAAAATCGGTAAAATTTGTCAATTTTATTTAGTGTACAAAATTGTGGTTGTTGTGCATACCGATTTTATGTGAGACTGTGTTTTATATTGGTTTGGGATATGATTATTTATACGGAGAAATGTCCGTTAATAAATAATTAAGTCTACGGAAAAATGTCAGTTTGTAATTAATTATATTGAGCGGTCTTTCTTGTAGTTGAAGAAACAAGAAGCTACAATATTTTTGTTTTGCTCTATCGACCTACTTTTGCATTTTTGCAGTCATTCGTCGAAATTACTTAATATCACGGGTATCACATTTGATTGATGTCAACATTATTCTTGTTTCCTTCTGAGATTGTTTTCAACCTTCTATTTATCGAGCATACGTTATTTCTTCAGTTCTTTGGGGGAAGTATTGTTGATTACATTGCTGTTTTTCTGAGGTATAGTTTGCAAATAATTAATTTTATTGTTACTCATTTTTTGAATGTATTTTGCAATCATTTACATTCTCTTTTTCTAACGGTTGTGCTTTTCCTTAATGTACTTCAGGAGGTCTTCTTTCGAGTTGACGCATTCTGCAGTTATGTGCACACTTAATAAGTTTTAGTTCTTTACCGCAAATTAGTTATTCCATGAATTCGATTTATGACTTCTTCGTAGCTCAATGAATGATACAAAAAACTTGTTTAGCGGTCTCCTGTGTCTCCAGCAAATTTTGATATAATTACTTGCTTTATATTAAGATTTTTTGATAATCACTCATCCCTAATATTCTTGGTGTTACGTCTTTTTTGTGTGAAGTCAAAAAAAAACCTCTACTTAAGTTTTTGAAATATTCTGGTTTATTATATCATAGAAATAATGATAGTTTTTGATACCTCCGAGTATACAATAGATGGTAGCGGCAGTGTTATTGGGTTTGTTATTGAAGTCTAATAGTAAGTTACTTCTAGTTCTATCAGAAGACCTGTTGATTTTGCAATCGCTTTGGAATGGATTTTGAGTTTGATTTTTTTGGTGCAACAAAAGGCCATTCCTAAAATCCATAGGGCTAACCTCGATTCGCTACGTATAGGGATGCGCCCGATGAAGTTACAAGTTCCCCTCACGGCAAAATGTCTAAAAAATATATTTGTTATTATATATTCCAGATAAATATAAATAAAATATATAAAAATGTTTTGTCAAACTAATTTATGTAAAATAAATCTAAAAGAATTGTGCGGTAATTAATTGAACTAAAAGATTTTAGTAGTGTATTTCCTAATAAAACAACTATTTTTAAATTTAAATTATTATTTTTATATTCTTTTCAAATTTTATATTTTGTATATTTTGTAAATATTTGTACTATATTCTTAATTTTGTATATATTTTTATGTTTTGTGTTATTTTGTAAATAAAAGCTTCCTAGCTTAATACATTCATGATAAATAAATGAATAAATAAATAATACAAAATATAAAAATTAACGTCGGCCTAATAAACTATTGGTCGCTTATTATTAATGTCAGTTACGTTCAAATCAAAATTTACCTTTAGAAAAAACTTGTAAAATTTCGGATCTACATCATATTTGAAAGTTTTCAAATCTAAACTTTATACGATACAAAATCAATTATTATAAATTGGCATTCTTGATCGCGTTTAAAATTTACGTAATAGTTTCAGAAATTCTTCCCGTTCACATTCAAATAACCGTCTTAATCATAAATATGATAAATGTTATTATGAATTTAAATTTTTCATTGGTAGATATGGGTGTGGGCCTATTTGCTTATCACCGAAATTTAGTTTCATATAAAGACAAAAGATCAAAATTACGAGCATGTTTCACTTATCTATTTTTGTATTTTTATTTGACGGTTGCTCATATATAATATTCCATTCTGACAGCACGAAACTCTTGCAACAGTAATTTGATTGACAACAAAAATATCACCTCATCATCAACATTAAATCCCAACACAATCGCAAATATTTTCAATGAATCAAACGAAAATTTCGAATTCCTAAAAATACAAAAACCAAAACAACGCCAAGAAAGCAAAAATCTTCTCGGTTATCCAAAGAATTTTTTACCTTCGATAACAAAAAGAATATTAAACTGTACAGATAACACACAAAACAGACAAAGCGCGCACAAAAAATGTTCGCAAAACATAAAATTGCAATCTGTTAAAATTTGATTTTTTAACAGATAAGCGAATACATAAACAGAAGGAAGACAAGCTGAAATATTCTAACAACAATTTCAACTTAAGAAGCTTATGTATGATCACAAAATCGTAAATCGAGTGTATACAGTACACATATTAAATATTGATACATGGTAACACCTCAAAAACATTATTATTCAAATGCAGTTTTTTAAAAACTTGAATGGTGGGTATTATTGTGTCCTCACTGTGAACTATAACCAAGAATTTTTTTTATTTATCTGCGAAAATAAAAATTTAATGAGATTTGACTGTCCACATTCTAAATATTTAGTAGTGTATGCGACTGTAACTTACTCAGAGGTAAGAAACAATAATAATATCGTTTTAAAAATTGCGCAAATATTTAAAAACAAAAGAGAAGAATTATTTCCATCTAACTTTTACCGATTATAGTATTTATAAGGCTTGAGCGAAATATACGTTCATTCCTCGTTTGATGGATTCAAAATATTAATTTTATTGATTTCCTAATAATGCACTCATACGTTACAGCAGAAATAAATCATCTCGTAATATTTAACGAGGAGGTATGACTGAAACTAAACAAAACTAAAAAAAACTAATTGAAAATTTTTACCTTAAAGTGTTTTCATTTTATTTTATTACAATTTTTTTCATTTCTTATTTTTATTCAATAAGTTTTTCAATTGAAAAATAATTAAAATAAAAAAGGAAATAGTGAAATAAAAATAAATAAATTTAATAAATTCAACTTTGCTACAGTTAATTGAAAATTCATTTTCCAATTTTCTTCGTTTCATTTTGATTTTGGCTATGCATTACACTATCTACTTACCTCTATATAAACTATATCCTATATACAACACAAGTACTGTATATGTTGAATGATGATGAAATAAATATTCCTTCTTTTCTTCTTAGTTTTTATTGCTTTTCTTAAATTAAATTAAATTTATAAAATTAAAAAAAAATTGTATTAAAATTTGCATATCGATGAATTGAAAAATGAATAAGAATAACATCGTAAGTGTGGAAACGGAATGAATTGATTTTGATTGCATTTTCAAGTATTGTTGTACATAACTAATGGAAACTTTAGTGCATTTTACTTATAGATTTCATCGTTGTATTGCAAGAACTTATTAAATATCGGTTATGTAAAGGTGCTATTCCACTAGAAAAATTCGTGAAATTTTACTGATAGTAAAAAAAGAGGAAAAGGGAAAAATGTACGAAACTCTATGTTATAGAGAACTTTTTTTTTGTTATACAGACTCAAATATTTTGTTACTGAAAAAATTTTTTGTTTCATTCCGCCAACTACCAAATATATATTTTTTTCTTCCTTTAATTTTACTCACAGTACATTTTCTCTAGTGGAATTCCAGCTTAATGTTCATGAAAAAGTTTGACAACTTCTGGGTAAAGTCTTGAACCGATACGATATTAATCAAATATGAAGAGCCTAACTTCTGCATCACTATCGAAGTGAGAGTGTCTGTAGCGTGCCATTGATCGATTTGATGATTGTGTTCCAATAAATTACCACTTAACAATTCAAAACACTGTGTTTACCTAAGTCTTCTTCTATATTAATGAATACAAACTAAATGGAGAGTGGATGTATATAGTTTCATAATAATTTGTTAAATTTTATTTATTTATTTATTTAAAGAAATCTATCTGTGGCTAATATGTATGATTTCAGATTATTTAGTTTAAAACTAAAATGAAAAAAAAGTAGAAATAATTTACCAAAAAAACTTTAAAATAAAAAAAATTATAAATCAGATTTTGATATAACATTTAAAAATTTAAAAAATAATTCTTCATTATATTTTTGAAGTTGTCCTGGGATAAATTAAATTCAAATAGGTCGTCGATGGAAGGGGTCGTTTTCTCCATAGTTAGTGTTCTAGTGCTAAACAGTCATGGTTTCGAAATGTTCTGCATGGCACATGAATTACTATGTTTCCCAAAGTGTAATCTGAATCAGTTGGACCAAGCAAAACGTTACCACTAAAAGCCGCGCCCAAGAGAAGTCATATATTTTCAAGTGGGCATATTTTGTAATCCGTGCAACTTGTTGAGTATGGAGGTAACCGAACCACATTTTCATGGAATGGTAAGTTGTGGTTGTAATCCCAGTCACTTTTCTTTGTAAAGAAAATCAGAAACCTCAATTGTTTTAAAAAGCGCATACGCTTTGAAGGTCTTTAAATTCACCTGTCCATCTTTTAACAAATCCAAACATGGCATTTGCTTTCGCAATACAATTTTCAATACACCTTTTGAAACTGGCATTTTCGACAAATGTAACACGCAACGCTATAATCTCGTTGACTCTTTGCAATACTTCTTTGTTGACTTTGTATGAAGTAATTAACGGATTTTTTTTCATTGGAAAGACATGATTTTGCATTTCTTAATATTTAAGTAAAGCGAGTTTCGTATCTTGCATTCCATTAACAGTACGAAATGTGTAAATATAAGCACGTTTGAGTTTTTGATTATCTCAAAATCAAATGCTTTGCTGAAATCCATGTTCGCTACACAGCTACACGATGGTGTTTTTCTATCCCGTTAATTTTGAGAAGTACATACAGTAAACATATACATTTAAATTTGAATATGTTATAAAAATTATTATATTAACTGATTCTCGAATCGTCTAGTAATTTATCTATCTTAAATTCTCGGAAACTTCTCGGTTTATGATGAGTAATCTATTGGTTACTCATTTTACAATAATTTCTTATATTTGGCTCTCACTCCATTGGTTGTGTCCAACATACGTAGGATATCTGCATTTTCATGTCAAGATAATCGCTGAACGCGTTTCCTTTATTTCATCGATGGCGTATTTCATCATTAAGTTCATATGAAGGTTGTCATTTCTCATTTACCATGGAGCATCGCAGCACTTTATTTTGTGCATTGGTCTTCTTGTCGCAAAGTTAGATCCATCGCAGCACTTTATTTTGTGCATTGGTCTTCTTGTCGCAAAGTTAGATACTATAGGCCCAACTGGTTTTAGCATTTGTCTGTAACAGTTTGCTATGTATTGAGAGCTCGGAATTTCTATGCACAAGTCAGCACATTTTCCTGTATTTGATGATTAACTCTTCTTTTTTTCTTGTTGTATTCTTTCCTTCTTTGCTTAGCATCGAGGGGCATGCCAAAGTATTTAGCTGTATCTGAATATGGTACTTGGTTTAAGTTGAGAACTACGAGAATTCAGTTTACATTTTGGCTTGTAACGTTGACATATGCTGATTTAATACGATGCGTCGTGTTAACTGCATTTTGAAGTTTGGTTGTTTATATTTGCTCGTTGCTTCTGATATCTGGCGTTTCCAACTGCTACGATAGTTGTATCGTTTGCAATAATGTTGCTACTGTAGTACCTCGAATATTCGGTAAATCTCTCGTATGAAGAATGAACAGAATAGGTCCAAGTACGCTTCCTTGTGGTATATCTGTTGATATTCATTTTAGTTCTGAATACTCGTTTCCAAGTATGAAATTAGTTAGGCAGGTCTTAAATTTAAAGGTTTAAATTCAAGCCTTTGGTGCCAAACTTTGTCGAAAGATTAAGCTACGTCTAAAAAAAATACTGGAACAAATCTTCTTGTTCTCAATGACTTCCGTTATTATGCGCACTTGTTGAGTGTGAGTAATTTTCTCTAAACACTAGTGGTTGTATTGGTGGTGCAGTTAAACATATCTGTTCTATTACAGGTTTCAGCCTCTTGAGCACCAATTTTTCACACGATTTTGATATGCCCGAACGTAGTGTTATCGGCCTATAAGATTTTTTTTAGCGTTTGCTGATTTACCTGGTTTGGGAATCATTATTACTTCTGCCACCTTTCATTGACGTGCAACACAATTCAATCTGAAGATTGCATTAATTATTTGAATTAATTTACGAAAAACCGTTCTTGAGAATTTCTATCCCAATTTGTCCAGTAATTAAGTCATAACCTGGAGGTTTGGGGAAGTAGATAAAGGAGAAAGTTACGTCGACCTTAAAGGTCAATATGGCAGCCTCAATGTCAACCTCAATTGGGCTTTGGTGACCAAGAACTGGCGGGATAATCGAAACTGAGAACCTAGCAAATGTTTTTCTATAAACTGACCCACTGCAAACTACGCTGGTTAGGGAGAGGGTGCATTCACAAGCAAAAATAAATGAAACTACCGAGCTAGTCCCTTACTTCAACAACACCAGCAACAAGAACAACGCAAGGTTGCAATGAAGAGAAAGGTGTTACTGCCGATTAATGAGATATACATTACATAATTTGAGAATATCTAAGCTTTAATGAAATTGGTGTCCACAAACGACTTTAGAGTAGTAGCACTAAACAATAATGTTTCGAAGATAAATACAAAAATTTCAATGCATATAAAGCTGAAGCTAGAAAACTAACTGAAGTAGGTAAAGAAATGTATATGTAGCTACGAAAACATAAAATAAAAAACATTAAGTTTATAGCCAGAGGTCTTCATCCTACCTGCTAGAAGAGGATATAATAGAAGATCTCATGAGGAGAGAACTTCAAATTGAAGATGCAGAAAACATCCTTAAACAGGATAAAATGAAAATGGTAAAATAAACGTAAGATCTTCATTGTTTGGAACTCGTACTTTGCGACATATCTATTGTACAGTGTGATGTGAACTTGTAGCATTTTTCTCTATAAATTCTTAGTTTTGGAATGAGTTCTTATAAAATTTGTATTGATATTAGATACACGACAACGATTATCAACTTAATTGAATTAAATCATATTCATTTTCATTAATTTGTAAATTTCCAAACAAATTATTTTAAAACATCAATAATATTGCAAAACTTTCGTGATTGTAGACGACTATCATATGAGCGGTGTAGATACACAATAACGAATTTGCAAAGTCGAATTTATTTTGTGTTTAAAAGTTTTGCGGTATAAATATCAATTACAATCTCTAACAAACACAGATTGCGTTACCAATTGGATAACGAAACGATTTGCGTTACCAATTGGATAACGAAAAGATTTTCAGAAATTTTGTAGTACACACTTTTGGTTTGTTGTCAACTTTTTCTTTGCCGACAAAACGACCATGAACTAACAGATTGTAAATTAACTTTGGAACAATAGCGGTCCAGATCAGTTTTAAAAAATTTAAGCCGATTTTTGGCAAAAAACTGATTGTCAAACAAATTTCGGCCCCGTACAGACGGTTTTTGATTGATTGGGATAAACCTTAAATATCCCTTTCAGTTGCTTGGAAATGTTTATTACCCGAAATCAGACCACCGGAAGTGGCAGTCTCCGATGGACCTTTCCCCTTTTTTGTAAATTTTGAGAAAAGTACATATATAACTTTTACAAAGAAACCATCGTTAAAACAAGATTGAAAATTAAATTTCAAACTAGAGTAGTTCATTTAATTTCAAAATTTCACATGAAATGTCGAGTTGGATAAAAAGAACATTATTGCGCAAAAATTCGGCTTCTCTACAGTACAAGCGGATTGACTATTCAGGTTGAAACAACTTAAACATTTTCAGGGCAAAGAATTTAAAGATTCAAATCAATTTAAATATTAAATTTTCAACAGGGCTTTATCCATTTTTCATTTTCTGAAATTTAAGGCTGTATTTATCCAAATTTCATTCATTTCATTATAATTATTCTTTATAATTGTTCCTACCATAGTGGAAAAAATCGAATATTTATACCAAAAAATTATACTGAGGAATACCAAAATCAATTTAGTTTTGGTATAAATGATAAGTTTAAATAGAAAATATACTTTAAATTGGTTAAAGTTTAATATATGTATGTATATACCAAAATACGGCTTAAATTATACATCTCAAAAATTATACGAATTTAAATATGAATTTTGTATATAGAAATATTTAAATTTAGTCAAAATACAACATAAATTTAAAAAATTATTTTAAGCGAATTATTGGAATCGAATATTGTATTACAAATTTTAGAAAAATAATTTTTTTTGATCATCACTTCACTTTTCATCCCGCACGAGAGACGAAATTCCCGCAAAAGAGAAAATTTCCCACGACCTGGCAACACTGATGCGCACCAATACTATCGTGCTGAAAAATAATTTACTTGTAATCGTATTTCGCGGTCTTTTGTGTGTTGGCGTGGTGGTGTAGTTTGTAGCAAATGAAATAAAAAAATTAAGTATATTTTAAGTTTAATTGCGTATTTAAATATGTATATTGATTTATATTGTTAGGAATTAAAGTCTACATAGTTACTGCTTTTGTGGTGCAGTGGTTAAGGTGAACACCGCTAAGTGTTATTATCCCAAAAGTCACCGGTTCGAGTCCAGTATATTTTAAGATTAATTGCGTATTTACAATTAATCTTAAAATATACTTAATTTGGTTTATTTCATTTGCTGCAAACTACACCAGCACACCACACATACAAAAGACGCGAAATAGGATGGATTACAACTAAATATATTTTTTCAGGACGATAGTATTGATCAGTGTTCAGGTCGATCAGTGTTCAGATCGATCAGTGATCTGGTCGCGGGAAATTTTCCTTTTTGTGGAAATTTCGTCTCTCGTGCGGGATGAAAAGTGATGATTAAAAGAAATTATTTTTCTAAAATGTGTAATACAGTTGTCGATTCCAATAATTCGCTTAAAATAATTTTTTAAATTTATGTTTAATTTTGACTAAATTTAAATATTTCTATATACAAAATTAATATTTAAATTCGTATTATTATTAAATTTCTATGAAATCGTTAAGTTTATTTTTAGTATAAAAAATTTAAATTTTTCCGCTACGGTATGTGTAAAATGTCATTTGTTAATAAACCAATTTCTATATTTTTATTATGTTGCATTCTGAACATTGCGCATTATAATAAATTAAACACCACCAATCTTGCACACCTTCATTATTAATTAATTTGCAATCCAGAATTAGGTCAACTGGTAACCTTTGGTGGTCAAAAACAGATTTCTAGTACACATTGTTTTTGTCAAGTTGAGTATTGTGCAGCCTTATACCTCAACCAGTCAGACTTAAGTTCTTAAGTTGTGCTCCGTTTTGGACCACTTAGGAGAGCGGTACGACCACCAAAATTTTAGAGGTCAGTTGTTTATTTGTGACGAAAAGCCTATAAAATTTTGGTGATTGTAGCACTAACCGAAGTGGTGCAATCGGCGTGTAACTTAAGCTCTTAAGTCTGACTGGTTGAGGCATTAAGCAGGAATAATAATTTTTGATTATATAGAAGACAGTGATACCAAAAGTCCGGTAGTTTCGCTTTTGTAATCAAGTGTGGTGTATTCGAGATCTATGTCTATACTCGTTTTACACGAAAGTCGGGTGTTTGTCATAACATGAATATAATTCATCACCCATCCATTTGACCAAAAGGCTTTGTCCTCGTTTCATTACGGACGGAACTATTAAGTTAATTTTGATGATGTGATGAAATTTCATCATTGGGTAGTCAGCGCCAGGGTGAATTTAGATTCAAAAGTAGATAATCATACTTCATAAGATTATTACAATGATGTGTAAAATGGTTTCCCAGATTTACCATTATTTCGAATGATAATACTTCTAATAATTGGTCATCATTATTTTGTTGATTTTTCTTTATGTGTTTAGTCCGTATAGAGCAAAACCAAACAATTTTACCCATAAAATTGTGTTGCATGTCGTAAGATCAATTTTTTGTTTCCATTCAGAAGCCATAGGTCATATTTTAATTGGAATAATGAAAATCTAGGTGTCGGTTGTAAAGTTAAAATAACCCCACAAACCAAACAGAAGATGAAAATTACTTGTTTTATACATATTTTTTGTAAAAGGTGGAAAGGTTCTGTGAATTTATGGAAAAGTGGGGGCCTCGTAAAATTAAATATGTATTTCAAGGAAGTTTCGCTAATTAAAATTATTTATTACAATATTTTGACTTGCTTGCCGGCCACAATTCATTTTAACAATTTATTCTTTTATTTATTAAATATTTTCATATTCGTCGAATAAATTTTCCAAAGTACGACAAAATTATCGTGATTTATTATTGTCGCCTATCGAGGTGTAGCAGTTTTAATACTATTTATGTATACAGTCGCAGATCGATATTAGTTCGACATACTAAAAAATACAAAGCCATTTATCCAATTGTTAACCTGAGCTTTAATAAGATGAATCATTAAAGGA
The DNA here is from genome assembly GCA_932526605.1 of Nephrotoma flavescens. Taxonomy (NCBI): domain Eukaryota; kingdom Metazoa; phylum Arthropoda; class Insecta; order Diptera; family Tipulidae; genus Nephrotoma; species Nephrotoma flavescens. The sequence continues at coordinate 89,575,276 of OW052222.1, read as the reverse complement.
TTGTTTCATTTCATTTGAATATTATCATAAAGCATATATAAGGATCTCCTTTATCGGTCTGCAATCCGCGCAGTAATTTTATTACACCAGGTGTAATGTTTTTGTGGTTTGTTGTACAACAAGTCAAAAAAATTTATTAATATTCCGACACCGTAAAATCATTGTGTTGGGTCGTTTTGTGAATGAAGAAATTTATTGTCTTTATGTCTCTTCTTCTATTGCTATACGACCACGATTATAACGTACTATGTCTACTAGCTATACTCGTACATTCAATTCTTCTTTAATGAAAATTTAAATAATTTTCTTTAATTCGTTTTGTAAGCTCTTGAACTAGAATCATAAATCTTTAATTCTTGTCACTCGACACTTTAAACGAATAAAAAAAAAATTAAATGAATTTGCTGGTTTGGTTAAAATTATTTTATGGTTATGGTTTTTTATCTTTTTAATATAATACTTGGGTAATATAAAGAATGGAAGATGAATAAAATAAATTCTCAAGATGCTGCAATTTGAACGTGATTTTTATTAAAAAATAATAGAATAATTTATTAGAGAGGGATATCACATCAACATGAAAAAATGTATTTACAAGAATTGAATTTTGATGGTTATGTTTGATATCAAGTTTTATATTATTCTTGTTTCGCTATTTTCTTATTTTATTTTGTTGATGAAGATAAGAAGATTTATTGTGTCAATGATGTTTAATCTTCTTGTTTTGCTTTTAGTTATTTACTAATACTAACGCTGAGATATTTTTGGGGTTTCTTTAAGAATTTGGTGCAAGCTCTTCGATCGTAACCGAAAATGAAGATATTTAAACTCAGAGTGTAAGCAACCCCAATTACGGAGCACAATATGATTGATTGTAAATTATAAATGAAGGCCGAGTTTCGAAAACGTTAAATGTTAAAGACGATTGCAAAGTGTCCAAAATTATTATTTTTTAATGTTATATGCAAATTGCTTTGATATGGAATATAATCTCTTTAATAAGATAAGATTGGAATGATTCTTATCTTGGAATCATTCCAATCTTATAGTCTAATATTATTTCATAAAACTTAAACTTACGTTTACCGAACAAGTGGCATGGTGGTTAAAGCTGTAATATTTTGGTCGGGAGGTACTCGGTTCCAATCTCCCCAGGGCAGGATAGGATATAAACGGAAATTTTCATCACATGATTACGATCGGTCATGTTAATAAATACAAATATGACCTTCTGTTGGTGTGTGAAACTCGATGCCGTTTAATCGATGCCGCAACGTGTAGATGGTATTATGTAAGTGTATGAGTAGGTGAAAGGATGTTATCAGAAATAGAAATGGACTACTGATTGGTCTTAGGACTTTATATTCAGTGTTATATTCATTAAGTTCAAAATTAAGTTTAATGACAAAAAGCTGGAAGGCCTTTTAAACCTTTTAAAGTTTACTGATCCATAAGTTCAATTGGATCCGTTCTTCTAAATTCTGTATAACTTAGTTGTTGTAGTACACATACTGAGTACACTTGACCAATATGTTGCAGTGTGTCACCAACCTACTATGTATAATATTTCGATCTGTATTCTTGAATCGTTTCTGCCACTGTTTTAACAATTAGAGTTCTATCTAAGTTGTTATTCCTAAAATACTATGGATTATTTTTAACACACGCAATTCTTTACAATAGCTGGTTGTGGAAGTTTTTCTCCGTTTAGTTCGGATGCAGTGCAGGTTCGTTTGTAGAGCGTGAATTTAACGTGGGTATATTTTAATTTAATTGCTTTATTCGCGATGCGGTTTCGTCGAATAATTGAGACTGGAACTTTATTTGCAATGGATAGAAAAGCTGTGTTACAAGAATTCTGGCTGGTGGTAATTTACAATTCTGGTTACTTGCTCTATGGGATCACGCTCGTTTCACAATACAAATTAATGATCGAACGAACATAAATTTAATGACGCATAAAGCAGTGCTGCCTGGTAAAAGCTTGTGCTAATAAGAACTATGGAAAATCAATTCAAAATAATACACTACAATTCATCCCATTTCCTAAAAAATTGAGATCATTTCAATTACGGCTGGAGCATTCGGGCCGAAAAGATTTGTTGAAGAACCCCGATCAAACATTTGTTTACGTGAGAAACATTTTAATAAGTTTCAACTTATGATAAATGGTAAAAAGCGTTTGCCCTATGATACCTCTAGAATTTGGTAAGATTTTCAAACAAAGCTCGTCTTGTGTTTTAAGATCTTTTGGCAATCCCGCAGATACCAGGGAGGTAAAACCGTTCAAAGTTCGATATTTGTATATGTTTTAATAAGACTGGAAATTGCCGAGAAAGAAATTGAATTTAATTCCGGATGAGCTAGAGTTCAACGTTGAGTTATTCAAAGATGTGGACCCGATCGTTGCAAAACAGAATAAACCACACACAAGCACGATTAGCAAAGACTACGTTGTCCCAAATGACCTTGGAATGAAAGAAACCAAAGGAATCTGCTATGGTTTTGGCAAATTCACCTGTAGAAAAGACTAAAACCAATATTGAGAGTAGCTAACCAGTTCAAAGGATTGAAAAATTTTAAAATGTTAAAAGTTTAACGAATGTCAAAACGCTGACAATGCAATTATCGTATTTGCCAGGGAATGCGATGAACCGTTTTGAAGCGTTAGAGGAAAGTTATGGTGTCGATACTGAAAATCTTGAAACGAACAACTTACGATGAATTGGTGCGAGAAAGTTGATGATTAAAGGGAAGTGTTATATTGAAGTGTTGGATATATCTGGGCTGCAGAATTTATAACAAATGATTTGTGCTCAAACAAACAACAACATCATTTGTAGATTATTCTTTGTATAAAAGTATGAAAATAAAGTAGTAAATTATAATTTGGCGTCAAAGTTGGACAACGATACTAGTGCGGACTGACAGACAAACAGACAGACAGACACACATTTTAAAAATACTTGTGTATGACTACTTACCTCATAATGGATGCAGAAAACTCGAAAATAGTCATTTATTTTAAAATTGCAGACAGACAAACAGACTTTATTTAGATGTAAAGATTGTTTGACCTACACGTTCCACTGCCAAATTGTTATTTTGACGGTCGAAAGAAATGGTCTATACCGGTGAGATTTTGTCTATATCTCGTCCTTGATTGTATGTGTTTGGTGTGTAAATGTTTAATATCTCCATCATTAAGCGTTTTCCATAATGCGTCTTCGTACCTAAGATGTTAGTGTTTTCAATATCTTGGTAGGTGAACTCGAACTTTTTTTCTTCTAGAATAAAACAAATTTTCAACCAGTGCTCAAACAAATTTTACGTCATCCAACCGCTTTTATTTGCTCGCCAGAGAACTACACAATGAAGAGTAACACGATATTTACAAGGCTTATAACTTGGTACTTGCTTCTCATTTTTTGAAATAAAAGTTCCCATCCTTTACTTGACCAGTTGATGATAGGTTTATTCATTTTAGTTGTTCTTTACAAGAAAGTTCACCTTTCTTTAAATATCTGTAAATTATGTTTATTTTGTTTATTTATGGCCAAGGGGATTTTTTTATTTAAACAAGCTTCTATCCATATTATAAGAGCATGGTCCTTCTTTACGATATTTATATCTCGTACCCCCCATTTCGTACCTTGCGAATAATCACAGACAACCTTTTTTTCTAACTTAGCTTGCATTTTTTAATATAAGGTATTTTCCTTTATTCATTCTAAACATTCCGATTGTTTTAAAATTGACATTTACTTTTATTCATTCTGTGTTATCTTCTTTTTTTTTGTATATTCTTTTATTCATTTGGAGTTTTCAGAACTCACTCTTTCTGATCTACGTCAATGGGTAGAACAAAAAGAGTATTCTTTGCCCAAATATCAAGTTGAAGTGGTTCATTTATTTTTATTATTTATTATTAATATTTTTTAAATTGAATTTAATAAAAAAATTAACGAATTAAAATGTTAAAAAAAGAAAACTATGTCGTTCATAAACTATATATTATTCTAAGAATTTCATTTCGTTTAAGACGACTGTTCGAGTGCGAATTTTTGTGCGGATATTAAGAATCACACTTTTCCACTAATCAAATTACGCCCATAAAAGATAAAATATTTTTAACTTTAAGAAAAATATTCGCAGACGATCAACCTAATCATAAAAAAAATAAAATTGTGAGCTACGTACTGTTCAATAAATCGGTTGAAAAGTGTGATTCTAAATATTCGCACAAAAGTTCGCACTCGAACAGTCGCCTTTAATGTAGCAGTCACTTTCAATATTAGGTAGGCAGGATCGCCAAATTATCACCATTTTTCAAACAAATATTTTGTAGTATGGAAGCGGCCATTATATTATATATAATCAATGGTATTAAATCGGAACGGACGGTTGCACCGTCTGGTATGTAACCCTGCTGTTTAGGAAAACCAGGAGAATTTAGGGAAACTCGATATACAATAATTCTCTCTAGAATATTCAAAAATCGTTAAACTTATTCAAAAACCGTCAATTCTAAGGGCCTGGGACCATAGAATTTTTTAAAAATGACTTATTTTCTGTTAGTGTAGATTAGATCGTGATTAACCCAAAACAAGATTCCGTTAGGATGGCCGGTATTTATGAAAACCAGGAGAATTCAGGGAAACTCGATATACGATAAAATTCTCTATAGAATATTCAAAAATCGTCAATCCTTTGTGGAAATTTTAAAGTTGTGATATATTTTTAACTTATAATTCTACTGCACCTCAAAAATTTCGATTGTATTAATAAAATTTTATTATTTCTTAATTTGTAGTTTATCATTTATTCGTTACTTCGCAGATTTACCAATACTCTGAAATGTTTAGTTGTTGTTTTTTAGGAATGACTCAGAAGTTTAGGAAAATTTTCACAACCGTCCAGACACGCGTGAAGTTTTTCCTAAAAAAAATTCCTAAAACATTTTTTTTTATTTTAGGAAATTCTTCACGTTCACAACCCATTTAGTCGACGACATAAACCAAATGCACGTTACTTTGTCTCAAATGATGCTGTCAAAAAGTATTCGGTTTATTTTATTTCGTGCTTTCAATACATTTAGTGCAGAAAATTCTTAGGTCACGATTGATGTTCTATTCCTTCTGTAGAATGAATTAACGAAAATGCGGATAGTTTGAATAGTAGCTTTACTTAAATTTAATGATTTTCCAATCGATATAGGCTTTTCTTCGTAATTTGTACGATCTAAAACTCCATAGGGTCTAAAACTATATTTACTACAAACGTTCCAACTTATTTTTTACACACCTCAAATTAAAATTATTGTGCAGTTATAAACTTGCAAAAGAAGGCTATTATGTACTTTTTCACTTTTCACTATTTACTTTACAAAACGTTAAAAACAAAGCAAGCAAAAACTTTATCAACATCATTTACAAAGAACAAAACGCATACTGTCACTTCTCAAAATGAAATGAGAGGTTTTTCTGTAGTAATAAAGTTGGGGGGATCCCCTTATTGAACGCAATTGAAAAAAATTCAAATTTCCAATACGTATTCTACGATATTTCCAAATCGTGTTACATCAAACCCATATACCAATTCTTATACCGTGTAATATCGATACCGTGTTTTACAAGTACCGCGCTATACGAGCGACTTTTGTATTTGTTTAACCCATATAAGTCCAAAGCACAACATTGCCACGCAATTCTAGAGTCAGTCTTACATACATATCGTTATTCAATTACCATAACATTCGCTGTGTGTTAATTAACCTTAAATGTCAAAACAAACCATTTAAAACGCGATAAAACATGTGGGGAATGTGGACTACGAACCGTGAAAATGAGCTACACGTTAAATGTTTCAAACTTTAGCACCTCCCAAAAAATTGAAAAATTTGTGTTAACACTAAAATTTGACAATTGAGACTAAATAAAATAAATGCACTGTACTGAATTTATACACCTTATATAATCTTGTTAAATGTTAAATGAATTAAAAAATAAATAAACCTTAATTCGCAAAAATAAAGTATTTTTATTAACATTTTTTGACAATGGCCATCCCAAATGAAATGGGTTAAGTACCACAGAATTCGTTTATAATTATGAGATTAAATGGGTTAAGTACCGCAGAACAATTCTCTTCGATGAGACAGAAACTCAACAATTTAAAAAACATGTCCCGATGGATAACTGTGTGTTGTTTTAATGTGTTCCTTTTGCCTGATATGATGGTCATCGTTAAATCCACGGGAATCTGTGAGAAATGATACTGTATACATCCGTCATCTACAAAATCTAATGCTATTGCTGGTCTTCTGTTTTAAAAATATTAGAATTCGTTTGGTTTTTCTAATATGTTTGCTTAATACTTTGATACTCGCTGGTCGATTGGTTGAACACTTCAGTTTGAAACAACGTTAAAATGTATTTATTATTGATGCGCCATAATTTATTTGAAGGGTTACCTCACGTCATCACTTGATAGATATTCGTATCCCATAGTAATTCTTTAACCTTCATATTAATGTACTAATGTATTTGTACTAATGTATTAATGTACTGTATTAATTACTCATTAATGTACTTACGCAGCGTACAGTCCGTTTTGTCTGACTGCACCAGTATGACATTTTGCGTACATATCATAAATGTATGTATCTCTTGAATATGTTTGTAATACAACTTTGTGTTGTTTTAGAGACGTTATGGGAAATGGAAATATCGGTTTTGTGTGTTGGTGATGCATGTCACGTCAATTTGTATTGGATATTGTTTTTACAATTTCTTTGGCGTCCACAATAATATCAAATAACGCAAAGGCAGGCTTCTAGATTAAGACCATCCGTTAATGCTTCTATGACCGTCAAATGTCACTACTAAATGATCTAATTTTAAATTAAATTACAAAAGCAAAAATTTCATAAACGACTTTTGGCCGTATCTTTGTAGCCCCTGAACCAGAAATTTTATTTTGGTGAAAGTTGGGAAAAGACCGATAAGCATAACATTAAACAACTTTCTATGTGTATGGTAAATATCTTCAATAAACATAAAGCCAACTACCAGAAATCTTACTATGAATTACCGTTTAGTCGAGATGTTCTGCTCTATCAAAACAATTTTCAGTACGAATTCGCACCGTTCACAAATATATCGGAATAGCCAACTTTTAATAACCGGATAAAATAATCATAAAATTGTTCAGAAAAATCGAAATGGTAGTAAACTAAAATTATGACAAAATAAGCAACTAAATTATTATTAAGTTGTACTTGCTATAAATTAATAAATCCAACGACTTTTCATGAGAAACTATTTTGATGTTTTGATTAAAGCCGCTGTCATTTTACTTGTAATTTTTTACATTTCCCGTTGTACGAGTAACATTGAAATTCCATCATGCAATCTATTAATAATAAAATATTTATTTGCCTATAAATCTTTCAGTTTTATGAACTGCAAAAATGTTTGTAATGCACCTTATTAATTTACTTTACATTACTAATTTAATTTGCCACTCTACGAATATTTTCGTTTTTTTTTCACAACGCCTTTATTAAAGTATTACTTCTTTTAATGTATAGTTACTCAGAAATTGTATCAATTATATTTTTTCCAAAATTATTCACACCTTGAAAGTCTTGCACTAAACACTTGTAAATTAGGTTATTTCAACGGTATAGATTATTTTTCGATTAATGTTAAATTAACTACTGTGATTATATGATTAACCGTTTATGGCGTTAAATAAAATACTCGATTAACTTCAGACTAAACAGAACTTGTTAAATCGTTCATACAACATGAATAATTGGTTATTTAACCACCTAGGAAAACTAAATGAATTGTTCTTTGGTTTAACTATGAAAAAAAGTATGTTTGAGCGTGTCCTCGAGAATAGAATTCATGCGCTGAGCGGTGCAAAATAGTTCCTGTAGCAAGTAGTGTCTGTCAAATGGTTATGGAATGATGTTAAATACAAATTTTTATTAATTTTTTTTATTGCGAGTTATTAAAATTTATATAAAAATTGTAAATGATCGATCAAAGTTGCAAGTTTGATTCGTGACTTAAAATACAATAGTTAATAAACAAAAATAGGAATATAAAGTAACGAGTGAGCTACACAAAACCGGTGATACTCATGCTATACATTTAAAAAAGAAATCCTTACCAAGCAAGTCGAATTTCATTTTTTTTCTCAACGTTCCACTTAAAAATTTACAATAGGTTTTGCTACGCATTATGTGTAAGCAATAAGCAAGACTAACCGTGATTTCAATGAAAATAACTAGTGTTGAACTAATGTGAGAAGTTTCTAAATTAAAAATTAGTTTCCTTTAATGTCAGTAAAAAAATATCTGCGAAAAAATTAATGACAACATATTTCGAGTGCATTTCGAGTGTAACATCTTTGGAAAAAATTACAATACAATTTAACATTTTTTTAAAGCTTTTCAGCACCTTCGGAAAATATGACCTGGTTACTTGTACTAAATGTTTATTTATTTGGTTCATTTTATGAAAGTAGTTACATCGCAAGTATAACAAATTTAAACTCATGATTTGGGTTTAGACTGATCTCGGAAGTTATTCCTAACTAAATATGTTGATTAATTTAAATTTTGAAAGAGCTTTCTGTAGTACATAACTTTTCTTGTTCTTTAATGCAAAGCCAATGGTAAAAAAGGTATTAATCATCAATGATTATTTTGTCATTTTATGGTCAGTTAATAGTTTTTTTTTTTCATTTACAGACTCATGGCCCATTCACCTACTCACACAATAGACAGTATGTCATCTGCATGTTGAACGCTGCATGTCAACGTGTACATTGACTTGGAAGATGGGTCGGCATTGAGTTCTGCATTCCAATTAGAGCGATGTTATTTGAACCCAGTATTTCCTGGTACGAGTACCAAAGCCTTAACCACTGTGCCAATTGTTCGGTAAAAGTAAAACGTGTTTAAAAATAAAGCCTGTAAAAAGTTCATATACATTAAGTAAATTTTTAATTATTTACAGATTGTTCAAGTTCAAAGAACGCAGTCCTGATTACACAAACAAACCAAAATTGTATCTAGAGCTTTCAATATGGGTACCGATAGGAGTGTTTTCTATGGAAAACGGGAGTTTCCGATCGTAAAATTATGACATAATTTTATTGTTAACACACATTACTTCAAAAGCACATACTTTGAATATCATTCAATAAGTTTTCCGCTTAATTGAAAATCATTTAAATTTAAAAGTACCATTATTATAAACTAGGTTGTTCTGGGACGGACGAGTTTTTTTTGGTCACTCTGTGCGTTCTCGAGTGAAACCTCAACCAGCCAAAACTTAGAGATTAAGTTATGCTCCATTTGTACCACTTAGGGGAGCGATACGACCACCAAAATTTTAGAGGTCAGTTGTTTATTGGTGACGAGTAGCCTATAGAATTTTGGTGATCGTAGAACTAACCGAAGTGGTGCAACCGCCGTGTACTAAAGCTCTTAAGTCGTGACTGGTTGAGGTATGAGTCAGTGAGCGAGTCAGTTAGTGAGTAACGTAGCCGTTATAATATAGAAAAAACAATTTTTGGTTACCCTTTGCGTTCTCGAGTGAGTCAGCTTTGATTGAATATATATATAGATAACACCACTGCGTACTACAACAACAATTTTGATTTTTTCATGCTTCTTACACATTGTAAAAGAGAACACAACTCACTTCATGTAGATTTAAGAAGAACAAAGATAGACCCAATTATTTCAAAGCTGCTAGAACGAAGTAAAACATATTTTTAATTTATTATTTACCCACACCCCTAGAAATTTTAACAAAAAAAAATAGAATGAAATATATTTTCCTTTCCCTCGACTGAATATATGCAAAAATAGACAATAATAATGAAATTGTATTTATGTTCTTCATTCTGTTTTCATTTTTGCAGTCGTATTCCAACTATATGATTGGAGGTTGTATATAACGTTTACACAGATTTTACAGATATGACGATGGGAATATTTTTTCATTTGCACTGCAACACAATTTTTTTGATAATATTTTTTTTGTTGATATTTTTCGAAACAGATTAAAACTAAGGTTACTTCATTCAATGATAACTCCATTCATCCATATTTATTCTGTTATACACTGCTGGTACAATTGTATGTAAGAGTAAGTGAAATAGCAGTCATAACATTTCAAAATAATATTTTTTTATGTATTAAAAAGTTTATATACAATACAAATGCAATTTTTGTATGGGGAAAAACAACAACAATTGAATTTTTCGATTTTTCATGTTGCTAGAAAGAAAAAATCACTCTTGCACAACTATGCCTCTATCTATATGTGACTAGTAGAGATATTAACCAAACGTAGCGGCAGAATTCCCAGTAGTAATATCTATATGTATCCAATCAACAGAGTCAGTCAGTGACATAGACGTTTATAATATAGAAAAAAAAAATAAAAAAACAGCACGGGCGAGTTTTTTTGGTCACCCAGTGCGTTCTCGAGTGAGTCAGTGAGTGAGTGACATAGACGTTATAATATAGAAAAAAAAACCTTTTTTTGGTCACCCTGTGCGTTCTCGAGTGAGTCAGTTAGTGCCATAGACGTTTATAATATAGATTTTCCAATTTTCCAGTTTTTCAATTTTCAAATTTTCCAAATTTCCTATTTTCATATTTTCTACCTTCCTATTTTCCAATTTTCGATTTTCCAATTTACCAATTTTCCAATTTTCATATTTTCTTATTTTCCTATTTTCCAATTTTTCATTTACCAATTTTCCAGTTTACCAATTTTAAAATTTTATAATTTTCCAATTTTCCATTTACCAATTTTCCCACTTCCTTATTTTCTTATTTTCCAATTTACCAATTTTTAAATTTTCCAATTTTTTCAGTTTTCCAATTTTCCAAATTTCCTATATTTTTATTTTGCTATTTTCCAATCTTCCTATTTACCAATTTTCCAAATTTCCTATTTTCATATTTTCTTATTTTCCAATTTTCCAATTTTGTGAGTGACAGACGTTTAATATAGAAAAAAAAATATGTTGGTCACTCTGTGCGTTCTCGAGTGAGTCAGTGACAGACGTTTATAATATCCATATATTTGATGAAATATTGAACTTTTAAAGCGCTGCCCGATGTTGATTTACTTCGTCAATAGAGCACATTTTTGTCATTAAAAGTTGACCATATGAAGTTTTTTTTAAGTTTTCACGTCTTATAGTACTTTCGGTCGTTATCGTTATTTATTCTGAATAAGAATCAGAAAATTCTATTAAGCGAATCATTCAAAAATTTATATTAATTACGTCTGACCATTCAAAATTTGAATGATTTAAATAAAGTAGTTCGGAGTAAAACATCAGAAACCAAAAATGTTGCCGAGTTCGTCGACAAACGAACCAAATTAATAAATGTATTCAGTGAGATTAAAGTAGTTTTTGAACAGTATTTGCTGCTGTTATAGACGTTACGGCCATGACAAGAATTTGCAGTATTCGGTGGTTATAAAAGGATTTAGTTTTAAACGGAAAAGTGATAAATTTATTAAAATTTTTCATAATTCTAATATAATTTTGGAAATAGCTAATTGCCAGTTGAATACCTTGAATATATTGAAGAAAGTTTATTTCATCAATAAAACCCTGTTAAACAGCTTTCAATCGAATTTTTCTAGTATGGTAATTTTTCCACTCTTTTGAATTCTATTGCATATGTAGTTGAAATCATAAGCGATTTTGAACAGGATGAAAACAGACCGACTAAAAAATCTCATGGTTTAGATCTATTCGGAGATGAATTCGAGGATAAATTTTGCGCAGAATCACAGTTGGATAGCGGAATTCTTAAATTTGATTGTCGAAATATATTCAGTTGGGGCGAGGAAAAAGTCAAAAATGCTCTGAAGTTATCGCGGCTTCAGTATGTGTGTTATGCACGTTATCATCGACAATCCAGAGAATAAAATTCGACACTTGATATTCGAGTACCGAAACTTGGTTCGGATTAGAAACAATTACCATGATTTCGTATGAACAGCCACGTATTCCGCTAGTCGTACTATGAAACCAACATCGGTTGCCTTGCCAAAATATTGAATATGTTTATTACCATAGTCACTTCAAACGAAAAACGGCGTAAAGCCTCTTCTAGTCATCTCATAATTTCACTCGACTCAAAATGACAGTTTTTAATTGTTCCTTGCCTAAAGGTTAGCATATAGGAACGGTTTATATAATGTCTAAAGAATAGTCATATTATTTTTGCGTTGCGCAAATTTCTTGAACAAAAATGATAAAATAAAACGATCATTAATTCAGTCCAAACGAATTTTGACTGATCGCGATGAAAGTGCCTTCGTTAGTCATAAATTGGGAAATCTTAGTAATCTGTTGATAAAAACTCCCTTTTGCACCCTGATCCTATCAGGATTCGAACGCGGTACCTCCCATCCAAACGCAAAAGCTTAACCACTGTGCCGTTTGGTCGGTTTATTTTTTAATATTGGTTCATCATAAGATTTGTATGGGAAAAGATTCAAGTTTTCTACCTTACAAATAACACATGGCAGGCACCTAGCTTTTACAAATTTTTATATGAACGAAATATTATTTACACAAAGTTTAACATAACCTGGCAAAATTTACAAAAAGATGTATGTTTCATTTTATTGTAAAATAATGAAAGGGTGTGTCTGTTGTGACTAACACTTGACTTGATAAATCTCGAATTCTATGCACACTACTGGGTTGAATTTCTTTTAATACGGCCCACTCCAACAACGATATTGAACCCAATGCGGATTACTTCAGTTACATAAAAAACAGAGCTCCAGCATCTCCGGCCACTATTCAAATTGATCTTGATACTGTGGTAAGGAGCATTAACAAGCTAAACGATAATTTTTCCGCTGACCCGGTGGCTTGCCTTCTATCGTTTTAAAAAACTTTGGTGGTAACTTAGCTCAGCCACTTACAACGTGGTTCCAAAACTCAATCTCGCACGGAATATTTCCATCAATAAGGAAAGACTCTTTTATAATTCCAAAGCCAAAAGAGGAGATTTTAATCAGATGTCTTTAATTAGAGGCCAGTTATTATAATTCAAGTTATTAGCTGCTTGGTAAGTATACATTTTTGCTAAACATTCCTAAATTGTAAAAATTTACTACTTTTATTTTTATGTTTTTTATTAGGTGACTCTGGATATTATTTAGAGCCATGGATAATGAGTGCATTCTGACCAGCTGCCGAGGATAGTAGAGAAGCTTCATTTAATACGATTCATTCCAAAACTCGCAACATCATTAGGCTGTTGAAAGCGCGGTTTATATGGCTCTTGGGAGCTCGCGAAATGCATTATGCCCTGATAAAATTATCGCAAATTAATAATGTTTGCACAATGCTTCATAATATATGCCTTCATGAGCCAGTCACACCTTCTTAAGATTATGAAATTAGTCAATCTACTGAACCAGAGAATACCATAGCCCGGAGAAAACGTCAAAACATTTTAGATTCAATAACATAACCTTTATTTCATATAGATCACATATTTATTTCATTTTGGTTATTATAAATTCAATATTTTTGTAATATTACACTAAATATTGATTATTGTTGCATATGTTTAATAAAACGTTTAATAAAATAATTCATGTTGTAAAACATTAATGTGTTCGCTATTTTCATCTATTAATTCGTCGGACAAAGTTGAAGTTTGGTATTCAGTTAAATTTTCTTAATTGTAATGTATTGTCACGAAGTATTCAAATCAATAAGGGTAATTACGGCCTCCTCGGTGGGTGACAATGTCTGGATTCTAGATGGGCCTCCACCTGTGCCCGAAATACTTAATTTGTTAAGTTTAATTTTTTTTTAATATTGAATTGTAGTCGGTTCAGTCTTTCTTCCAACCTTCGGGATATCTTATTAGCGGTCCATGGTTATTTACAGATATCCCACTATCTGCTGTGGTATTGTAGCCTTTAATGAAACCATGCTTTAAAATACATATAGTTAAATGAATAAAATATCGTTTTAATTAAAAGTTTTAAAACAATTTACATACACTGTTATTTTCCTTGTTGTAGTTTGGTTGTCGTTAACTAAAATGTCCCCGTATAAAAAATATTCGTTCATGAACGAGCAAAGACTACTCGAATTCGTGTTGCCCGATAGGGGAAATTTATAGACGTTTCGTAATTATAATAAATACATGTTGAACATTTTCGAATTCAAGAATTCCAATCATACAAATTCGCACCATTTTCACGTGAATACGTCTTTAAATTTGTTTCATATAGGGGGCAGTTCGAAAAACTGATGATAACAAAACAGTGCGGTACAGTTTCATGCTGCAGTTTTGTACCTATCATCTTCATCCAATATTTAATTACACCACTCGGTAGCTAAGGATCAAAGAATTTGTTACGTTGAGTGGGAACTCTGACGCATCGCTTGCGGTAGAGGGGGAAGCACCACCATTTTAATTTTCGCCGTTTGTATTGAACTCTGTATTTTCTTAACCGATTATGATGGGATTCGGTATGTTGGATGGAATTGGGATTCTTAAATGATTTTTGGAAGAAGTTCTGGAATATGGCCACCTGGGACGGAACTCGGCCATCTCCTACAAGAGTATGATGGGATTGGGTATGTTGGATGTAAATGGGATTCTTAAATGATTTTTGGAAGAAGTTCGTGAATATGGCCACCTGGGGCGAAACTCAGTAATTTCATAACCGATTATGATGGTATTGGGTGTTGAATGGAAATGGGATTCTTAAATGATTTTTGGAAGAAGTTAGCTAATATGGCCCGCTGGGGCTCAACTCGGTAATGGCCACAAAAAGTGAGTTTCAAGGTATTTTCTTTCCGAAACATTGCACGTATTCACGTCATATGTCTGTACACGTGGTACAAGCACCCATTTTTTAGTCGAATTCGTATTTAGGAATTACTCAGGGGAACGTTGGATATTTCCGCATGCGTAATATTATTATTTGCTTTAAAATTCTTTCTATCGTTCGAACTTTTCACGAGCTACTTTAATCGGTTTTGTTTCAAATTTGTTTGCAAGTTTCCTATTACATATTTATTTCTCTACTAAGGGAATAAATCCACATTGATTTACCCAGTAGAAAATTTCCACCGATTTGTTTTTAGTATAGCTATAATCCGCATGCCGATTTCAAATATATCCCAGGGCTCTTGGTTTTGCACCTCAACTCTTACTATGGTTGGACTCTTAACTGAGTGGACGTATGTATCAGGTGGTCTTTACGACATCAAAATCTGCTCCTTTTATAGCTGCGTCTGTGGTACCGCAAGGTAACCAAATCTTGCGCCTATTTCTCGCTTATCCATCAACGACGTCTATTTCAATCAATTACATAATCAAGCAAACGCGCAAATTCTATTAGCCGTGAGTATATCGCCAACAGCGCTGTTGTTGCCAGAGTTTTAGCCATACTGGATTTATGTGACCGTGAACTGAACTTTAGAGATTACATCGATTTTATTGTCGACAGAGCAAACTCTTCGTTTGGATTTGTCTACATAATTTATGAACCCCGACGTTACGAAGGCTATTTATATGACATTTGTTCTGCTCGAGTATGATAATCAGGTTTGGTTCCCTTACTATGAAGTACAAATACGAAGAATTGAAGCTTTAAACGTAGATTTTTGAGCTTTGCTCTACGCGGATTTCCATGGGTGGACATATACAACTTACCTCCTTGGGCGACCGCTTTTAGTTTATTAACTTAACCCATTAAAGCCCGATGTATGATATATCATACGCAAATCACTACTTTTTTAACTACTTCTCTCTTGAATACTATACATACTAACAATTTTTTTGTTTTTTATCTTAAGTGGTTGAGGATGATAATTTCAAACCTAGCGGATAAAAAAAGGTGTAGTTGCATTTTGATCGATGTGCATTAAGGACAAAATGGATTGTCGTTGGAAAGTAGAGACTTTATAAAAAATTAGTTGTGTCATTAACTTTTACTGTGTGTTATATATTTTTTTACAAAAAGGATATACTAATTAATTTAATTTTAAAGAATATAAAAATTATAACTCGCATTTAAAGAAATTATAGTGACATATTGAGTGACATATATAGTGACATATTGAGTGGTAATGACGAGGGCGTAATTATTGAAGGTAACTGACGGACCAAGGGGTAATGGCAGGAGGGTACTGTGCATGGTTGGTAATAACCGAAGGGGTTATGTTCTGTTACGTGCCAAATGTTATTAAACAGCTGCCTCAGTCTGCAAATATCATTTGTTGAGGTTTAAATAAATTATTGAATTCAGTTGTTATACATTTGACCACAAACGATTGAGAATATTTTCTATACTTTCGATTTACATAAACTGTTTTTTAAAACTTTAGTATTCCAACGTACAGCTGTTATAAATAAAAAATTAATATTATAATTAAATTAAACGAAATTTGTCAAGGCTAACATTTTTTGATGATTATCTCTAATTTTTTCGTGACCAAATTTATTGTTTTCAGTGGCACTATTCTGGTTTTCCCTGGGAATAGGGAATTGGGAAAAATATTTTCATAGTATTTTTGCCTAAATTGAATTTTTCTGGCCTACTGAGGAAATAAGTTTGGTGTAAATATTTTCGAAACAAAGTTAAATGGGAAAATATTTTTCCCTATAAAAATTTTGTGGAACAAAAGTTTCCCAATACACTTTGTTTTGAAATTTTTTGCACCAAACTTATTTTCTCAGTAGTCCAGAAAAACACAATTTAGACAAAAATACTATGAAAATATTTTTCCCAATTCCCTATTCCCAGGGAAAACCAGAATAGTGCCACAGTACAAGATTAATTATATTCTATTTATTTAATATCTATACGATTATTTGACCCTTTAAATCGAGGACTCTCAACAAAATTTAAACACAAACAAAAAATTATAGAAATTAAATTTACACAACACAGATATTCACCGACAAAAAATGGATTCATATTGATTTATGAATTTTTATGTTTATATGAGGATACCCTGATGTGTCGTTGTGGTTGTAGTTACTACTGTTTCGTGTTATATGAAAATAAATTAAATATTTGAACTTTTGGACTACACCACCAACAAACACCAATAAAAAAATGGGACATAAAAATGTTTATTTTAAATAAATATTTAAATATTTTGATAGTGATACATATCCTGCCTGAATGCTTGGTGTTTGTTGTTGTTAAAGGATAATAATTTATAAATATTTATCATAAATGAAAAAGGATTAATATTTTTTTTTTTTTTATTTAAATATATCGGCATTAATCTTTTAGATATTAACATTATTCATTGCTACAAAACAACACTGTGCTTATTCTGTATCCCATTGACTAATTAGATGTTTTTGTTTCTGTTTTCTCCTTTGAAGGCTTTTGAATCAGTTTGGTGACTTGATGAAAATTCACTACCTACGATAAGGATGTATACATAAAACTTTAAGCTTTGGGATTATGATTAAAAATTGTTTATAGTTCTTATTTGTTTGCAGTTAAAATTGTGAAAAGGTCAAGCTACAGCAATACTTAATAAGTATTACATACAAAATTATTGACATTAAATAAGTACTGGTTAGGTTATTATACACCTACCTAAAAATGCTGTGACCTATTTGCAATAGTTTATTCATCGTCATATTCCATAGATCCAAATTAAAGGGATTTTAATTTAGAAACCAAACCGGAAGCTTTAGAATTCGTTGTCCTAAAACTTTTGTGACACATTTTAATTAGAGCGAAACTGCCCTTTTAAAATACTGAATGGGAAATTGTGCTTCGGTTTGGTTCGTAAAGTGATGGTTAAGTATTGCATGTTTTTGTAACGCAGTTGTAAGTTGGATACGATGTTTAGTTGTTTATATAAAACAAATATAAAATTAATTAATCATTGTGAAATACTGACACCTTCTGAACCCAATACTTATTTGAAATGTTTTACTTCTTAAAAAGAACCTAGAGAGTAATTCAGTTAAATTCAGTTATTTTAGTTATTGGTCCATAGAATATATCACAAAGCCATCTCCATATTTTTATCGTGAAAACAAACCCTGTTTACGACAAATAATGTACTTCAGGTAGTGCTTGAAATTAATGTCCTAGGGGTTACTTGCGAATTGTTGAAGAGTACTTTTATTGGAAATCTCCTGCTAGGCAAAATCGAAGCACCGGGAGTACTTAGTTCAAACAAAATAAAAACTCCCGGTAGAAAACTAAGGTATCATGCCCTCCCCCACTTAGACAGACAATGAACCAACCAAGAGTTGGTAAAAGTTTCAATAAAATTAACCATTTGTTTGATTTTTGTTTAAGATGGAGGCAATTTATGTACCCCTCAGTGATTTTGTTATTACCATAGAAAAAAAAGTTTACCATAGATTTCTCATTTGTATAAAACGAGAGATAAAAATGAAATTCCAATGTCATGATTGTATTTGTAATTTTACATTGTGCACAATGTTGTGACTTTACATACACAACACAATCAAGACATTGGAATTTCATTCGTTTTATACAAATTTGAAATCTATGTTAAAGTTATTTTTCTATGCTATTACTTTTATAATTTTAACTTTCAAATCCAAAGCGGATTTATTGATTTTTGCAACTCTAGGTTAGGTTAGGTGTCATAAAAGTAACGGGAGTTTGTCATTTAAAAAGCCTGCTTGAGCGAATTGAAAAAATTGTCGCTACGTTAGCACAACTGTGCTCTATCTTGACGTGAAGTTTTAACGTGATCTGTCATTTAGTTTGTGTACAGTGCTCTATTTTGTCAGTTCATCTTAAGTGTGTTTTACGATTTTTACAATGAATAAAAAAAACGAACAAAGAAAAGAGAAAGAGAAAAAGTCAGCAGGAGCTATATCAGGTGAATACGGTGGTTCTTCGATCATATTTATTGAGTTTTTGGCCAGAACTTCGTTCACAATGATAACTTTGTGAGATGGTGCGTTGTCGTGGTGCAAAGTTCATGAGTTTCTTTCCAAAATCCTAGCATTTTTCGACGAATTTGCTCACTCAAACGCCGTATAACGTCCAGATAATATTCTTTATTTAGCGTCTGGTAAGCCTCTGTCAAGAATTTCGAGTGCATAACACCGCGATAATCAAAGAAAACAGTCAAAATTCACTGTTCCTTCACTTTTGATTGACTTAGACGTGGTTTTTTTGATTTTACCTCAGCTGGAACTCAGTTGTTATGCATTTTATGAATGTGGGGTCGGAATTGACTCGTTCTAGCATGCCAACGCGTTTAATGCCCAAACAACCGAGTACGAATTGACTCGCGAGACCTAGAACGTTCAGCGGATATCTCGCTTAAACCTACATGACGATTTCCCGTCACCTAAACCTCCTACTCGGTCATATTCCTTTCGGTTGTTTCCTCCCCACTATTAGTTAAATATAATTATTGTAATTAAGGTTGGGGAAAAAAAATCATTATTTTTACGTTTATTTCGGGACTTTATTTAACATGGCTACAATTTCGTTTTGGCTCAAATATGCACCGTTTTTTCGTCAACTCGTTGTCATTTAGAAGCAAATTTCATTATGCAAGTTTCCCAAAACGCCTTGTGCCTGAGATGGCTAGTTTTCATAAGCCTCTCTTGAAGCCATTTTTACAACTTGAGACCATTTGTCGTCCCTAGTCACGATCCGCTTCAGAAATGGCTTCATTTCGTTCCATTTGGCCTAGGATTCGCAGATGGAAACACGGCCCATCATTTTTTTTGCGTCAACTCGTGCGAACAGCCTGTTTTGTTTTCGATCTTCAACTCCTGGGTGAGCTCGCATACAGGTCTATTTCCATATTTTCCAATCAACATTTTCGACCACAGGCCTTCCAGTATGTGCAGCACCGTTGATATCGAAATTATCGGAACGGAATCGACGATATCAGTTTGTTCACCTTCAATTAGTTTACCGCCATCCTTGACACGCTATAACTCACAAATGACAAAATAATTTTTTTAGTACCTACTATCAAGTATAAGTATCTAGAAGTTATATATAAGCGGCTGGATAGTCAAGAAGCTACGAATGAGCTTACATCAATACTAATCAAATGAATAGATCACTTGTTATTTGGAACGCGATTCATCCAAGGGAAAACGCCAGAGACGCGTCTACCGTAATTATTAAAAATAATATTAAACATTATGAAGTGCCCGGCATTGAAGAAGAAATTATGCAAGTAAAAACCATCAAAGTTGAATCAATCAATAATAGGAAACTCAGTATCTTCTCTATTTACTATCCCCCACGCCATCAATTAAATAAAGAAGACTACAGTCGACTTTTTAATTCATTAGGACTAAATTTTATCATAGGCGGTGATTTTAATGCTAAGAAAGCCTATTGGGGATCTAGACGTACTACCTCTAAAGGGAAAGAGTTATTTAATGCAGCTCGCGAGAACAACTGTGAATTCCTCTCTGGCGATAAACCAACAAATTGGCCTGCTGACATACATAAAATTCCAGATCTTCTTGACTTCTTTGTAACGAAAGGAGTTTTAGAGGACTACACGTGCATTGAAAATAGTGAAGGACTACCATCTGGCCACTCACCTGTGATTATGGCTCTGAGTACAAGTACAATGATAATAAAATAAAGACAATTCACTTAAGTTAACAAACAATAAAACCAATTGGGGTCTATTCAAGAAATTAGTGGAAGATCGAACAAATATCGGCGAACCAATTAGAACGAAGGTGCAGCTTGAAGATGAACTAGAAATATTTAACAACAATATCCAGGAAGCGGATTCGAATAGTTCACCGATTTCTCATACCAACGCTACAATGAAAGATAACTACCCTCTTGAAGTCAAAGAGCTACTTAAAGAGAAACGGAAAGCTCGCAAAATCTGGCTGCAACCTCGTGCACCGCAACACAAAACTAATCTTCATTTTTTGTACAAAAAACTTAAAACAACTAATAAAGGAAATAAAGAATGAGAGCATAACTAAGCGACTACGAGGTCTTGCTGAACTAAAGGATGACGATTACTCGCTTTGGAAAGCACCGAAGGTACTAAAAGATCCAAAATGCATGTGCCGCCTATCAAATGTGATGACGGATCCTGGTCTAAAAGTGACAAACAGAAAGTCTCTCTATTTGCTGCTTATTTAGAAGAGACTTTCTAACCAGTCGTAAACAAAATAGATAATCTTGACATAAGGCATGTGACTTTATTGGAGCTTAAAAATGAAATCAATAGTAGCTTAAGTATCAGGAAAGCTCCAGGTGTTGATTTAATAACTGGGCAAATTGTGAAAGCCATTCCCGAGAAAGGTTTGCGTAAATTAAATCAAATGACTAATGCAGCCTTCCGATTGAAATATGTTCCACGGCAATGGAAGGTGGCCGAAGTAATAATGATTCCTAAACTAGGTAGACCAGGAAACGAAAAAAAATCATATAGACCGATATCACTACTTCCAGTCATATCAAAAACATTTGATAAACTGTTGCTGAAGAGACTCAAACCTATAATAGAAGAGAGATGCTTAATTCCACCACACCAATTTGGGTTTAGAGAAAATCACTCTACAGTTGAACAAGTTCACCGAATAACGGATGTCATTGAGGATGCACTAGAGATTAAGAAAATATGCTCCAGTATTTTCTTAGATGTAGCTCAAGCTATCGACAAAGTTTGGCACCAATCAGTTGAATTTAAACTACATCGAGACTTGCCTACGCAATTTTATCAAATTCTTAAATTTTACACTGCTGATTGAAACCTTAGAGTCCAATTTGATGAGTGCTCTGAAATAAAACAAATATCAGCAGGTATACCACAAGGTGGCGTACTTGGACCTATTATGTTTATTCTTTATACGAGAGACTTACGAGTATTGAAGGTACTAGAGTAGCAACCTTTGCAGACGATACAGCTATTCTGGCAGTTGGCAAAGATATTTCGGAAACAACAAGCAAACTTCAAAATGCAGTTAATACGGTGAGCAACTGTACTAAAAAATGGCGCATCTTATTAAATGAAGCCAAATCAGTACACTTCAACTTTACAAATCAAAATGTAAACTGTATTCCCGCGGTGGTTCTCAAATCAAACCAAATTGCATATGCAAATACAGCTAAATACTTTGGCATGACCCTCGATGCTAAGCTAAGATAAAAAGAACACATCAAGATGAAAAAAGCAGATTTAAACATCAAATATAGGAAAATGTACTGGCTCATGCGTAGAAATTCTGAGCTCTCAATACACAACAAATTGTTTCTGTACAGGCAAATGCTAAAACCAGTATGGACCTATGGTATCCAACTTTGGGGTTGTGCCAAGAAGACCAATGTACAAATGATACAATGCTTCCAAAATAAAATGCTACGAGGGATAGTGAACGTCCCATGGTTAGACATTCCAAGCGAATATTAGAATATTCGAAATTCGAATATATTCGGCTTGTTTTGCGCTATTCGATATTCGAATATTTTGTAACGAATATTCGATTTTTAATTTTTTGGTTCAATTTCAGATACAAAAAAATTTGAATCGTACTATACTCAAGCAAAATGTTAAAACCCCTAATTTGGTGCAACTTAAAAGTAAGAACTATTATCAGGATGTCTCCTGCAAAATACTCAGTTTTGCAACGAAACGTTCCAATGTGGGAAAAAATTATGCTTAAATTGGAGATAAAAACACGCTCGAATTCGTTGAGTATTATGCTTAGGCGTGTAAACAACAAACTGTTTCTGAAAGTGAAATATTGGTCAAAGATAAGATACTAGATTTTCTCATGCCGGTAGTAGAAACAGCCGAAGGCGTCTATAAATTTTTGTTCAATAAACTTTCTGGGTGGGATGAAACATTAATGACACTTATTATTTACCTTGAAACAGGAAATATTCTACGCTCAAATGAATATTTTAATCTGCTCCGATTTCCTTAGCGCAAAAAACAATAGAAGCAATTGATCCACAATCATCTAATGACGGTAAAAAAGCCAACATTTTGAGCTTATCGGGAGACTCAGTTTCACATATTTTGCTAGAAGAAAGTGAAACACCACCAACGGTAACGAATGAACTGCAAAAAGAACTCCAGAACCATTATCGGAATAATGCAACCACCAAACTCTACAACTAATAAAGAGATCGATAGATACAGCGAGCTTAAAATACAGTTTCGTAACGAGTTTTTTCTTCATATAGCAGATGTCATAAAAATAAAAAAAACCATCTTAGTTTTGAAACTTTCAACCTTTTACTACTTTTAAAATACATGTTTTTAAAAATAAAATAATTTGGCAAAAAAAATTAAAATACACTTCAATGCAAAAAATTCGCACAGTTGAATTTTTCCTTTTTTTTTAATTTTCTCGTGAATCGAAATGTTTTTTGAACCAAAGCATGTCATGTTAAAGATCATTTCATCACCTATCCAATCATGCCACATGTGCGTATTCTCTGCTGAAACCCAGGGTAATAACAAAAATAGAACACAACAACCCGAAATCACTCGTTCTAAGTAGCACCAGTTGCGGAGCTTGTGGCAAATATAAAAGGGTACGATTATCATCATTCGCAACGCTTAGCCTGAACCACACCAGAGTTAGCCGCTCAAGTGGTTCCACTAATTGATGCGAGGCAGAACCAAAGTGAAGTGGGTCGTCAAATAAATGTCAACCGATTTTCCGGTCGTCGAGTGTGGCAGAGATATCAAAAAACTGGCAGCTACAGACAACGACAAGGATCTGGCCGACCTCGTGTTACAACACAACGTGATGACCGCTATTTTGCGACGACTTCGCTAAATGGTCCTTTGAATGTGGTTCAACTGGATCAGCGCTCCAAGATGTTCATGAAGCCGAAGTCAGTCGGTTTATAGTTAGAAGATGATATCGAAAAGGTTGTCTGACTGTACCCAGAATAGCAAACGGACCGAAAATTATCCCAGCCCACCGATGAGCCGCGTTCAGTTCGTTCAATAGTATTTGGATTCTACAGAAGAACAATGGAGAACAGTCCTGTTTTTTGACAGGTGCAGGATGTGTTTACATGGCAACGATGGGCGAGGAAGAGTGTACAGAAGATCAGGAGAGTGATTTGCACAATGTTGCATTGAAAAACGTGTCTCATATGGCGGCGGATCGTGCATGTTCTGGGGTGGCATGTCACTGCGGGGTGAAGATAGCCCTTGTATTCATCTCCGGGACGAATACTGGCCGTCGATCAAGAGGATTGATTTCTCAACAGTACATTGAGGAAGTACTCAAAGAGGAAGTACATTGAGGAAGTACTCCCATGGAACATTTACATTTATGGGACGGGCTGAAAAAAGACTTCGAGCCAGAGATATATTGATCGGATGGAAACAGTCATTCGGGCTATGGGAGGGGGGAATACTTCTTATTAATAAAAATGTGTTTTTTGCTGAATTCCATGTTTTAATTCGATGTTTACCATTCATCTTCATGCTGACAAATTCACAAAAAACGTGTACTTCAAAGGTTCACCCTAAAAATCCCTTTATGTTAGCACGGTATAAGTTCAAAAAGTACTACCGTACAAAATTAAACAAACATTGGATTTTTTAATATTTTTGAAATTTTGGTGAAAATTGATCATTGTGCGAATATGTTGCACCCAAGTGTAATGTTCATATATTAATTATTACTAAATTAACGTTTATTCTTTGACATGTATTGAAAGAAACCGATTTTTTTTTTATTGTTAACATTAAACTTTTTTTTTGTTTGGACGAATAATTCGGATAATCGAATACTCTCAATTTTACTATCCGATATTCGAATAGCTCACTTGATCGAATAATTGGAATGTCTACCCATGGTACATTAGGAATGACAATCTCCATAGAGACTTGAAGATGGAATACGTCACCAATTAAATAAAGAGCCAAGCAAGGAAACACGTACAGCGCTTATCTCTACACGAAAATGCAGATATCCGTCGTATGTTGGACACCACTAACGGAGCGATGAGATTCCAAAGGCAGAAACCGCTGGAGTTGTGCAGGTCTAGTTAGAATAAGAAAGTATTACAAAATGAGTAACCAATAGGTTACTCATGTTAATCCGAGAGACTAATTTAAGATAGATAAATTACTAGACGATCTCTGAATCAGTTGAAATATTGTATAAATAAATAAATAAAAATCAAGTATGAGTATGGCCCTGTGACAAATTCATCATGAGATATATGTCACTAAAGCCATCCAGCGAAAACTTGTAGATTTATTGCCCCCTCCCTTATTTTTCTGTGATTACATGAGTTTTGATTCAAACCCCACTAGAAGATGAAAAAAATAGTTGGAGAAAACTTCAAAATACGGAAAAGTTTGCAATAAATCCAGCATTCTGGGACTACATATTCCAGCTGAGATCTGATATAACCCAAGTGTAAGATGAAATGCCGCTGGTCGGCTAGGTCTGTGGTCCATTTCCTGATAAGACCAAACATACATTTTACCTTGGCAATAACTAGATCAATGTATTTGTTGTGAGTTTAAGAGCACTATTTATACACATAAATAAATTTATCGTTGTGGATAGATGTCGTGGAATGATATGTTTGAAACTTTCACACACAAGAATTTCAAATAACTTAGGTATCATTGATGTGGTAGCTATTCCTCTGTAACATGAAATATCATAACTTTTATCTGGGTTCTCTAGTTGGGGAATAACCATTGACAAATTGAAGAAAGATTAGGTGGCAGAAAAAATTGCTTAGCGTAATTTTTTTTATAATAAACGCTGGAATATCATCCCGGCCGCAACCCCAATTTCACTAATTGCTTAATGAAAGCATCAATCAAATTAACAATATTTAATGTTAACAATATTTGCGTTGGTATTGTCAGACGCTGTTTCTTCTTGCCAATTGATGCTTTCAATACATTCATTGAATTCATTTGCATCTATCTGAAATTACAGGTCACAGTGATTTTTGTATGGCTGGACGTAGATTCTGTTCAAGTGACAAATGACAATTTTTTGTGACATTGTACTAAAAATTCTGCTACAATTTTGTGACAATACTTGTGAGTACTAAATCGCGATTCGTATGGAGTGACTTTTCCGAAATGTCACCAAACATAAGCTGACAATTTTATTAATATTGTCATTGTTTTTTATTATCGTGACTTATAAGTTTTCATACAAAATATGTGTGAGTATTTATAATTTTAAAAACCTTATAATCTGATATAACTTAAAAATGCAGCTGCTGTAAACTGCTGTAAATGTCATAAATTATTTTATCCGAATCGTAAATTTTCAATGACTTCAATTTGTACCAATAAGCAAATGTCACGACAAATTGGCATTTTGTCGGAATCTACCCCCTGGATGTTGAATAATTTCCGCTGGTTTATGGTGCACATCATTCAACACAAATGGTGCAAAGAATTGAGATATATTAAAGGTATTTAGTTCATTAGTCAAGATTAAACACATAATTATTATATACCCGTTTGCAATGTTATTTTTGAGAGTTAGGATACATCTGAATATTGCGTCAGTGGTACATACATTGTTGCATTGTGCAAATCACAATTATCCTCATCATCATGGGCCCACGAAATATATTATGGATTAAAATATCCAAGTGCAACGATGGTATTCGAAGGATTTGCATCGTTATAAACTTCTCCAATTACAACATTTTGCATACAGATCGCTTGCAGAATGAGACGAAAGATATGTAAATATATAGATGCATAATTTCCCACGTAAATTTTTACACCTAATTGCTTAATTTAAGATGGAGTCAGTTCAAATGCAGTATTGCCAAGTGAGGAATAAATGGCTAAAAGAACACCTTCTCCGGATTGTGCTGGTTGCGACTTAGCGATCGCGTTTTTGTACTACATATTCTCTTGGGAGGAAATCAAAGCGATGTATCCCTGGATTGAAAGAAGTTTCGAAAATTTCCATAGATGATATGATATGAGACAAAGTTGTGGACAGTTATTGTTTTAGATGACATTTTGTTAACGGTTTGGAAATAGATTGAGCGGCTTTTTAAATTGTTGGAGCTTCCTGAAATATTGTGAGGTGATATACAGGAACTACTTGAAAGCTTAGAGTTTTGTTAAAATTCAAACTCTTTATACGCTTTATTCCCGGTGATTTATTCCCATAATACAATCAATCGATCTGGGTATCACCCAGAATAACCCAAAATTTCACAATCAAATATGTATATCGTATTAGTTGTTCTACATATGTCTTAATCCAAATCACTGGTTATTCATATCCACGATCGATCCACCATAAGTGCGTTAATTTCAAAAAGCTTACTGTTTCAAAAACGCGATTTTAACCATTTCATTGTTGAACTTTACTACCAACGAAATTCTAGAAGATTAGAGCAATCGAACTTTTGTCAGAAAAAAACGAAGAAAATAAGTTAACTGTATTTCAAAGAACTATGAGGTATTTTCCAGTATAAAATTAGTACTTTATCCGAATATTAAATTAGCATAATATTAGGAAAGGTCCGGTAAATAATTATATTGTTTTGTATTATACTAAGAATGGTTTTGTATAATTTTATTTAGGCTGCTTACATTATAATTTACCGCTTAAACAACAAAACTATTTGGATAATGTATTCACAGCGGTACATTTTTATTTGGTACTATTTTTCCTCTTTTAGTTTCACAATTCACCGTACTGCCTGCGCTGAGCAATGCAGCTGAATTGTCTTTAATTTCAACTTGGAAATTTTCAATGGCTCGAAGTGTACTCTTAGCCTGATCATTTGAACGTGTTAACTCATACACTATTTTTTCATTATTGTCCTTAACTAAATCAACCATTAATTTGAGTTTCTGAAATGATCCTTTCAAATTCATAATGGTTAAGATGTTATTTGAAAAATTTGTTCCTCGCTAAACGTATATTTGAACCTGGTATATTTCCCTCGAATGATAAAATTCATAGTTGGAAGTTTATTATTTCGGTTTTGTGTGAATATGTAATAAATAAAATTTGGAAATGTCCTGAAATGAAAAAAATATTGTAAGTATAGGTATTTTTAGTGTACTGTATTATCCATATTTGTAATTATTTTAAATAGACTCAAGGGAAAAAAATTTCCGTGTTATTCAATAGTTGAGACCACGGAAATGGTCGGCCTCCTTTCCAAACAAACCTAATCTGATCACAATAAAATTTTACAATCTTAAAACGATAGTCAAAATCTACATTATTTATTTGTATTGTTGTTATTTTTTGGATTATCCAATCGTGCGTTTGCTCGTAACTAGGTAAAATTTTTGAACATTTTCCTGCTATTAACATGCCACTACAACTGTTAGAAACGTGGCGGTTGGCAACCAGAACTATTGGTTTCTCAAAATCATGTAAAATCAGTCCTAGTTAATGCTCCAAAAATTTTAGAAATAAGGGTATGACCTCATCTGTCATGATCTGCGAAAAGCTGCCGCACTTAGCATATCTTAAATTTTTAGGGGTACTCGTAATGATTGAGGTTCTTGTAACCTGGAAAATTGAGATCCTCTCATTTTACAGTACCTGGCAATTGAATTAGAGCCACCCTTGCGTATCAAGTAATAAGTAATCCAAGCAGTTTGTATGGAAATATATTTCAAATTTTCGTTTGGATGTTCAAAGAGTATCTATGTATTTATATAAACAGAAGCTAGAGGCTGAGCCTGAAAAAGTATGTTTTTTTTTGTTTTTTTTTTAAATTTCGTTACCAGCTTAATCATCAAATAAAATACATTGTGTGTACAACATTATTAAAACTAACAAGATTCAGAAGGTAAGATAAGAGAACCATTGGATCAAATAGATCACGTGACTGGTCCTCTGATTCTAAACCAAAAAAAAATATTTGAATTCTATTTACAAAAATAAAACAATTTAATTTACAGTTAAAATTGAAAGAAACAAAAATTGTACAATATAATTATAACTACATATTAATAATTCACTACACATGAATATATTAAAACCTCTTAAACTACTTCATTTAATTTTAATATATATAATTTTAAGAACAATAATATTTTAAACTAATAGTTGAAAAGATAGTCAATATTTTTAGTTTGATGAAGCCATTCTTTAAGGTATATTGAAAAACTAGAGAAGTTGCCGCACCTACGAATATCCAACGGTAAATGTTAAAAATGATTGGTGCAACGATATTAATAAAGTTTTTCCGAAAATCTAATCTAAACTTAGGAATATGTTTTAAAAAGGTATGATTTGATCTGAGATTATACCCTGCATGAGTCAAAAAATTATTCCCACTTTTAACATAAAATATTCTAAGCTCCTTGAAGACGTATATGTGACGTAGAGGAAGTATGCTGAGATTTTCAAGTAATGGCCACGAAGGCGAAAAAGATGGTTTGAAGCACATTATTCTGATTAACTGCTTTTGTCGCACGTAGATAGGACGTAGTGTAGCATTGCAAGCACTACTCCAACATGACAAACCATATTGCAGAATTGAGCCCGCTAGTGCAAAGTAAATCATCCTAAGTAAATATTGCGGACAAAATAGCCGTAAAACATACATTTTTCTGGAGACCAATGATAGTCTAGTTTTCAGCCCTTGTGTGTGCGCTTTTTAATTTAAATCTCGATCAATAACAATACCTAGATATCGAAATTCATCAATTGTGGTCACTAAGAAGCAGTCATTAGGAGGGTATTGCGTGTTATTGTTTCTATTGCATTCGAAAGTATGATACGTAACGTAATAATTTCGTTTTGTGACTCAAAGCAAAATTATGTGCTTCCAACCAAATAGACAAACTGTTTAAATCATGATCTATGAGCGTGATATTATCTTGAAAACTTGAACTAGCATATGTAAATAAGAAATCAACAACAAAAGCAGTTGGATACCCTCGAAATTGTAGTCGAAAAATACCGTTTACATATACTAAAAATAATAAAGGTCCTAAGACAGAACCGTGTGGTACTCCCACATAGCGCTCGTATTCTCGGGTAACGGGTACCACCCGGGTATCTGGGTATTCCACCAACATTTTAACTACCCGAACACCCGGATAATAGGTTCGGGTAATAGATAAAATTATTAAAAAATTTCTGCCTTTTATTTTCGTTAATAAATCATAAAACATTTGATCTAGAATGGTTTCCTTTCCTAGTCCTTCCTAGATAAAATGAGATAAACAATTACCTTTTTTAAGAAATCCACAGTAGGAACTATTATTGTATCTAAGCATAATTTAAGCAGCCCTCGATGAATTAGCCGCCGAGAAAATTAACGAAACTGATCTAGATATTTTAAAAGAAATTTCATTTATTCTTGAACCGCTTGTGCTTATAGCAGTACAACAGCCTAGTAAAGAGAGCACCATACTTATAACAGCTGAAGGAACTCTTTGCTACGTACTAAAAAAAATAAAGGAGATTAACACACCACTTTCCCAAGAACTATTTTGTAATTTAAACAGCGAAGTTGATGGGCGCGACAAAAGCAATTAATAGCATTACAGTTATATTTGCATCATGACATTCATTATAAAGGAAATTAACTTTTAAGCTACGAAACTAAACTTTCTACTAATAGCTTGCAGTTCAACTACTATTACATTTGTATTCAGATAATAGCAATATAAGAATTATTGATCAAAGTTCTAGTTCTTCTGAAGAAGAGTTGAAACAAATAACCGCCTATAATGAACTTCACGCCATTTATCAGTATAAAAGCTAACGATAAAATGGGAAATCTAAACGTTGAACAAGCACTTCGATTTATGGAGGCTAGAAGGTACGCTGAACCAAATGCTGGATGGTTTGTACGATTGACTTTTCACGATAAGGCATGCGAACGGGTGTTTTCAGTGGCTGAAAGCATAATTACCAAGATTCATTGCGCGTTAGCTCTCCTTGCACACTCAATGGATTATTATTTTCCAAATATTATTTTATAAATAAAATGTAATACTTATAACAGATGAATTAATCTACATTTATTTAACGATTTTTATTATGATTTCAATAAAAGGAATTAAAATTGTTTATTTTATGTTTTTTTTTCGGGTAACCCGGGTACCCGGGTATTTGACTAAATAGCTACCCAATACCCGGGAATTTAGTGTTCGGGTATTTTACGAGCCCTACTCCCACATTTATTGGTAACCCTTCACTTAATTGTCGATTTACTCTAACCAATTGCGTTCGCCCATTCAAGTACGAACACAACCAATCCCTGGTTATCCCTCTGAATCTACAACAGTATAGCTTTTTTAACAATATGCTATGTTGAACTCTGTCAAAAGCCTTTGTTAAATCTATAAATAGAGTAGATACTTTGGACCCTTTATCAATATGTTCAATTACTTGTTCTAGGAAGGACACGAAAGCTTTCAGTATTTTTATTTTTCCTAAAACCATATTGGTCGGGAGAGAAAAAGTCTCTTTCATCTAGGAAAAAAACAATTCTCTTTTTTATGACTTTTTCAAATATTTCTAGAAGACTGAAAGTAGAGAGATTGGTCTATAGTTGTTCATTCTTGTTTTATCATTATTTTTAAAGATCGGAACAACTAATTAGTATAAGGCATCTTGAAAATAAAGTAATTTCTAAAAGAAATGCCTTTGTATATAGAGCTTTTGGGAAGGTTTGGCATAATAATCTTATCTTATTAAAAGCTTGTGGCACGTAGTCACAAACTTCAATTCATTAAATTCCCGATTTAAATTAAGATATTGTTATTTAAGCGGGAATAACAGTTCTGCTTCGAGATATTTCTTTTCGTCGATGTTTAGTGTATAACTTACATATTCAATAGCCATAATTTGTAACAAGTTCACTCATTGAGAAACCAAATTTATAAAGCCGAAAAAAACACTTTGCCAAGCTAGTATTTTAAAGAGATAAATTGATTTACTAGGTATTCCATTTTGTGCTCATTCAATTCCACATTTTCTTAATGGCATTTTCTTAGCAATTTTTCTACTACAACGTAGAATTATTGCTACTACAACGTAGAATTGCTGTTTTTCGTATTTTGCACAAAACTCGTACGAGAAGAAAAATTATTATTGTTGTTGTTGTTGGTGTTCATGCTTCCAACGGTTATTGAATTAAGCCAATATAATTCGTATTATTGCTGTCATGTATATACTACGAGTATATACCAGAGAGTGTCTATTGAAGTAAAAATTTGTAAAGTGATAAATTTATTTAGTCTTTGTCGAAATTGAAAATGCAATTCAGCTCATCAATATTTTATTAAATGTATCAATTTATCAACAGGCGATACATTGACGGTTTGTATAGTGTGGTGTTGAATTATTCAGTGATTTTCCCAAACACTAGCTATGTAGTTTGAATTCCCGTTGTCCAGTACATACATATTACATTTGTAAAGAGTTGTTGTCAATGTTTCAGTTCAATTTTAAATTTGATTTATTTAGATTTATTACAAGCTTTTAGTGGTAATAAAATATATTTGTCGCTGCAGAGTAAATAATTTTTAAAATTAAATATTAATTCCGATAACACAAAGTCTTTTACGAAAGTAATATTAAATGGTTTTGTGAAGCGGCAATGAAACATAAGCACATACATTTTTCTTATACGCTAAATGGAGCATATTCCTACGATTGTGTATCTGGTGTACTGAAGATATACTATTGTTAAGGAACGATCACAATAAAAACTACTGTAAATATGAAACTTTATATCATGAAATACTTTAACATTAATTTTGATTTTTAAAGCATATAACTTGTTTCAGAAACAATTAAATTTATTGATTGGTTTCCAGTTGACTCCACTAATCGGGAAAAGCTACACATCAAATATTTTCGGGAAAATGAGATATAAATATTCACCACATATGGTAATAATTTTTCAATCTAAAAATTTATAACAATTGGGAATTTAAATGGGCACAAATTACACGGTAGTAGTTGTAGTACTGTATGTATTATAGAGCAATAACAGTATTGAACAACAACAATTTTGGATGCACATGCAGTACAAAAAATAATAAACGAATTTTTATTTTTCAATTCATTAAATTTGATTTTTCAATTTTCACCCGGTTTATTTGTTGTTGTACAGTAACAATAAATTTCCAATTTTCAACCAACAGTTTTCATTTTTTTTTCTCGTTAAATTTTAATTATTATTAAACAACAATATTTTTTTTTATTCATAATAATTATAATAAATAAATTTACCAGATGTTTTTTTGTTGGTGTTATTTCGTTAATAACCCGGTGGACCAACAATAAACGCGAGCAATGAAACAAATTATAAATCGAATGGAAAATGTATACACATCCAAACGGAAAATGGAAAAATTATTGTCATGTCAAAATTACAGAAATTGTTCATTCATACTATTGGTTTTTTTGTTGTATGCATTGTAATCATATATGCGGCATATGTTCAAATAACCGTATAGCTCTAGTTTGATTGATAGTTTGATGATAATCAAGACCACACCACGGTTGGTTCTATTTTTTAACATTTTTGTATTGCCAAATTATAAGAAACATATTGTAACGTAGTTAGCTAATTTAAATCTAATTACTTCCCAAAAATCATATTTACATCCATTAATCATTTTCAATCACCCGATTTCTTGTTATGAAAAAAAAGGAAAAGTTTTCTCACAGCACAAGCTAATAACATATTGCAAACGATTTTTACTCTTAAACTCGTTGGCAAAAAAAGTTAAAATATATCAAAAACAAACTCAACATTTTTATTAACTTTTCAAATTAACAAAAAAAAGTATACATTTTAATGAAAATCTACAATAAAAAAAATTGTGTATCATTAATTCATCCAATTCATTCATGCAATTCATATGGTGTATGTCT
Source organism: Nephrotoma flavescens (assembly GCA_932526605.1). Lineage (NCBI taxonomy): Eukaryota > Metazoa > Arthropoda > Insecta > Diptera > Tipulidae > Nephrotoma > Nephrotoma flavescens. Next base: position 89,541,369 of record OW052222.1, on the reverse strand, counting down.
AGACTGGATAATTTTTGGGTGATTTTGTTTTATTCGCTGAATATATTTTTTTTCAATTTTCCACTATGTTGTTTGTGTAATTTCGGTATACTCAGTACTCGTATGCGAGTTAAATAATTTGTCAGAATTTTCTATTTTCCCTGTTATTTCGTTTCCAAAATAATCAATCAATTTTCTCTGCTGAGTTGAGACAAATATGTAATACGAAAACAAAACCAAACGACACAAACAGATTCGAAAAATCGTTAGAAAATTTTCTTTTATCGTTTAACGAATAAATAAAGTTCTTAGAAAATTTAAAGTATGTTTGCATATCTGCATAAAAGTTGTTCATTCGTGAATTTTCTAATGACATAATAAAAGAAAATATATTTGTTTAGTATGTAATTGAATTAATTTCGAAACGAAATGTTTAAATGGAATATTTACATACACGTATTACATCTTATTTCCAATATTTTTGTATAGGTATGAAAACAACTTAGTTTGTAGCTAAATTGTACAAAACACCTTTCAACTTTGACATTCGGTACCTAAAATAGATTTTAATTTTAAATGGGGCTCGTGGATCGCTTTTGTACCTTACGCCGTTGCCAGCAAAATGGAGGACGTAGGGCTATAGGATTGATTTTCGTAGGAATCCATCTGAATATTGCATAGCTATATGCCAGAGAGACTGCGTCGGCCCATGAGTCCTGCACTCTGTCATATGTGTCATAGTTGTGTTCATTTCTGATGAAAAATCCCGTTTGATACCTCCCGCTTCAAACGCCAAAGGTTTAACCATAGTGTCGCCGTTTGGTCGGTACCTAAAATAGTTAAACCGAAATTAGATTTTTAGATAAACTGAAAAGCTACATGATATTTGTTTCATCGCGGTTTTGAAAGTTCCGATACATAGGAGAGCAAAGCTGTGGTGCTCAATATACCCCCATTTATGAGAGGAAATAACAATTTTACGAAGAAAAATGATAAGCGAATTATAGCCAATAGAAGAATTCATTTGGGAAGAGTAATTGGTTTTACAAAAAAAATTTTTCCGGTACACACCTCAAACGATTTTTACAATTTACACACTATTTGGCGAAACACACTTACACTTAATAAACACATTTTATTAATAACTTGTGTTTTATTTCGCAAAAATTAGATTTTTGAATATTTTAATTAAAAAATGTGTTCAAAAAGTTTAAAAAATCCCTCGATCGTTTTCGACTTGTAAGGTCATCATCGGGAGTAGCTACTGTGTGTAGATATGTGTATATTCAAAAATCTAATTTTTGCGAAACAAAAAACAAATGTTTAGTAAAAAAATGTGATTAGTAAATCAAACGATTTTGATGTTGCCTGGTGGGACCCGGTCTTTTAATTAAATATATTATCGATCCTCACGTTTTTGATAAAGATTGGAGAAGGGAACGCCAAGGAATGGATTACGATGAGTCCTAATTTTCACAAATTCATTTATTTTTTTTCGGCCCGAACGATTTTTATAAAATGGGTTTTCGAGTGCTGCTGCTGAGAAAGGGGTGCGTTGAGTTCTAAATTCATGAAAATTTATTAGGGGGTTTTCAAATGGGATCTGTGTTCTAATTTAAAAAAACAGTTCGAATGGTTTGAAAAAAGTTTTCGGATGTCAGGAAAAAGTACAATGGGTCATGGTTTTGGAAAATTTGATTTGGGTGGTTTAGCGGTTTAGCCGTTATGTTATGGCTTGTTCCAAAATAGAACTATGCCATTTCCCAATAGAAGGAGACGGAACTCAGATAAGTGATGAAAATATAAATTGGATAAAATGAAGACATTTCTCATACGAATAGTATGGAACTCAGTTGGTACCGAAAATATCCAATTTGATTGAAGCAAAACAACGGGTTTTCAAGACTTGGTTGCTCAACCAAGTGTAGCGTAATAATTACTTTCTTTTACAAAGTATAAATAATTATAGTAATCATGGAAATTTTCGATCTCGAGATTTCTGCAGATTTACCATTCATCGAAGTCCGGAAAAGTCGTTTTTCAGTCATTCGAAAATTCGTTCTAAGTTTTTTCTTTAAATTGAGAGGCCGAGCTTTTTCGTTTTGACATTTTTTACAAATATGTAATTCAACAGCCCAATTCTGATGTATACTCACAGAGGTATAAATCCTCTTAACTAATAGGTTTCTCTTAGCTAAGACCAAAACCTCTTAATTCGTATTCTGTGTGTAGTCTTACCTATGATTTTTCTTAAAAAAACGTCTTAGCTAAGACCGACAAATATGAAGGTTTTACGCATCATAAATTTGACAATTGTCTTTGAAAGCATTTTTTGTTATTGGCGTTGCTTTTATAATAAACTATAAATATGTAATTATAAAATTATTAATTTTTATATAATATAAAACTAATAATTTTCGTTCGAGCAGAACGAATTTGCTGTGTATTTTCCATCTACATTACAAAATAAATTATTAATAATTAAATACGTAATTATATCGAAATTACTTACAATTAGTAATACTCTTAAATGAAAATGGCGACTACAAAAATAACAATTGACAGGTCTCCAAAATATTTGGAGAGATATTAAGAGGTATTTTAAGACTACTGACATCAGAATACCAATTAAGACTTTCCTCTTAAAAAACCTCTTAGTAAAAATTGTCACAGCTAAGAGGTCTTAAAGCCAGAATCGGAGTGTAAAATTAATAACATCTGCGAAAAAATCGTTTAAGAGGATTCAAAATTAATTTCGAAAAAATGAAGGAAACAACGATTTTGGATGACAAACTTTTATTTTTGTAAACTGTTAAGCAGGTTAAGCGATCGTCACAAAACCTCTTACTTAAGTTCCGATAAATTTACAGATTACGGGGAAATTTGACGGAAATCGGTATACCGGAAGCGGTATGTATAACAAGGATATAACAACAAAGGTATAACATTAACGATAAAATCTGTTGAAAACAAATCGATTCTAAATTAAATTTGCAACAAAACTGGTTCAGATAATTTTCCAAAAATTATGCAAAAATGACAAATTTTGAAAAACTTCTTTTTTATAAGAACGTTTTTTTTGTTTTTCGCAAATATTTTGAAAAGCATTTACGAAAAACCTTGTAAGAACAATAATATTGTAATCAAATTTGGATAAAAAGTAGATCTTACGATTATTGATAAAAAAAAGTTTTATTTATATAATACTAGCTGAATAACCCGGCGTTGCACAGAAAAAATAGTGATTTGGTTAAATTAATTTTTCAATAATTTGTACTATCCAAATTTGGTTAAAGAAGATATTAAGGTTTATCCCACCACCCACAATCGACCATCCAATATGCACCATCTAACATCGACGATCCACCATTTACCATCCACTATCCACCATCAAATATGCACCATGCATCATCCACCATCACCATCATAGCAAATCTGCCAAGGAGTGTAGCTTTATATAGAAAATATTCATATAGAAACAAAGACTTTAAGATCCAAGGGTCCGACCCCTCGGACCCGAGCATACTTAATTCCATTTAAACATTTAGTTAAACTCATTCCAATGAAAAAACCAAAAAAAAAAATCGGAATTTTAAAAAAAAATTGTACGGGATCACCTAGATCCAGAAGCCCGACCCCTTCGAAAATATTGCGAAAACCTGGCCATTTTGGTATCTCTTTCGAGTTCAATGTGTGGATAGATTGTATACTAATTTCGACCATATAGAACATAATTGTATAATATTATAGTATCTATAAAAAAAGGTGGACCCTTTATTTAGTTCTATCATTTTTGTCCAAATTGCCAAAAAAAAAGCTGAAGGGAATAGTGATCCCTCTAAAAAAATAGTTAATGTAAAGTGTGGATTACACTCAAAATGTAAAAGTCAAGTGGTATTCGAAAAGATTCATAAAGAAGTGGAAGAACTATCGAATTTAATCGTTTCATCACGATACATCCATTTTTTGTTAATGAAACAATGAGCCAATGAAGACTTTGGGAAAGTGAATTTTCTTAATTATTTTTATCACCTACTTGATGGGAGTCCAGATAAATATGAAATGGATCAATATTTTCTAGATATTAGGTGTAAAAATTATATGATAAGCCATATAAATGAAACCCATCAATATACTACAATATTTCACAACAATATTTGGATGCATGCATGTTCAAGGATTAAAAGATTTTTACGCCAATTTGATAAAGAATCGTATGGAACACTCAATTTTTTATTTAATGTAAAAAGTTTCAAAACACCAAATAAAAAAGTATTAGATATCCTCAAGGGAAAATTAAATTGGGATGGTAAATTTTTCCATGCCGTGAATAATAAAACGGCATATTTTAAACATTTAAAGTTTTTCTACGCGTTGCAACGATTTAATGAAGAAAATATTTTTTTTCAATAATACAAATATATAATTTTGGCCGACATCATATACGCTGACTTTAGGGCCTTTCGCCATTGGTACCGCCACCAGAGCCACCACATTCATTGGTTTCCGGAAATTGGCCAGATTCTAAACATTTATGATTTCACAGGAAAACATTAAACATAATAAAACTTTTTAAAGTAAGCAAAAAACTATCTGTTTTTTATAGTTGCTGCGCTTTCATACTAAATAAATTGTAAACCACAGGCTTCTTAATTTGTACCCAACTATCCTTAATGGTGCAAGCACTTTAATAGAGTCGTAAAGTTTTCCGAAATTTTCCATTTTCTGAGCAATTTTCTTATTTTTGAAATCCGTAAGAACAACCTCTACAAAGTATTAGGAAACTTAAAAAAAAGAATGAAATCGGTAAAGTCGTTCTCAAGTTATGGCGTGACCACGGAAAATAGGGACTATATATAGATTTATTATTATACGGAACTTACGAAAAACTATAAAGCCAAAAGAATGTTAAATTAAATTGGCAACAAAATTTTTCCATATATTTTTTATAAAATTTAATACAAATAACGATTTTTAATAAAAAAAAAATCCCAAAATTTGACTATTGAAGTTTTCGTTTATGTTTTGAAAAATTTGTTTTCGAACACATCATTTGTTATTTTACAGAAAATTCGACACTACGGTCTGAGATTGTGAGATTACGAAACATACACACATAGACATAATCCGACTAATCGCAAGCTGTTTATGGTTATGGCATAACTAAAGAGAACAAAGAAAACGACGCGATACAAAAATGTGCAAGTCGAAAAAGATGAATAGAATTTTAACATTGGAGCACATGAGAATTAAAATCCACATGAAAGTCAGGTATTGGCCACAACATATACGCCCCTCCATTTGTTATTAACAGGGGGCAATCAGGAGTATAAAGGTTCAAAATGTGTGATGAGAAGATAAGGTGTGCTGCTTAGTAATGATCATATGGTCTTAATTTTTGGTATATTGCGTCGGTTTCCGATGTACTAAATGTATGTACCAGTGGTACATTTGCTTCCCGACAATTGGATTTTGTGATTTTGGGAATGTCTTAGGATCCTGTTGTGCTATCAGCATGTACAATTAGATTTGATTTCCACACAGTGCGACAACACGATGCGTTGCCTCTTACCTCCTCGCCTATAAACTAAATTTTAAAGCGGGGGAATTTTGCATGCAACACGTTTGCAGCAATAATTTTATGTGCGCAAATAAAAATTGTTGCCTTCGCTCCCACACTCAAAACCAATCAAATTTCGTGAAATGGTTTTTGCCCCGCTGTTGTTTTCATACATTCTGTGCGATACTGCAGTATTTGTGCCGCACTCGCGTCCGTAGTTATGTATTCAGTCTAATGTGGTAACTGTAGATAGAATAAATAAATAACATAAGAGGACTTATATGTAGTAGGATGTAATAGGATTTATATGTATTCGACCATACTCAGAATAACAAAAATAAAAAGAATAACAGAAATTGCGTTTTAATTTTGCTGTCACTTAAAACGAATAGCCGAGCGAAAATTTTCATCCAGGAATAAAAAACTTAACAATTACAACAACAAAACTGAAACAAATTTTTGATGCAACGCATGCATGTTTATTATTTTATATATGAGAATTTGGAATTATTCGGGTATTTTATCTTTTCTATTTATAAAATATTCATGTACACATATACTAATATGACAATAAAATCAAAAGTAATTTTTACTACACTGTAGAATTGTATTTTTCTAAATCTAACCTAAAAAATAATCGAATTGCGGTAATTTAAACCGCATATAAGAAATTTTTGAAGTAAAACTTCTTTAGGCACGCTTGACTTGACTGGCAAATACGAAAAGTATTGGCGTTACGAAAAGTGTAATCGAACGAGGCGAACGAAACAATAAACGCAAAACGAAATCATTTTCCTTTAGTATCAGGATGTGCCATGACAATTCATAAATCCCTAGGTGGAACATTAGTTGATACCATTTTATTTTAATAATTGGTTAAAAAAATTGGAAAATAAGAAAATAGGAAAATTGGTAATTGGAAAATTGGAAATTTCGAAATTTGCAAAATTGGAAAATTTGAAGATTTTTATATTGGAAAATTATAAAATTGGAAAATTATAAATTTGGAAAATAGGTAAATGGAAAATTGGAAAATATGAAAATTAGAAATTGGAAAATTGGAAGTTTGGACAATTGGTAAATTGGAAAACTGGTAAATTGGAAAATTGAAAGATCGGAAAATTGAAAAATTGGAAAATAGGAAAATATGAAAATAAGAAATTTGGAAAGTTGGTAAATTGGAAAATTGGAATATATGAAAATTGGAAAATTGAAAAACTGGAAAATTGGAAAGTCATAATATAGACTACTATGTCACTGACTGACTCACTCGAGAACGCACAGGGTAACCAAAAATTTTTTTTTTCTATATTATAACATCTATGTCACTCACGCACTTACTCACTCCAGAACGCACAGGGTTACCAAAAAAAATTCGTCCGTGTGTATATTTTATATATGTATTTTTTTCTATATTATAGCTCCATTCCACACGAGGTGTCACAGAAACCGATTCTTTCTTCGTTTCTTTCCCCGTTTGCCTATGATACGGGTTTTAATGCGACTTAAACAAATTTTCGATGAAACCTTACTACACAAACATAAATGAAATAAAAAATATTTCAAGGCCATTTTTACTATGCGAAGAGATTTCAAAAGTGATTTTTTGTCCATTTTGTTACACATACATAAACATTATCTATTACGACTAGTTGACCTTGAAAAAGTTACCAAGTTACAAGGTTACTTCTAGTGGCATCAGATATAAACGGCTAGGTGACACTCGAGAACGCACAGGGTGACCAATCTTTTTTTTCAATATTATATTTTTTCTATATTATATTATAAATATTAAATATATATGTATTAGAAGTTTTACTTCAGTAGTGTGGTCTAAGATTTTAGAAAATAAGTATATCTAAAAAATATTTCAAGGAATATATGAATAAATATTATTTTAAGAGCCTGTTAGTCGAAAGTTGATAGCCGAAAGTGAAAAATCAACAATGCAGATAGTGTCTCGACTACTTCAGCCGAAAGTTAAAAAAAATTATTTATTGTATTAAATTGAAATCTCAGCCGAAAATATGCACATATATATTCGTAACAAACAACAAATAAAACTCATGTGTCAATATTAATTTATAAGTTTTTCATATTATTGTTATATGTATATATTATAGTAAAAGTCATACTTCAAAAATTGATAAAAACGTTTAAAGTGTTATGTGTGGAAATAGTGTTATTTGAATCGGCTTGTCAATAGTTATCGCTGGAAAATTTTCCAGGTCAAGTTTCATGTGGGGAGTCCCGGAAAATTAAGGGGAGTGAAATACACGCACAAACTTCAAAAGTTTATAAAAACTGAACATTTAAAGTGTTATGTCTGGAAATGGTCTTATTTGAATCGATTTGTCGATAGTTATCGCTGGAAAATTTCCCAGTGATAACCATTGACAAACCGATTCAAACGAGATCATTTCCAGACATAACACTTGAAACGATCAGTTTTTATAAATTTGTGTTGTTTGTACGTGCATTTCACTTCCTCCCCCCCCCAATTTTCCTAGACTCCTCACACGAAACTTGACCTAGAAAATTTTCCAGCGATATCTATCGATAAACCGGTGCAAATAAGACCATTTCCAGACATAACACTTTAAACATTAAGTGTTTACAAAATTTTGAAATTTGCACGTGTATTTCATTCACCCCAATTTTCCCAAACTCAGCATGAAATTTGACCTGAAAAATTTTCCAGGGATAACCATCGACAAACCGATTCAAACTAGACCATTTCCAGACATAACAAATTACACGTTAAGTTTTTACAAAATTTTGAAATTTGCACGTGTATTTCACTCCTCCCAATTTTCCCGGACTCTCAACTTGAAACTTGACCTAGAAAATTGTTCAGTGATAACCATCGACAAACCGATTCAAACGAGACCATTTCCAGACATAACACTGGAAACTTTAAGTTTTTATTTATTTTTGAAATTTGTCCATATACGTTTGTCCATATACGCACATAAAACTAATAAATTAATGTCTGCATTTAAATTTTATTTGTTATATCTTATGATGCATTTGTTTTCGGCTGTTTTTGTAGGTTAGTTACTTTCGGCTGGGATATTTCATTATAATACATAATTTTTATAACTTTCGGCTGATGTAGTCGAGACACTATCTGCATTATCGATTTTCACTTTAGGCTGGCAACTTTTGGCTAACTTTAACAGTAATATTTTAAGTAATCTATAGCCGAAAAGTCATATGAGAATAATAATTTTTTGTCTTCGTTTCTAACGTTATTAAAGTTATTTTTTTATTCCATCTATAGTTGGCCCTTAACACAAACGAAAAAACAAAAAAAGTTTTAAACTGGTTGAGGTGTCAAACTTAAGAGCTTAAGTTGTGCTCCGTTTTGGACCACTTAGTAGAGCGGTACGACCACCAAAATTTTAGAGGTCAGTTGTTTATTTGTGACGAGAAGCCTATAAAATTTTGGTGATTGTAGCACTAACCAAAGTGGTGCAATCGGCGTGTAACTTAAGCTCTTAATTCTGACTGGTTGAGGCTTTCGTCAGTGTTTTTATTTTGTTTCTACGCGATTAGTATGAAAATTAGTCTTGGTGGAAAATAAACTAAACAAAAAATTTATTTTTTATTTAATTTTAAGAAAGTAATTTCTGTACGTATTAGTATATTTGGTATTAGTAAGTACTGTTTCCAAAAAACTGTTTATCGAAGTTTTGCGGTGCAATACACGATTTGTTCCAAACAGCGGTGTGGACCGGCCAAATACATTATGTAATGAAGGAATCGTTAGAAGCTCTCGTGTTTTACTTGTGAGCATGGCAGTTGTGTTTGGCGCTTATGTTATTTCTATGTAATCTCAAAGGACAATGTTGTTTGAAAACCATTGAAGTGCACACGTCATTATAAATGACCTCGTACGCTCAAATTGGCGGTGCAGTTTTCAAAATTGTCGTAAACGTAAATAAATACGAGTAAATAAATAAATATTATGGGTTTGAATTAGTTTATTAGACACAACCCGTTTAGTTTAAGCTAAATCTATTACTATTATTGAAAATAGAATAGTTTATTCTAGTTCTATTATTACACTTGTGATATATTAATTGTTTACAAACATGGAAACTCATGTAGCCGAAAGTTTTTTTTCCAACGTATTTGTTATAACATGGAAAGGTGGTGAAAGTGATATATAAGGCCGCTAATGAACCTGATTTTATTCAGTCGCGGGAACACCAATAGATGGCATTCATTATAAAGAACATACATATTTGTTACAGATTGCAATTTCAATTAAATTTGCGAAATCACAATGAATTAATAAACATAAGTAAGACTCAGAGGGAAGGAGTGTAAATTCAACGCCGACCCACCGTCCATGTCAATGTACAGGTTGACATGGAACTTGCAATGTGCAGGTGGTATACTGTAATTGTGTGAGTATGAGTAGGTGAATGGGTTAATCACAATGGGCCAAAAATGGCCTAAGTGTCAACCACTGATACCTAAAAAAAAAAAATTAATTTCACGATTTATTACAATACATTTTATTTTCAAATTTGCTAATAAATTTAGTACACACTTAAAAAAATTAATCATATGGGATGCAAATAGTATCGCATATGACTTCGTCTCAACTTTGTATCGTTTTATAACGTTTCTCAACTTTGTATCGTTTTTAATTTAACAATGATGCATTTTGTATCAAATTTATTAGTGGTTTGCAATTTAGCATACATTCAATTTGACGGAAGTTGCATTAAAAACCGAAACTATTATTAGTGTTTAATTTATTAACAACGCAACATGCATGAATTGAAAGCTACTTGCATCATTTTTTTATGTAAATTGACTAAAAGACATTTATGAATTTTGTTATAAATAAAACCCGTTAGTTTTATTTTATAAACTTCATGAGATTTCAAAATCTCTGTATAAAAATTTAGCTGTCATAGTCACGTCAGACCAGCCTGGGGTCACCCAGTGCACCTAGATACTAATGGCCTCATTGCTTTAAAATTTTTGCTATATGACGTCATTTTATGTCGACGATTTCAATCTTTGGTATGGCATTAAAGTCAAATAAATGATCCGAGTTTTTTATATTTATTTGGTTAAAAATAATTGACATATTATAATTATCAAAATATGCATTAAACATTTCGTTAAACCTTTAAATGTTATGTATTTATTTAGACATAAATTTGACGTAACAAGTAGTATTGCCTTCTCTTCTAGGTACTGCAAATATATGATAAACATTTTAAGCTTATATTAAAAGGATACACAAACACAATGCCTTAGCGAATTAGTATAAATTCACTAAAAAATAATTAACCCCAGATTATATAGAAATTTTCTTTCGACACACTACTGCATTAGTGTATTAATATTTTCAATACATAATATTCCATGCAATATTTTCAATTTTCTTTGCATCAGAATTTGATGCACGATTGCATCGTATATGCCCCGATGCAAGGGTTGCATCATAAATCGTAGCATAATTTTTAAGTGTGTATTTCAGCGTGAATCAGCAGAGCCGTATAATCAGCTTAATTTAATTTTACATGGTTAAGGTAGCATGGGGTAGAAACTTCCTGTTCATACAGGATAATGCGAGACCGCATACGGTTGGTATAGTGTGCCCGAAGCCCGCATATCAATCCCATCGAACATTTATGAGACGAACTGAAAAAAAAAAGTTCGAGCCAGAGATATTGCCCCAACGAGTCTACGCAGCTACAACAGCAGAGGAATGGAAGACATTACCTCAAGATTTGGTGAAAACTTTGGTGAAACCAATTAAACATCGAATGAAAACTGTCGGGCTAGAAAAGGGAATACTTCTTGTTAATAAAATGTTTTTTGCTGATTTCCGTGTTTTAATTCGATTTTATTGCTAATTTCCATGCTGACAAATTCACAAAAAACGTGTACTTCAGATGTTTACTCCAAAATTGGCTTTGTTGGCACAGTAAACGCACAAAAAAGGTACCACTAGATAAATTTTGAAACATTTGAATCTCGATTTTTGTGCACCCTAGTGTATGTATATAATATATATATATATTTTTGCATACCTAACACCGATCAAAATTTCAGTTATTCGGGGAAGTTTAAATTAATAAATGTTTAGGAAACCAAAAAGTATTAAGAATTAAATTTGAGGTTCTGGAGATTTCTAGAGACATTTGAAATACTAATTTTTTAATCTTTCAGTTAGGGAATTTCGCCGAGTCTTACAGCCAATCAAATCCACAAGTATTTTGGGCATTACCATCTTCTTTGATAAATTAGTTATTAAATTAAAACGCCCCGCTCGACGTTTTTCGACTACCACCTCCAAACATTGTTGCCATGATTCAACGCTGCATTGCTTTCTTGGAAATATTCCGTCCTTCGCTAATGCTGTGGTCCACTGTCCACAATATTTGAGAATATGAAAACCATTTGTTCTACCCTGCCTTATGTCCCTTTTAAATTTTCACCGGATTCTTTGTGAATTTATTTCAATTTCGAATTTTAAAATAGGTCTTTTAATTCTAAAACGAAATGGTCATATTGTTTATGTTTTCCGGTTCATTAAACAAAAAGTAAATGGTATCTTTAATTATCGCATTAAGTACAGTATAGGTATTATTCTTTATCCTACATGTTGACTGTGGTAGGAGTTACAAGGATGTTATGATACCCACAATGATCATCTTTTTTCTTTCGACCTCTCACACATCTAAGGCCAAGAATTTAACTTCTAATTTACCATATCGGTATCCATAAAGGTGAGAATTGATAAAATCAATAGTTATATTTTGCCCCGACGGATCTTAGTCTTCAATTAACGGTAAACAAAAATGTTGTTTGCAATACAAACTCTCCGCTGAGGAGCATTAGTATAATGTTTTCGTGTGCATTATGTACTACAATTTCCAGTGCAGAGATAAAGGATTTTTAATAACATCGTTCGTCTGTAAAAAAAATTATTAGACCACGGAAAGGCTAAAGGTTTATATTCACTCACCTATTTTATTAGTTTTAGTGACTCAAATCTCGCTAAATATTATAAGTATGCAGTAAAAATCCTAATCTATTTTTTTATCACATTTATTTTAAATTTTTTGTTTTTATTTTTTTATAATTAATTAAATTTCTTTGGAAAATACATAAAATTTGTTTATTTTACATATTTTTAATTTCTTCTTTTTCATTTATTAATTATGTATTTTGTATGTTTTTTTATATTAAATAACTCTTAATAATTAATTAAATTGATTTATATATTACAATAGAGACAAGTTTTTTATTTTGTTTATTTAAATTTATTATTTATTTCGTACTAATTTGATTTGATTTTTAATTTATTTAAAAATTAAATAGAATAATAATTAATTACAATCATTATTTATTTAATAATTGTATATACTATTGTGTTCGTGTAATCAATAAAATTTTGTAGGTATAATAAAATTATGTGTTTGCATTTATTTATGGTGTTAATAAAATGAAATTTATTATTACGATAATATTCTAAATAATTTAAATATTTTATAATAAAAAATATTTTTTATTTATTTACTGCATATAAATTTATCTGTAATTGAATTATTTTTTTGTTTCCCCCCCAAAAAAAATATGTGATGATTATTATTAATTATATTAATTTGAATAATATTTGGAAAAAAATCTATATGTGTTTGAATTAAAATTATTTAATTTATTTTTAAATATTTATCACAGACATTTCGCTAGAAAAAAATTTTTTAGTGCACATAAAAGTTTAATTTTATAAATTAAACTTTTATTTGCGTTTTCAATATTTTTTTGTTAAATTTTTATTTATTTATTATTTTTTTTAATTTACAAAATGTTTTTAATTTTATAATAAGTACTTTAAATAACAAAACAAAATTATAAAATAAATCGAAAAAAGCTTGCTAGTAAAAACTATTTCTATTCCAGAGATATACATATTTATATAATATTAAGAGAATCCAACTATTTTATATACACAGAGATAAATAAGGTTAATTTATGATATTTGGTGGTGGTTCATAAAAATTGCAGATTGTATGTTTTTCTTTTCTTTTTTTTTTTTTTTGTTAAGAATGGCATAAAATATATTTCAGTCTTGCAAGTTGTATTAAATCACCACCACCATTTCAGATTTAATTTTTTATTAAAAAAATAATTATCAACATTTTTAATATACATAGTTAAAATAATTTCTACGATTTTATTTGTTTTAAATTTAAATTTTTAACGATTTGCTGATTATTTATTTGCTCAGTACTCTGAATGATTTTATTTATGTTTTATTTTAATTTTTTGCGTTTATTTAATTTTTTGTTTTTATATAATATATTTTGTACAAACTGAAAATTTTTTGATAGAATATATAAAAATAAATTTAATTGACTTATAAAAAGCTTTCATTTATATTATGAATTTTTTATATACAAAGAAAATAAAATAATAATAAAACTTACATTAATATATATATAATTTTGTAAATAATTATAATAAAAAATATTTTTGCAGGATTTATTTTTATACATTATTTCATTAATATAGGAATAACAATAAAAATAATAAAAAATATTAAGCTTAGTCCCATGACATATTACTTTAAAGAACGAAATAAGAAAAATATCTTTTTTATAAGGATAAAGAGCTTTATAAATTTATAAATAGAAAAATAAGCATAAGTTAATTATAATGAAAATATAATAATGATAATAACGATTATTTTATATGAATAAAATTAGAAAACAATATTTAAATAATCTTTTAAATAAAAAAGTTTTTGTGGGCGTTTTTGATCGAGTGGCGTTCGCTCCGTTTGCATATCTGTAAGACAAGAAAATAAAATGTTATTTCATCTTCATAAATAGTTACTAAATATTAAAGGCAGGGTTTATTGATTTTGGTTTAATAATGTAAGCTAAATTTTAAATAACTGCATGCAAGTCATAGAACGCTATATCTATACTCGTAGTATATAATACGTGCTGATATAACACATAATCTAATTTTCATTTCCATTTCTGGGGATTTTATCCAGAAATTCGAACTGCCGATTCAAATTTTTGAATTTCCATGAACCATTTCCAAAACTGTCATAAAAAAATTAAAATGTGAGGCAGCACATAAGTTTAGTATAGTAAATACAAGTTACAGGTTTGGGTTTTTGATAGTGAGTAAACAATTTATTAGAAGGAAGAATAAACTGTACAATGAAATCATCGTAGAATTAATCAGCAAGTGCTAAGATAATCCAGTTAAGACCAATTCTTCGTAATAAAGTTTTTATTATGCAACAGAGGAATTTAGCCGTTCTTGAAACTATATTTAAGTTTTAGGCAAATAAATTAATATAATCGTTAGAAATTTGCTGGAGGAAGTTTATTTTAAATAAAGTATTGCATGTCATAAATTATACAAAGCAACTGCATATAGGTTATCGAAATAATTGATCAGTAAAAATTGCAGAGAAACTCCGGGCACAACAGGCAGTTGGAAAATCGAAGAACCCCAATATCACATTTCTATCAAAAAACATAGAAAAAATCTACAATTGATATTCTGAATGATTCCATGTTATAAATGATTGAGATTGGGCTTCGCCGGACATCGAACTGAAAATTTTGTTAATAATTTTGAAATTAAAGCTCAATTATCCTTAAGAAACACAGGAATGTAATACATCGAATTGGCATAGTAAGATTGATGTCCATTTGTCAAAATCTCAAATTGCAAAGTTTTTATCGCAAACAAATTTGAAAAACAAATTTTCATTTCCTACCCTAAACCACATAACAGTCATGAAACACTTATAAATTCAAATTTAACGTAGTCCATCGAATTGGTGGTGATTTTATCGACCAAATATTGGAATTTCAAAATTTCAAGACCATCGACCAAGAAACCACATCTACAAATCAAGCTTTTTGAGGAGATCTTAGTAAGTATATATTGACAACCGCGCAATTTGAGACACTCAACAGTATATAATTTTAGACATTTGAGAATTACAGGCATCAACACCGATCATAATTATGTGCTTAACATCTTCCAATTTAAGTTTTTTTGAAAGCATAAACTATCATAAATGTTCATTCGATAAGCATACATAACAAACGCCAGCTTTACCCTTCGTAGCAGAATGAGAAATAGTATAGGTAGTCTTAAAACGTTCGAATAGAATAGGTAGTCTTAAAACGTTCAGATATCCAAAAACTCAACATTGAATTTTAGCACGATTACAACACGTTGCTTACTTCGATTTTGTGAAAAAAAATCGACGCTCATCCTAATTACTGATACCATTATATGCGAGTAGTATTCTATACTTTGCCTATGATAATTAACTGTTTTTGATAATTTGACGATTCAATTTAATTAATGAAAATTATACTGGCGAACACGGACAACTATATCTATTTGATTTTTATATTTCAAATTTAATCAAGTAGCTTTTTATTAAAACTGCCAACAGGCACAGATATACGAATACATATGTATGTACGTTGATTATTCATTGGGATCATAATTTATTTTCTGTACAATATATAATTCGAAGAACTCTTATTTGCAGCGCTAACAAAACAGCCATACAAAGTGAATTAAAACTGTAAACTGTTATAAGATAACTAAAGTCCATATGCAATGGATTTTCGGTAGAAGTATTATGCTGGTGTTCCTCGAGTACGATTCAATTATTTAAAAATCGTTAGTGAAATAATATCGACATTATTGTGCATAATTTCTATTGTTATTGGGTTTTTTATTCTCCAATAATGAGATACTCAGGCATAGTAGTTTGCTTTCAACATTTGGTGTTTAAGTATTCCTGCTCAAATTTACGCTCCATAAAAAGGACAGAATTTTTTAGTTTCTCGGACCAGTTGCTAAACTGTACAAACCTTTAGACCGTGAACAAAGCGTCCTACGCGTCGGTAATTGTAGGGGGAGAAAAATCTATGATACCATCAGTCTCATCTTCAATATCTTGTTGCACGTTATTATTACACGAATCAATCATCTCATCGACGATATATTTTAAGGTGGGTTCTTCATCAGTCAATAGAAAATCGGCCATGACAAAATCATTCCAATTTTCTTCACCCCTAACATTGGTTGTTAAGGATGAATCATCGTAGACAACCGCGTCCGGATCATCATCCTTATCAACTAAAAATAATCCAGCATGCCTAAAGCAATTTGTTATTGTCTGCATACTCACACGACTCCACGCTGTAGCAATCATTTCGAACGCATCTATCAAAGAAACTATCTGCCGTAGGCACTTTGCGAAACACACTAATACTTTTCACTAACACACTACTACTCTGTCGATATTTCTAACAATTTTTAGTAAAAGATTCTGTCGGTAATGACCTTTAAGGCTTTTTATCACACCCTGATCCATTGGTTGAAGAACAGATGATGTGTGTGGTGGCATAAACACTAATTTAATAGATTTTAAATTCTCTACGTGAGGATGCGCAGGGCAATTATCCACCAGTAACAATATTTTTATATTATTTTTCTTTAACTCGATGTCCCATTTTCGTAACCAATGTTCAAAAATGTTGGAGGTCATCCAGGCCTTTTTGTTTCCTGTATAGTCCACGGGTAGAGCTTTAATATTTTTGAAGCATCTGGGTGACTTACTTTTTCCTATCACAAGCAGTTTTCGTTTATCGCTACCATCCATATTGGCACCGACCAGCACTGTAATTCTGTCCTTGGACATTTTACTACCACCACATTTTTCCCCTTTAAATTTAAGTCTTGTCATTTTATAAAAAAGACCCGTTTCGTCAACGTTATAAATTTCACTGAGGTCAGCCTGCGGCATGCGATTTATAAAATAATAGAGAATTTAGAAAAAAAGCGAGTTTCCCGAAATCCTAGCAAATGAAAGCAAATTTACAAGAATAAAAAAATATAAAGTATAATAAAGAAAAAGACTAGACACTCCAACAGAACTTTTTAAAAATAGTGCGTGTAATATTGTTTTTTTTTTAATTTTATATAATTGCTATTTTTAAATTTTATTTTTGAACTTTTAAAGATAATTGCATTATGTAATAAAATGATTTCAGAATTTTATGTTATTGTTATTTTCAATACTATTTTTCGGATTTGCAAGATTTCATAATACGAGATTTTGTAATGCGAGATTTTGTAATAGTAGATTTTTTTAAAATGTGAGATTATATATGTAATACGAGAACTTGTAATGTAAAATTTAGAACTTAACACGAAATCACTATTTATGCAAAACATACTACATAATTAAATTTCGAAGTACAATAACACTCTATTAAAAATCTATATTCAACCCGCTTGTGCTCTTGAAATGAAAGGTTGGGTAAAACTAGTTTACGCTCCACGACAAATTCCACCACACTGAAAGATCTCGGAATGCAACGCGGGAATTGCAAAATAGGGGAAAATTAAAAATGATGTCAATCTTTGTCTATGTCGTTAATACATCAAATAATAATTTTTGAAATATAGTTGGCTCGAATCGAGTAAAATCTGTATATTCTCTTGATTTCTCATTTTTAATAAAGGTGCCGATAATTGGACCACTGACGGAAATTGGTGCATTTACCTGAGCGTTGCTGTTGCAGTACACAAAAACTACTATTAACTACATAATAAACTACATCATGGTGTTGTAAATTTACAGTTTTAAGTATTGTAGGTTGCGTTTTATTATAAACTCAATAACTTCATAAAATTGTGAAGATCGTTGTGCTAAATCAGTTTGAAGCCATGTATTTGCTTTGCAGTTACAATTGAAAGCGGCAGGAGCTGAACCGTCACGAGGTTAACATAATTTCAATCTGGAAATTGACAAACCCGAAAAATTCACTGGAAATTAGGAAACATCACACATTTTCAGTAAAAATATGCGATAATGCGTTATACGATCATCATTAACTTTGAAAGTTAAACCAATTTTAACAGTTTTCCACGGTATACAATGAATCGATAAATTAGTTTTGATTTATTTAAAATTTGGTAAGAAAATATGTATACACCAACCCAGAAAATTTACATAAAACGAAAATCACAAATTTCCTTTAAAAAATTCTTCGCAAAACGACTCAGAAAAAATTCTGATTCGTCATTTGGTTTCTAAATATTTGTTTTAAAAATATCATGTTATATTATAGTATTATTATATATTCTATATCAAAGGATTAATGTGCCACCAGCGCCGAAGCGGTGAACCCTTTTAAATGATATGAGATATGTGTATATTCTATACCAAATGAATAATTTGCCAGCAGCACCAAAACGCTGAATTTGATAATTTAATTGATGATAATAAAAAAATTCTTCAGGCTTCAGTGAATTTTATGACATTCTTCAAGACCTTATCATTGACATATCGCACTTATATACTCTATTATAAATTAATAATTAGCGCTGATTACAAAAATGTTGCTTTTTCCAAAATAGAATGAATACCACATGATTATATGGCAATAATAAAAGTTGTAACTATCCACAGCCACAATGGTAGTTTTGAGAAATAAAGTATTCATTAAAATTTAAGGCTTTCTTCAAGACCTTTCCAATTATATTGGCGATTATCACCGAATGTATGTAAATAGATAACGTTGGTTTCTACGTCTACAATGGGGGCGAGAACTATCAAATCGATTGTTATGACAGTTTTTATTTCACTTACATCATAGTAAACTGTGATTCACGTTTTTTTACCAGTATCTCAATTTTGTTGACTTTTCGAAACTACGAAATATTTTGTATACGTACACACTGTGTATAGTATTAATTTGTGTTATTGTGTGTTTTGATTTTTTTTATTAATGTAGAGTATTAATGTAGAGAGTATGACGAAAGGCATGAAAAATTTTCGAATCGGTTTAAATCGGTAAAATTTTTGACATTAAAAATTTATAATTTAATTGAAGCATAATGGTATGATTTTATTTTATTAATTTGAATTTCATCTATAAAAGAAATAACCACTAAAATAGTTTCAGACTGGCTATATGTCAAATTATCAACACAAAAGAAAAACAAAAAATAAACAAAACGAACAGCGCATGCGCACTAATACACTCGCATTCACTAATATGATTATTTTTCGGTAATCTTTCTTCTCGTAGTCTCGAAAAGGTAACAAAATTGAGGTATTTATTTATTTCTGAAGAAATCTATTCTGTGAGTACATGTATGGTTGCAGATTAAAACCGAGCATTCAGTTTAAAACAAAAATTAAATTAAAAATAAAAATTTAAAAAGTTAAACCAAAACAAACTACACAAAACAATAGAAATCAAATTTTAATTTAATTTAACATTTAAAAAATAAATCTTCAGAATTTTTTCGGTCGGAACTATCGGTCATAATCCAGTCACTTTTCTTTAATGCATGGATTCCAGACCGTTACAGTGTATTCCAGTTGAAATCGAACATTAGCGAAATAGAGTGAACATTAGGTTTGAATATTTTTAAATTCACCTGTCGATCGTTTAACAAATCCAAACATGGCATTCGCCTTCGCAATACAATTTTATATTGTAATTGCCTATTGAAACTGACGTTTTCGACAAATGTAACAGCTAACTCCATTTTATTGTCTTGGGCAAATTTAATTCTAGCCTTACGACTACTTTACTGATGATTGACTTTTTCCGACTTGTTCTACCACGGTTCTCTTAATAGTGTATTGTTTCTGGATGACATTTTTTATGTAAATATTTTCAGCTTCCTCGGACAACTTTGGAGCACTTAAATTGGGATTTCCTTCTATTTTTCCGACAATCCTCCCTTCGACAAACTTTTTCGTAATTGTGCGCTTTTCTAGGCTTATTTACAACACGGTATTGATAGATGAAACGTTCAATAATATTCAATACTCGTGAGACCCATTTTCTCAATTATTTTAAAATTTTTACTTATTTTGACTATTGACCTATTTTTTAATTCAAACTGAACAAGCAGTGCGCTGTAATACTCTGTGTTTTTTTTTATTCAACCTGAGTAATTTTATTCTGCACACTGTGTTTTAATTTATGAACTGTGTTTACACCGCACATACTCGGTTCCTCAAATTTTACTCTGAACAGAATACCAGAGTACGAAGAGAATGCAAAGTAAAAAACAAATTACTACTCTACGCACATTGTATCATTTGACACGGTGCTCGGTATACAATACTCAGGGCCATCCTGCTGCTCTATATTGACCCTATATTGACTATAATCGCATCAAAGGTTGTTTAAAACTGATACTAAAAATTGTTTTACAATTATTAGTTAAGCCTTTATTCCACAATGAAACATATTTTTTCAGTAAAAAAAGAACGAGGTAAAAATATAATTTCGCCACGTACCAAAACGAAACAAAAAAAATTTCAGTAAAATTTACTGGGGAAAATGTTGCCATAAAAAGTATGAAACTCAATACTTTTTATGGCAACATTTGTTGTCTTTGTTACTCCAACGTAATTTTAATATGTATACTCTCCTCTTTTCGGTTTCTCAGTATTTTTTACTGAAAAAATATGTTTCATTGTGGAATAACGGCTTTAGTTACCGCTTTAGAAAAATTACCGCTATTTTCAAAACAAAGAGAGTGCATCATTTTAGATGTGACATGTTTTTATGTAGAAATTTTCTTTTTTGTTATAAATTGAAATTTTTTATGTGTTTTGTTTTATAAATGAAAATTCAAAATAGATATTTTTCTTGTTTTTTTGATATTTTCTTTAAAAAAAAATAAAAATTGCCTGCACCATACTACGTTTACACCAGTAGTATAAAAGTATTAAGAAAGTATGACGATGTAAACTCAAAGTAAAATACTTTATTACTTTATCACATACTTTTTTGCTATTAAAGTATTGTACTTATCTAAAAAGTATTGGTATAGTGTTATGCGGTGTGAACTGTTAATATAATACTTTTTAAATACGAAATGTCATTTTAGTCTATCTTTTGTTTATTGTGATAAATTATAACGGTTTTTGTGGAATATTAGTGAAATATATAAGTAATAAATTATTATAATATGTGTTCACACCACTATGGTGTAAACTGAAGGAGAAAAATACTTTATTAGTAAAATACTATTATACTATTAAAGTAGCTATGGTGTAAACGTGGTATTATTTTGGCTGTAACCCACTGTAGAAATAACGGCTTAGGAGGACGTTACAACCAGATTAAAAAATTCCCTCCAAATACTAAGTGTACTTTTGGGTTAATAAGAATCCAAACTGACTAAAAAACATCATCTAGTAAAAAGAAATAGCGACGAAGAGTGTTTAATATGCACAATTTGTCATGAAATGAAAAATTTACGTTTTAAGTAGGTGGTTTTCTATAAAACGCGTCCATGTCCTACAAATCTCCATCAACTTGAAATTTCATTTTGCTGTCGAAACCAAGTTTTATTTTTAAAATTTTGTAAAATAAATGCACCAATTACCAATAGTATAAGAAACTAGTAGACTTTTTGTAAAGATATTTTTCTGGGTGATTTTATTTTTATATAATTTCCGTTTAAATATAGGCAATAGTATAAATAATATTATAAAAGTTAAGCTTTATTGATTCTTTCATATTAATCTTGAAAATAAAACATTTTCTTAGCATTTTCTTATTACCGGTTTATTCGATCTATTTTGATAAAACTTTCGGTAGTTCATGTGCGTTTTCTGTCGGCCAATAAGTGTGACACATACATGGCGCATCTAATGAAAAACTCATATAATTTTTAGGAAGTACAAACCTTCAAACGATTTGTCAAAATTTTATGAAAATCCGAACATTTACAAGTTGCATTTGTTTTAGTAACGCTACTTTTGTTACTTTCCCCCTTCGAAAGAAACAGTCGAACGTTGGCTTGCTGAGATTAAATTTGAGTATGATTATGCTGAAGACTCTGGTCGCCCGAATTCGGTAGTGGTTCCAGAACAGATGAAAAAAGTGCAAGACGTCAGAGCGTTAAAACTACTCCGAAACGTATAAATAATAAATTCGGTTGCAATGTAAAATTGTTTATACTAATTCTAGATCGGCACTGTTTAAAGAGTGATTACAAATTTAAAAAAACATATAAATTAATTACGGGATTAGGTAAGATAGCTATTAGGATAAAAAAATATCGGATTATGTTTAAGTCGACGTGGAAGATCTCGTACAAAGCAGGGGTAATTTTTAAGAGTGTTTCCTATCATATCACTCAAAATGGAGAAATTACCAAAAGGCAAACAAGTTTGAACACGTCATGCGACATAGAGAAACAACTGTCCCAAATTTTAGTTGTCAAAAGTGTGCATTAGTAAGACAAATCAGCAAAATATCATCAATTTCTAATCGAAAGGATAGGTAATCATTGCACAGCAAAATGCAGAGCTTTGATTTGGATTCAATACTAACCAATTACCTAACTTCATCTTCAAAATATATATTTGTGTATTAACATAGTGGAAAAAGTTGATCAAATTTAAAAAGTAATTTTTCAATCGTAAATGAAAGTAACAAAGTAAATTTATCTAAAAACACCCTACATCCCACGATATTATTCCATTACTATAAATACTTATATAAATTTCTGCTAATTTATTAAATAATAATTAATATTTCATGTTAAAAAATGCGAAAAAATCATCAATCGTGAAGAC
The DNA here is from genome assembly GCA_932526605.1 of Nephrotoma flavescens. Lineage (NCBI taxonomy): Eukaryota > Metazoa > Arthropoda > Insecta > Diptera > Tipulidae > Nephrotoma > Nephrotoma flavescens. Next base: position 89,518,174 of record OW052222.1, on the reverse strand, counting down.
AAATTAAAGAAAATTGCAAGCTAAAAACTAAAAGCTAAAAGTATTTATCAATATACAACATATAGTATAAAAATTATGTTAGCACAGCATATATAATAACAGAGCATAAAAAACATGTACATATTATGAAAAAATGCATAAACATTATTTGGTTTTATGACACATATTATAACATATTATAAAAATGAAACTGGAAGAAAATGGTCAATGAAAAAAGCATGAAAATATAACAAGCAAACATTTTAAACATTACAATTTAATGTTCTTTTTGTGTTACATACATTTTCTGGTGTTTTATTATTTTTATCTCCAATACATGTGGATAACTTTCCGACTAGATTGTGTAAATTATATCAGCCTCGCCATAATTTTTTTCACTCGTCGGCTGATATAAATTTTCAATATTTACTAAATTTTCTTTTTGTTGTGTTGAACTACAAGTAGAAATAAAGAAAGAAAACGTTACATAAAAATTTTGTTGCGATTAGAAAATAAATAATACAGTTTAAATTAAATTACAGGTGACATAAATTTGTTAAATAGGTGTGGGAAAACTAAACTGTGGATTTATGAGTAGTTGGGCACTCTCAAAGAATCCAATCAATATGCACAGTTAGTGATAAAATCGCGAAATTACACTACGCGCAGCACCCAATTGAATACAACATAGAGTCTGGTAATTAACCGTGAACATTTTTTGTATTGTTGTTATTATTCTAATTATGTGAAATAAAAATTTAACATTCCGTTTTGTATAAATTGAACAGATATGCCGAGAAGAACGTACAAGAAACAATTTTTTTTTGTCTTCATCAGTACATAAGACAACAAATGACTTAAATTGATTTTTAATGTAAATTGAGGCCATTAAAAAACGTAAATCGTACGTACACAGAAAACTTATTTCAGTGCTGTGTACCATTCGTTTGATTGATGAATATGAATACATTTTTTGGTGTTGTTGTAAGTACGAGTATATATGATTTCATTCTTTTAATGAGCTTTCAGAGTGTATCGTGAATTTTTCTTTCTTTTTTCATTTTGGAACTGTCAATATTTTTATGGTCGATTTATTTAGGTATTTCGTGTAAATGATTTTGAGTTGTGTCACAGACGTACAATGGAATTGTAATTTCAGTTATTTTTTCTAAAAATCACATACATAGTTTGAACTCTGTAATTTTGTATGTTTAGAGTGATTAGCTTTTTTGTTTAACAATGACACAAAAATGGTGATTTGGTACATTTAAGTTTAATGAAACCAATATTTTGGATAGTGGTAACTTTTTAAATAGTACCGTTCATTATAACATCGTTTGTCTGATTATAAACTAAACTGGAAAATAAAACTTGCAGCACAATAAAAATTGTTGTATATCTGCAATTTACTAAGGAGCTAGCAAATATTTTGACTAAGCCCAGCTAAGTTTGTAAATTATAAATACTCTCTGAACATCAAAATACACAAACTAATAACCAGTCAAAAAACAATTAGTAGAAAAGAGTAAATGGCTGATGCCACACGAGATTTTTGGTTTTTTGATTATTTTTTCAAGGCCAACTACTTAGTCGTAATAGATAATGTATATATGTGTGTGTGTGTTTTGTTTTATTTTGTTTTGTTCTGCTCTTTCGAAAATAAAATTTAAACTAAAATGAGTCAAAAATGTCCTTGAAATATTTTTTATTTCATTTAGGTCGCAATTAAAACCCGTATCATAGGTAAACAGGGAAAGAAATTAAGAAAAATACGGTTTCTGTGATACCCTGTATAGCATCAGTGAATAGCTGACAAAGAGAGAGAAGTCTCGAAACTAGTACAAACTAAAAAATAAAATAAAAAATTATCACATAAAGCAAAACGATATTTCGACTTTATAATAAAATTAAAAGAAAAAACTTGACGTTTGAACCGGAAGGTAATGGGTTCGAATACAGGGACAGGATTGCAAATCGATTTTTCAGCATCTTATTAAAACCAGTTATGTAAATTAAAACAACTATGACTGATAGAGTACAAAATTGATGGTGCGACTCATCTATCTACCTCGTGCTGAGATTTTAAAACGCGCGATTCGAAATTACTGTCAAATTGCTTGCAAACTATAATCACAGCATGATGTTCAATATTTTTCACATTTTAAAAATATCAAAACACGTGTTCATTAAATCACCAGTGTTGTGCCGTATTGTCTACATGGCGTAATTAATACATTGTCTACACGTGTAGACAATGTATGTCGAAAATTACAAAACTGACGTCGACAATGTCGAAAATGTCAACAATGTCGAAAATTAATCATAATCATTAGATATTAACAAAATAACAACAAAATTTATTAATTATTCTTTGGTTTTCTTGTTTATTGCATAATCTTTAAATATAAATAATGCCTAATTAAAAATAATAGTAGCTTTCCAATCCAATTGTGATTCAAAATATGTCAAGATTTAATTTCAAGCACCAGATTATGGAAGTTGTAAGGATGCTTGGACAAGTTCAGATTACTTTACAGAATGTCTTAATTGCTTTTAGAACGGAAGTTATGATGATTTCTGGTGATTTCCAGTAATAACAATATTCTATAGGAATAAACGCAAAATTGGCTCGTAATAGAAACACCTACATAACTCAGATCGGTTCGACACTTATGAAAGTTGTAAATTGGTTGAATCTTCACTCAACATCATACCTATATATAACAGTCAAATTTCATTTAGCAATTATCATGTAGGTAAATAAATTCTAAGTTCTTTATATTCAACGATTTCAGGTTTTCCGTATATAGGTCAATGCTCTATTTATTTCATAATATCCAAATTTAGGCCACACGGCATCAGCTGATTGAAATAAACATTATTCCATTGTGTATAGTTTTTTCTCTAACTAATGGCATGTGCAACAGATCATCCTTTTCCATTAGTTAGAATATTTTCTATATAGCACACACACATATATATTAGATTAAATAGTAAAAACTTCATGTAGAAAGTATCTAATTTGATTTTGTCTGCATTGTTGTTGCAATTTAGCACGTGCATTTTATAAAAAAAATAAAAACTAGCCGATCATCTATTTAAAATCATACGATTCGGGTACGATTCGATTTTAATGAAATTTGACATGCACATAAATACTTACATACATAAATATGTATATAATATTTTATTTCATTAGCGACGTCTAGCGCATGCGCTTTGTATTTTTGTGTGTGTATGGGATAAACAAAATAACGTGCGCCTATGTATTGCTATTATTATTTTTTTACATGTTGGCGCGTAAACGGCTGCTGCAAAAAATTGTGCATACTATTTTTTTTTGTTGTTTTGTTTACGAAAAACAAAAAAAAATCAATTGTTTTTGGTTTCTCGTGGTTTAAGAATTCCAAATACATGTGATTTGCTTCACGTGTGCATAATAAATACATAAATAATTATGTAATTTTTTCTTTGATAAGATTTAATGTATATTAATGTTATGATGATTTCTGGTGTTTTTCTTGAAACACTTACATAACTTAGATCGGACCGACACTTATGAAAGTTGTAAAGGATGCATTGACAAGTTCAGATGACTTTACAGAATGTCTTAATTGCATTTAGAACGGAAGTTATGTTGATTTCTGTAGGAATAAAGGCAAAATTGACTCAAAATTTACAATCGCAGTAGGGATATAAAGTTTATACGCGTTAGAGCAGTTAAACAAATGTGTAGATCGAGAAAGTTCAAATGGTGAAAGACGGAAGTTTTGAAGTTACGCAACTTGCGCAATTTGTTAGACTACATTAAATCTGAACATTTTGAGGATCCATCTTACGACGAATTCCCTAATTTAGCACTCTTGTTACTCGAAAGAGAAACATTGTAGAACAGTACTTTTGGCCATATTTCTCATTCTTCATGAACAAGTTAAGTTTGATTAATTGAAAGTGGCAGCGATGTACCTTATCTTCAAGAAGGAAGACCGCTTGAAATATGAACTATCGCACTATCAATATGGGCGGCTCAAGCTGAAGTAAAAATGTTCATGGCGTCTCTATTTATTTATTGCACAACGTACTTTTTGTATTAAGTTTCCTAGTTTTGCGCACGAAGCAACAGTATAGATTTGTAGGCCTAGAACATCGTATCGTAATTTGATTGTGCTTGAGGTCTACAGGAAACTCAGGTTGAACTTGTAATGTATAGTGGACCCTAATGTTTAATAGCCAAACCATCATCAATTTAGTTTATTCCGAATTCATCAACAATTTAACTTGGTATTAAGTATTAAAATTAATACGGGCAATGCTAGTGCATTGTCATTGTCATACGGCCAACTTATAACAAACGCCATTCCTTATTTTAATGTAAAATAATACTAATGTGTGTACTTGTATTATAAAATACAAGTACAAACATAAACCAATATAATATTCTACAATTATCTACATTCTCGGCATATTCTACGCCAATTGTCTACATTGTCGACGCCAAATGCAATTGTCGACGCATTATCGACGCCATGACGTCGAAAACTCCAAAAGACGCGTAGACGCACAACCCTGTAAATCACTCACAGAAATTAAGTGAAACAATTGATTTGCCTGTTTTTTTATCGGAAGACTAAACAGAAGAATAAAAACTAAATCAACATTTTTTATTACCGTTATTTCATATAGATTTACCGAGCTTATTGAACACTCCTCTTATATTAGGGGAATATGGGAAATAGTAGCTCGTGAAAAACGAGCCACGAAAAAGTTTAAGGGGTGGCCTCAACCTAAACTCGGCGTGAACCCGATTGTAATCGGTTATATTATTTTCATTATTTTCGTGATCGCTTATGTCAGAAAACATAGTTGCTTTTAAAACTCTGCACTCCAAAATTGTTATAATATGAAACTATTAAAAAAAAATATATATTTTGATGTATGTTCAAAGTCCCAAGAATCACATTATTAAATTTTTTGTGACTGATTAATTCCAAAGTCTCTAAAGAACTATATTCATATCAGAATTAAGAGGACGGCAAATTGCAGTGATATGATTATGCGAAAAATTAATTAGCTTAAATTGAATCAATTTAAGCCGCTTTTATGGTAGCTGATTTTCTTTCGTTCGTTCGTTCTGATTATTTTTTTGTCCAATGATATTGCTAACATCGTCATTTTTGAGCCAAAAGTCTCAACGCTACACACACGTATCGTTCGAGTTGTTAAACAGCAGAAATATAAAGAGGCAAGCTATTAACGTACCAATATTGTTGAAGCAAAACTATTTACAGATACACATAACTATGAGTATACATCGCAAATATTATTATTCTGAAAAAAAATCGATTGCGCGTTAAAAATTTGTCTGCTTGTTTACAGAAGTTGGTCTAGCTAGACGATACAATATTTTAATTACAATTGTTCCATTTTCTGGCCATCAATAAATAAAATTTCCAAATCGAATTAGTTTTATTCCCTTCATTTATGAAAATTTGGCGTACACAAGCCAAACACATAAAAAATGACATTTACTTTATCAACAAAATTTGTCATATCTATAGATTGGTCGTCTGTGGCCGGAGTAGACCAAAGATTAAAATCAATCAATCAAAAACTCACCGAGGAATTTTTAATTGGGGAAAAATGGAGGAGAAATATTTTCAAGCGTTAGGTAAGCTCTTCGTTGCATGGCTGACCTTATTTCTGTAGCTACTCGGTGCACTTGCTCAATGGTTCCGTGCTCGGCTCTGAAACCAAATTGATTTTTCGATAATAGTTTTTTCGAATACTTTCGAGACCATTGGTAGTAGGCTTATTGGTCTGTATCACGAGACTTTGGTAGGATTGTCGCCAAGCTTTGGGATCATTTTTTAGTTGATAGTTTGCAGCACTCAGGGATATATCCTGTTTCGAAAATTGAATTTAATATTTCAGCCAGTCGTCCAAAGGCACACTCAGGCAGTTGTTTAAGCATTTCACCTGTAATTCGACCATACCCAGGTGCGTTCTTTAATTGAATTTCATGTGCAATAATAAACTTTATCAGTGGTTTCTTTATCTTAAATTTCCACACAGGTCTGATTGCTATATTTACTGTTTGAACCAACGATAATCCAAGGTTTGGAGTGTATACACTTTCAAGATGATCAGCAAAGGCTTTAGCTTTTTCCTCGTCACTTTTACCGCATTCACCGTTAGAAAGACGAATTGGTGGATTTGATTGCTGAGGTCGCCTTGCATCATAATGAATGGTTTGTGTCCGAATTTTGCATATAATTCATCTTATTTTTTTGTAATAGGCTTTTTAGTTTTCTTTTTGCCTGATTAAAGTTATGTTTAGCATCTGGTGATCGATTAATTTGCCAGATGAGTCTTAAGCGACGTTTCTCTGTTAACATTTTGCTATTTCAGCGGATGTTATGGTGTATCTTATATGTTTGCTCTTTGGTTTAGGCGAGGCCGCAATAGCTGCATCATTAAAGTTTTCCATAGCAATATTTATATCGTTAGCCGTCTGCAGTGTAGACCCTAGGTCGATATGTGAACTGATGTACATCTTGAATTTCAACCAGTTAGTGAAGGTGTTCGTTAGATAGTTATTCGTAGAACATAGCTTTTGATTGGCCCAGAAATGTAGTAAGACCGGAGGGTGGTCAGAAGATAATTCTAAAAGTGGTTTGGCTTGGATTATTTCTCGGTTTATTTTACTTATGACTGCAAAATCAAAGACATCAGAGCTTTTTCGACTATCAGTATGCCAATAAGTTGCATGGCCACACGACGCAACATCGTAGTGGTTTTCTTGAATAACATTCATTAATTGACGTCGCCTTGGAGTAGTCAATCTTGAACCGCAGTAGGTATGTTTGGTATTAAAGTCGCCGGCGACCATAAAACGTTGACCCAGGGTTGCAAAAAATCTTTTGTAAATATCTACCGAAACTTTATTATTTGGAGGGCAATCTATTGAAGCGATGACTAAGCTTTCTTTGTCGAGGTCCACACGTACAGAGGCTGCTTGAATTCCCTCAATGCTATATTTATTTAGAACATAATGGCAAATCTGCTTTTTTATAATAGTAGCAGTTCCTTCTCGACTTCTGCCCAAGGGAAGTTTTGTAATATAAACTTCGTAATCATTACTTCTGAAATTGTGTTTATTAGTTAAGTGGGTTTCAGCAACTAACATAGCATCAATTTCGTGTTTAGCTAGGTAAATGTTCTAATTCGAGTTTGTATTGGCTTATACTGTTTGCGTTCCAGTGGCATATTTTCAGTTAATTTATCGGAGACATTCTAGTTTCTGGATCATAGTAGTTTGATTTTGTAGCATTGTTTGTACCATATTCTGCATTGTTGTCATTAACTGCATTATCAGTTGCATGCAGTTTTTCAGGGTAGGTTCAACATTTGAGGATTCGCCTTGAAGAACGCTTGCGTATGTTGGTTTGCTGGTTGGTGTTCTGGGTGGTGAACGAGAGTCATTTTGCGAATGCGGAGGTAAGTTAAGAAATAGACACCAGAAAAAATACTGTACCAGCATTGGTACACATTATCGTCAATGTTGTTTTTATGACGTTTAATAGCGTGAATCATGTTCTTCTCCTATTGAATTTTGACTATTTCGACTAACAAATTTGAAAACACTATTTAGGCCACTGCTCTCTATTTGTCCCTATTTTATCTATATTTATGAATTACCGACGATTGAATAATGCATTAGAAAACTAACCATTTGAAATAGTCTAACAGTGCCAAGTTAGTTATTTGGTGACGTCATACCGGTACAAAACAAAAATTAATTTAGTCATTAGAAACTCTAGCTGGGTTTTGGTGTTGAGTTTCAAATTTTGCTTTCCATATAGCTACTTTCCATATAGCTAGAGTTCAGGCATGATTTAAGTTTGATGTATAGTTTCAATATTCGATTTGGATTTCACCCCTTAGTTTAAATTTTGTATATTAATATATAAAACAAGACGCTTTTTATAATTTTAATGTTTTCTTACCTAATTCTTTTTTTAATAAATTGTAACGAATAATAAGGTAGCTAAGGTCATAAAGGAAGATCATTTATTTTTATTTCATTATTTTCCTTAATTTTATTAATTATTTTAATTTTATTAGATCAGCCACTTACTATTGACTTTAAGACTACCTAGCTTTATCTTTATGATTATCTTTTATAATCTTAATTTTCATGAGGATTTCTTTTAATCAGCTTATCGGGTTTAACAACCATTTCAGAGGCCTGACTTTAACAAAAATTTTAGATAGAGTATGTTTTAACCGTTTGAGTCCCAAGAAGGGCGATCGCGCTGTTGAATTTTTATGTCAATAAAATAAAAGAAATAAATGTGACATGTCCAATCCAAAAGACGAGAATCGCGTTACTTAACAAATACAAGAAGCGATTGTGATCTGCTTTGGAGTTTGTTTTTGTTGTTTGCGTTTGCACCACAAATGGTCTTACGTTGTTTGTAATGCGTTTGTACTCAAACGGTTAAAAATTTATTCTTTCTCAGACTACTTTGATATCGAACTTCATTCAAATACGTTTCAAAATTTATTCACCCCACACTTTCAGATTTTCCCAAATCCGTATTTTAATTTCTTTTTAGAAGCAAATCAAAATATTATTCATATATAATTTATTGCCAGTATCGTTGTCACACGATTTCGTGTTCATCATAATACATTCCTTTTACATGTCATTTATATAAATTTATCAAAATCCTATAAAACAGAATAATGAAATATTCTTTGTATATCATTTCTTAATAATATTCTAATATGTCTTTGCCCATAAAAAATATATCACAATTTCTACAGTGTATTGAATATTAATAAGTTGATATAAAATATTGCAAACGAAAGTATCGCTTTTGTTGTATATAAATATGCAATTCAATAAGAAATTGACATTTTCGCACAAAAAATTGCTTTTTAATGTGATGTTAGGAATTCCATTTTTGATCGATGATGATGTTTAGCCAGCTATACATAAAGTTCAAAAGCTACATGAATTATTATCAGCAATATAATGAATGGGAGCTATGTCAAATATTTTAAAATTGCATTTGCGATGTTCGTATAGAGTAAAATCACCACACCCTTTATAGTATCGAATATTTCGCTATTAAAAAAATATCAAAAGTTTTCTAATATTTTATCAATTTTTTGCAATCAACTTCTCGAAGACAAAATTATATTACAAAGAAGTAAAAATTTTATAATTTAATAATAATAAATGATTCAGTTTCCAAAGAATGCAATTTTGTGTTTTTAAAATACATAACAAAAAGGTCGTGAGTCACATAATATAAAATGGATTGTCTTATGTATTGTATACTGAAGTACCTTGGATTAGCAAAACCAGATAGTTTGTGGTTGTCGTCGTTCTTTACTATAAATTTTAATATTTTTTTTAGTTTAAACGTTTTTTTTTTTATTATAAAGTAATAAATTTCATAACAAAAAGGTTAGGTTCTGAGATGATGATTAAAAACAATATAAATTACGTAGCTATGCATGTATTTTTGTTTTACACAAAAATATTCCGAAAAGGTATAAAAATTGAAATTTAATTGTTTACGATCGGTGGAATACAGATACTGTCATCGTATATTAAACAAAAGGTTATATAAATTATATTTTAAATGATCTATGTACAAGATGCATATGTCATACATGTATAAATATTTAATAAAGTTAATCAATTAAAAAGGTTAAACCATATAAAACATTATTATCAGTAAATGATCGAGCTCTTTAATATTTCGAATAAATGCGTTAAGTTAATTCTAAGGATTATTTCTCAAGTTGTTTGTAATGTCGGTGGATATTAAGTATTTTAATTACCGACCAAATGGCACAGTGGTTAAAGCTTTGGTTTGGATCGGGAGGTACCGGGTTCGAATCCCGATAGGGGCAGGATGCAAAGTGAAATTTCATCAACAGATTACGATCTGTGGTGAAATGTAACACATCTACGACCCCCTGTCGGTGTGCAAAACCCATGGGCCGACCCATCTTCCATGCCAGTATAGGCTGGCATGGAGCTTGCAATATGCAGATGGTCTTAAATCGGTCCTATAGCCGTAGGTCCTCGAGTTGGCCGAAAGGCGTAAAGTAAGGATGTAAAAAGCTGAAGAGCAGGGTGAGCCTTGAGCCCCAAAACAGATCGCATAGTATTCAATAAAAAATAAAAAAAGTATTTTAATTCTTATATGATGTAATCGGAGACTGGAACACTTTAATATACCTACTTGGGCAGTAGATTCAATTTGATGAATTTGTGGACAATGTATAATAATTCACTTAAAAAAGAACAAACTGATAAGGTACTGAACATTTCCACCATAGCATTGCTTTCACGGTTATGGTATTTTGACCGTTTAGGAACAACATAAAACGTAATTGTAAACGAAATAATCGTCCGGTCTGGCTTGCTAGTATGCCCATCTCAGTAGATCAGGGATCTGGCTAAAATTCAATAGACGAATCACTCATTAATTTGAAATTAAAAATTGATTATGTAACTTTAGAAATAAGGCGGTCAAATCCCTCAATGGGTTGTAGCGCCAGCAAAATAAATAAAAATAAAACTTTAACTAAACTTTATGGATAACTCGGTTGTTTTTATTCAAGTAAAATACACAAATATCATCGAATTTTTTGAAAAATTAAATAATATTTTCAAGTCCTGCTAATTTTATTTAATTTATTTATTTTATCATGTTGAACTGAGTACTCATCTTCAGCCATTCTTATTCAAGTAAATTGCAATATAATTATGTTTATACTAGGTTATTGTTGAAATAATAAATCTACTCGAGGAAAGGTTACCAAGAGGGTTGGATTTGAACTAATGACTTTTTATATCATTTAAACAAAAAATTCGGTCGTCTCATCAGACTGCAGTGACCAAAGAAACCATTAAAGTAGTCAAAATATAATTACATAATTCGAAATGGAACTTCCGAATCACTAGACAATTTCACTGCGCCGACTATCCAGAATAATTGAAAATTATTGCTTGAATGAAAAGGGGATATAATTTGACGTTAAAAGTTTATTAAATCCATTTAACAATTAATACTTTCTTTAAAAAAAAACAAAAATTAAAGAACAGCTGAGAACTGACTTGCCACTTATTGGGGTGTTGGTGTAATATTCAAAAGTAAAGTATTTATTTTTAAATATTTTTCCCAGTGTTTCTGAAAAAATCTGATTTTAAAGCTGTACAACTTTTGAATATTACACCCAGTGTTCCTCTAGGTTTTTCCGGAAAATTCATTTTTTTCGCCGTAGTAACAATTATCTTCTTAATTTATATGTGAAAAGTACCATAAATGAAATTTTTCTTTATCTCGAGAATTGTAAAGAAAATTAACATTCATTATAATACATAAAATGAAATTATGTTTTATTTTGGTAAACAGTTGTCGGAAATGTTTACGCGATTGGTTTCTAAAGTTCCTTTAAAGAAATAGAAAAAATCGGGATCTTAAATTGGTGTGAAGTACTGAAGTGCTGAAGTGATGGTCTACATTGCAGCAGCAGTATATCCATATCCACCGGTTCCATCATAAAGAAATATTAAGGTTAATAGGTAATTTTAATTTTAAGAAATACAACTCCTTGAACAAAAAATTAAACGGTTTTACAATTTTTAACGATATTTTAAGGATAGTTAAATCGGACACTCAATGAAAAAAATAATATAATTAAAAAAAAATAACTTTGGGTGGGGTAGACCTGATGATAAAAGTGATATTAAAGTTGCCATCACGTCACAGAAAATGTAAATAGTAATTTTCAATATTAACTTTTTATTACTTTTAAATGTAGCTATATGGAATTAACTATACTAACGAGAATCATAGTTAATTCCATATACATTTAAAAGAAATAAAAAGTTAATATTTAAAATTACCATTAAAATCAACTCGCCGCATGATATCAAAACATTATTAATATCATTTAAATACTTAAGTCACAAGAAAACCATTTCAATTCTATTTAACCACACCGGGACATCGAATTATGAGTGTTAACAATAATCATAATCTTAATACGTAATATACATACGGTGCCATATCAACAAACATAAATATGAATTAATATGATTTTTAGAGGTGACTGAATGTGCTAGGTAAAGTGGGTATACAATAATTCTGTATCTTTAAAACACAAATTAACATAACTTTCTAGATCTGATGTCGCATTCACATACCTCACCTATGGAGCTGTATGTTTAAATTTTGTTTCATTGTGCTGAAAGTCGTCGAGAGAAAAGTGATAAATTTTCGTTCCTACATAAATAGAAAGATGTTAAGCCGCTGATAATGTTGATGTGATAAAATCGTATGCTTACAATATTAGATTTTATTATGGTTTGAATCATAAAAAAATATAAAAAGACGTTTGAATTATGATTTTTTTTGTCTATTTTCAAGATGTTCTGATTTTTTTTTGTTTTTGTTATTATCTTAAAATGTTGTAACTTTATGACTTTACGTGGGAACAATGTATAATTCTGTTATATATTTGAAGGACATCTGTGTAAACATTTTTGTGTTACTAATCGATTTATTAATATTATTATGTAGTACAATTTGTCGTAAACCGATAATATATGTAATTGTGTGACATTAAACAATATTTATGTGTGGCGGACGGGATAGACATAATGATGGATGTACAACAGAACAAATAGAAAATGCGTTGTATGTAACTAAGTATGTATGTGTAAATAAATTGTTTATCATACAACTTTCAACTTCATTGATTCCAAAAAAAGTATGTACTACATTTTATACCACCTCAATCAGCACCACATTCTCTTTTCTCATTTATAACAATTTATCGAATACACAACACAACTTATGTAGTCACCGGGTGATAAGTGTTTTAGTCATAAATCATAAAATTAATCATCTATTACTGTCTGAGCACAGCAATTTGTGTGTGTGTGTAGCCAACAAAACACCTTTCGAATTTAAATTTATTTTTTTTGTTAAACCATTCCCATATTCACATAATCGGTTTGCTTTGTGGTTTGGTATACTTTATTCATTTAATTGAATTTATAATATGGCGGATGTATTTTATAAAGAAAATATTTATTATTAGTTTTGTGAAATTTATTAGTCAGTTTTGTACAAATTAAACCTTTAATGGATGGTTCGATAATCAGAATTTATCTTCAAAGCTACTTTTATTTGTGTCATTAAATAAACGCACCTATTTATAACAATTTTTAAAATTAAGGTAACTTTTATTATAACGTATTTAAAATTAGACTTAAGATATTATCTACTTAGATTAACAGCGCCAAGAATGCATAATTGAATCCAAATTTGAAATATGCACCGTATGCGATCCTCCCTGATATTTCTGCGTATTAACCGTTTTTTGTGACTAGCTTATTTTCTGGTATCAATGACCCCTACATTTATGCTCATTAAACATGGCAAAACTGCGTGTCTTTTGCATCTAGCAAACCAATAGGAGTTTAATAAAAATCACATGACATGAAATCAAGAATAAAACCAAGTTCTATTTTAAAACGGACATAAATTTAATTTAGTTCGCTCCGTTGGGCATCACTTTTATTTCTATGTTTTAAGAAAAGCAGCGTATTGGTTTGGAGGGCTATTTCTTTAAACGGAACTATGGACTCCCCTACCAAGAGAATGGCTTTGCACTTTCATTACACAAACCTATATTGGTAGTCTTTTCCAAAATGTAAAGTGATTTTCGTACCTTTATCATGGATTTACCAACAAGACTGGATAACAGATATAGGTCAGTTTCGTTTTCATGATTGTTTATTTATCCGATTAAGGGACATGTAGGGGATAACTTTTAGAAAAAGAATAAGTAAGTAATATGAAAATAAAGTTTAGTTAAAAGAAATTACACCGAGCAAATAAATCGACTCAAACCTTTAACGCTGACAGAAAGGCGATTTATTTTAAAACGGCTTAACCGATTTCACAAGATATTTTGAAAACCTATTTTTACTTTAAAATGGCACCACTTCCATAAAAATTTTCTCACTACTTTTTTTATAATGAATTTTGAATGAAAACGCAACCGAAATTGATAGTTCTGACAAATCACACCCCACCACTCTCTCATCCAACGCCATCTTGAGATCACTGATGCTGTGGTACCAGATTTCTGGCTCGGACCCTCCGTTTTAATTCGTCAAATAAATGCCCAATTGGATTCATGTCTGTACTGAGGGGCTGGGCACTTCATTGTCTCGAGTACAATCTCATCCATGAACTGCCGCGTAACTCGAACTGTGTGACAACGTGCATCATCATTCATTAATATGGAATCTTCCTTTATATATTCTGCATTAATATAGAATCTTCCTCTATATAAAACAAGATCTGTTTTTCCCTCAAGCGATATGCCAGCCCAAACCATGCACAAACCGCTGCCATATGAGACTGTGTCAGAAATCCAGCTCTCCTGGACGCCGAAAATCGCTCTCCTGAACGCCGGTAGACCCGGCATTTCTATCACTGCCATGAAGGCAAATTCTGCACTCGTCAGTGTATAGAGCGGACCTTCATTGCTCCATGCTCCAATTGACGTGTGATGTGCAAATTTGAAACGCTCTTGGCTTCCTTCAAGCGTCTTCTTACTGTTCATTGAGTTATAGCTCCATCTCGAACTTGTCTTAGTTCTTGCTGCACAGCGATGTCCGCCTGATTGCGATTACGAAGTGAAGTTAGGACGATAAAACGATCGTACCTCTCAGATGTAGGCCGATATCGGCTGGTATGTGGTCTCCGATTGAAGGTATCAGTTTTCTGAAACCTTTTGTATACTCTTGAGACAGCAGATTGGCTCATGTTTAGCTGACGAGCGACTTGTCGCTAATTGCCTTCTTGCAAAAAAACAACAACTTGTGCGGCTTTTACCTGAATTTACTGACTTAGAACGACCACAGTCGTTTAGTCTAGTCAGTTTAATCCAGATCGTAATCCATGGTCTATGGAGTAAGTATCTAATCCTACGTTCCAAATGACGTTTAATAGTTTCATTCGTAGTAGAAATTTGAATATTTATTTGTTTCATAGGTAAAAAAGCAGGGTGTTTAATCAAACAACTGAGAAAACACAGTTGTTTCATAAAGCCTGCATATTGATTCAAAATTGTGAAAATACGTTTTAAGCAATTAGAAACAAATAATTCTCATGAACGAGTATTGTGTTAATTTTTTGTATGCTGTGTATGCTTTACTATTTAAAAAGGCAAAATAGTGATGGACTTCAAAATATCGAAGTATCATACATAGTACATCTGTTATAGCCAAAGTTATAAATTGGATGTTATAAATATATAATTAACGGTTACATTTATAATTCTCAACTTCGTCGGTAATATTCTAAAATTATTATCGTCCAAATATTTTATATTATTTAAAATTATTTTTTTTACCGATGATTATGAATAATCGCCCAACTCTTTTGGTTAAAGTAATGGAATAAATGTTTAAAACTATAATAATAAAAATTCATTATGCCTTGATAAATTTGAAGAAAAAGTGAATTATTTTTTATGCAAGAAAATTAAAACGGAATATTAAAAGGTCCAATAAAATCATTCGATATCAGACCTAGATCAAATACCCCCATTTTTCAGGAAAACCGAGAAGATTTTACAAGAAGCTAATTATTATATTTTGATGAGAAGAAATCAATAGATTATAGATTTGTGTTTGTCACGGCTTCTCATTTATATAAATAGAGTAAGTTCTTAAGTTATCACTCCCAGCATAAGACAGTGGTGTTGAAAAATCCACGATTAAAATGAAAAAATGGCCCAAAAACATTGGAGAAATAAAATTATCCACCAAAATACAGCTAAAACGCTTCAAACCAATGCCCAAAATGTCCCCAAAACAAAAATAGTTGCTTAAAACAATTGAAGTACCAACAATAAATGCAAACAATTTAAAAAATAAAATAAAAATTTAAATTTTTTTATTGAAAGAAATATTATTTTGTATATTATACTATCAATAACAATGTTCCAATAAATGTACGTATTCAATTGTTTGCAATCGTGTAAGATAAACAAACAACACGTTCTTAACTTCCTTAAGTTAGTATCTCGAAGTATAAATCACCTTTTGACTTATTATATGTTAATATGGTGATATATATATTGTGCCACAAAGAGGAGCTTTAAAGTATTGGCGAAGTGTGTCCTAAAGTGGAGAAGATTAATTCAAAATACGAGGCTCGCTTTATTATAAATATAGGCGTGGATTAATAACTGGGCAGATTGAGGGCGTGTCTTTTTTCGGGAGAGTGTCAGAGAGCTTCGTTTGAAACCACGAAACCAATTTGGGACATAGCAATACTACCGCCGCATCACCACTCACCACAAAACAACAAAATAATATTTTATTAAAAATAAAAGTTTTTTAAAATCAAAACTAAATTAAACTTGTTGTTTTATTTATTTTAATTAATTTTTATCAGAATGTTCCGCCCGCTCGTTATATCTGGTGGTAAAAAATTTACATCTAACTAACATCTAATTACCTTTTCGTAATATTTCACAAAATTTGAAAATTGAATTTTTTTGGTTATTGTTAAATTCACCTCAATTATTAAAAATTAAAACAATAAGTTTAAATCAAGGATGCATTGAAAACTGGGTTCATTTCCATATGTATAAATCAAACAACAAAGTTGCGAGTATCAAATCTGAATTGTATGAAAATAAAACCAATTTGCAAAGCAACCTACATATTTTTATTTTTTTTATTTTAGTTCATTACCAATTTTTATTTACAAGAAGTTTACAATAATTAAAAATATGTAAATATCGAAATTAATTGTTTTAATTTTTTATATGAAGGTTTGACTATCATTGCTGCAGATCTGGGGCCGTACGCTTGAAATCGGTGGAAATTTCCCCAATCGGAATACAATTTGCTATTATTCGAAGTTTTCTCCGGCTACTTTAATCATTTTTTCAAACTTGTATATAAGTTTTCTATTATTTATTTCCCTACTATGCGAATAATTCCACATCGATTTACCCAAGCGGAATTTTTCCCTTAGTATGGGGGAAAAATTATGTTTCTTAATTTAAAAACAACGAAATTTAAAAAAATGATTAAAGTAGCCGGTGAAAATTCGAATAATATAAAAAATTGATAGCAAATTGTATTCCGATTGGGGAAATTTCCACCGATTTTAAGAAAAACGCGCCCGGCATCTTGTGTAACCGTCTCGTTTAATTTTTAAATTGCACCCACAAATGATTTTAGCTTGTTTTTACAAGTAAAATGGGGCTCAAGAATACTGGAAAAATAGTACAGTAATCTGTAAATACCTACATTTGTTATTTAACAAGTTTTCAGGATGAAGTTAGGCTCAAAATCCAAATTAATTTTTTGTAGGATTTTTTTATTCAGGTTTAATTCTTAAACGTTATTCAATGCTGTATTGAACTACCACATTTTACGAGGGTATTTTCTGTAGTCGTATCCTTGTATGCCGCCAAATCAAACTGTTTGAAATACTAGCTGTATTTCTTGATGTTTCATCTGATCTTGGGCCGAATTTTCGTCAAAAAAATGGGAATAAAAATTATGAGAATTACAGTTCTTTTACTTACCTGCTAGACCTAAAACATTAAATTATATAATTGTTTGATACAAATAGCGTAAAAATTCAATATTTACGTCTAGTACTTATGTGAAATCAAGGTAAAACTCATAAATTTTATTCCCGTTTTTCGACCAAAATTGGGTCCCTGGTTCAGTTCAACTGGGAGAAACAATCCAAAAAATTTGTGATTTAAAACAAAATTTGGTTATAAATTTTGAACTAATTCGGATCAATGTGTGACATGAAATGCCACAGATTTTATTAGATTTGTATCCCTTTATAATTAACAGAATATTGCGATTTTAGCACACATTTTAACAATTAGATGGATGAACGATTAATGTCAATTCTGATAGACGAGTATTTATTAATACGTGCTAAGGTACACATAATTATTTGTAACCTTTCGATTAGAATTGTGTTGTGTAGTACGATTTCTAGGTGTCTGCAACCGGCTCGTACCGTCCAAAAAAAATACATTTCCTGTCCTTCCTATTGTGTAGGAATAGGCCAGGCGTTATCCGAGACACTTGTCTAGTACTTGGTTCTACAGTTCAATCTGTAAGTAGCTAACACTTTAAAGATATCAGTAAAGATACACTATTTTGCATGAACATTTGTCCATGAGAAAGCTGTGTTTAAAGTGGATGCCGCTTGCTCACATTGCACCGGATACAGCAACGCGTCGATGATTCAGAGTGCAGGAGCCTTACGACCGACACCGCCGGCGTTCGTTGCTGGTTCGCTTTTATATTTTTTGTATCACAAAAATTGCAAAGCGTAAATTTGATCACTTCAGGCGTAAATT
Organism: Nephrotoma flavescens; assembly: GCA_932526605.1. NCBI lineage: Eukaryota > Metazoa > Arthropoda > Insecta > Diptera > Tipulidae > Nephrotoma > Nephrotoma flavescens. Next base: position 89,499,736 of record OW052222.1, on the reverse strand, counting down.
TAAACAATTTGGTTACTAGTAGAAACAACCGACCTCATTTTCGATGACAGGCGATGTTTTCAATGCGTAGTATTTTATGGCGAACAAAAGAGCAAAAATATTTTTTGTGATTTATTTATTTATTTATTTAATATTAAAGGAAATCGATTTAGTACATTGCAATTATGATTTCAAAATTAACAAAAGTATAATATAAAATATATTAACAAAAAAGAAAATAAAATTTTAAAATTAGAAAATAAAAATAATTAATCTATTCACACTTAGATTGTAAATAAATAAGAATTATAAATAAAACAATTATTTAAATTAAACAGTTGTACTTCAAACATGACACTGTCAAAGGACTTATTAAAAATTTAGAAAATATGATTTAAACTTTTATATATATTCTTATATATATATATATAATATATTTTGCTATATTCTTTGCACCTTGTGGAGTAAGGAGGTAAGCGAGCCACATTTTCGTAAAATGGTATGTTGTAATCATAATTCCAGCCAGTTTTTGCTTTCAATTCTGTTCATGTGCACAGCGTAAGAGGGGCTGCAAACCGTTACAGCATACTCCACTTGAGATCTTACATAAACGTAATATAATGTGCTTATAGTATGTATATGCGTGAATTCCCCAGTCCACCACTTGACAAAGCCAAACATGGAGTTAGCTTTAGCAATACAATTATCTATATGACGGTTAAAACTAACGTTTTCAACAAATGTGACTCCTAGATCAATAATCTCAAGTACACTTGGAACTCGCGCCATTTATTTTATATGCCGAAGTTATTGGATATTTTTTCCGATGAAACGACATAATTTTACATTTCTTAATATTGAGGTGTAATGAATTTTGGACACATCACTCACTAAGTCTATTGAGGTCATCCTGCAGTTTATTAACATCATGCTCATGTCTAACTGTATGAAAAATTTTTACGTCATCACCAAATATTAGACAATTTGAGTGTTCAATTATCTTGGCTATTCTATCGATGAACACAATAAAAATCCAGGGTCCAATATACGATCCTTGAAGAACACCAGAGGTCACTTTGATAACATTGGATTTCTCATTCCCAATTAATACATATTGCAGTTTGTCAGATACGATTTAAACCAATTAATAAATTCTGTTGAAAACCCGAATTCGCGCGAGAATACTTTGGAGTGCTTTGAGGTGGCATATAGAGTCGAACGCCTTGCTAAAATCTGTATACGCTACATCTACTTGATGATTTTTTGTTAACGAAAAGTGACTGGGATTATGACCACAACTTACCATTCCATGAAAATGTGGCTCGCTTACCTCCATACCTAACAAGATGCACGGAATACAAAACATGCACGCTTGAAAATATATGACTTCTCTTGGGCGCGGCTTTTAGTGGTAACGTTTTGCTTGGTCACGTTGATTCAGCTTATATCTTGGAAAACATGTCAATTCACGTGCCATGCAGAACATTTCGAAACCATTGATTTTTAGCACTTGAACACCATTCTACTAACTATGGAGAAAACAACCCCATTAATAGGATGACTAAATCGTTCAACTTAATTGACGACCTATTTGACTTTAATTTGTCAAAGAATAATTTTAAAAATATCTTGAAGAACTATTTTTTAAATTTTTAATTGTCAAACTAAAATTTGGTTTATATTTTCACTTTATAAGTTTTTTGTTTGAAATTACTGTTTAACTATTGTAAAATCTGAAATCATACATGTAAATTACAAAATTGATTTCTTTAAATAAATAAATAAATAAATGATGATTTTCTATATCATTTAACACTTTGTAGGTAAATTCAACCAGAATGGTAGATGTCGATCTTCCAGGCATGAACCCGTGTTGGTATATAGAGATGTGACGTATATGAATGTAGATTTAAAAGCATTGCACACAATCAGCTCAAATAATTTATGAATTGACGAATATGTTGAAATTCCTCTATAACATGAGACATCCTCCCTCTTACCCGATTTGAAGATAGGTGTTATTTTCGATATTTTCCATTTATCAGGAAACACGGCTGTGGTTATCGAGTGGTTGAGCAGAGTGAATTTGTGAAGCTACTCGCAAACCTTTTTAATATAAAGGCGGGTATATCATCCGGCCCACATCCATCTCCAAATTTTTTTAAGGCTGATATAACATTCTCTTCATGTATGACAGATGGAATAATAGAAGTATTGCTGTTGCCTATTTTATCAGTGTATTCCATATTATCACAAGGGCTATATACTGATTGGAAAAATGCTGCAAACATGTCGACTATCACTTTTGTGTCCAAAGAGCTGGTATTATTATGAGTCATACTGGAAGGATATCATTCGATTTCCCCTTTGGATCGGAAGTGTTTTCAAAATTCTTTAGGATTTGATTTAATTTTTGTTTCAATACTTGAAAGGTAAGACCTGTACTTAAAATTGAAATAGACGTCAAATTCATCACTGCGCTGTAAAAAAGCTAGCTTGTCGAGTTACAATCGACATTTCATCATTTTAGTATAGGCTTTACATTTTCGGTTTTTAAATTGGTTAGCAGGTTATCGAACCGGAGGAGCAGTTTTCGGTGCTTTATTGTAAAGAGGCACATGGAGTTCAAAGCCTTGGAAAATGAAGTCATAAAATTTATCATCATTTTCGTTCACATTGTCAAGATTTAAAATTAGATCCCAATTTGCTGCTTCTAAATAATTTTGCAAACCGACGTAATTTGCCTTCTTGAAGTTGAATTTCATTCTGGGAAGGTGCTCAGATTTCTTCAGGTTACAGTAGGTTGTATCAAATACAATGTCCAAAGGTTTGTGGTTGATATCGTTTACAAAAAATGGATTCATTGATTCAGTTACTTTGAAAGCATCCTCCTCAGTGGTGAAGACCAGATCTAGAAACCTATTGATTTTATTAGCAATCATATTAATTTGGTTGAGGTTAAAACCAAGCATGGCATCAACGAATAGGGACTCTGCATCTCTATTGGTATTATATGGAAGAATGCAGTTAAACTCTACGTCATGTTTCCAGTTGATATTCGGAAGATTAAAGTCGCCCAGTATAAGAACTAGATCCGATGAATTAGATGTTTTAAAGACTTGAGTTACGATTCGGTTGCGCCAAGATTTATGTATTTACAAAATTAAAATAGATAAGGATCGGTTTTCATATTGTATTTTCCACTCTAACCTGGGGCACGGTAGTAAAAACACGAGCCAATTTTATTATCTTAATCTAAATTAATTGGTCGTAAACTATTTACGGATAAAATTTAACCACCATAATTGTATGTATAATTTATTTCCGCCACCATCTTCATCCTCATAGGAGAGTAGGTAACATTATTTTTAAATATACAACAAACTCAACAAGCAAAATAATCGAATTGAGTTTTATTACAATCATGTAGATACCGAATATGAGTACTTCCATACGAAAAAATATAGGTAGATTGTTTGCAATCTTGATTACCCAATAATGTATAATATGTACATATATGTTTGTGCATTGTAAAAAATACCACAACTAAAGTCTTATTGAACTTTTAACAATTTATGTATGTATTGGTGTATAAATAAAAGAAAATCGAGCAACATGACAGGAAACATAATAAGAATAATAAAGTAAAGTTCATGTGTTCCAATTTCATAACTCGTTATTATTTATCAAAAAAAAAGTTTCTTAATATTTCTTGTTTGTTATTATTGTTACTTTTCAATAAACTGACATGTTTGGTTTTCTTCTATCGCTAGTACTTCTTCCATATATTTTGTTATCCATAACTTTTAACTTATAGAAAATATTGCCGTATTATGTTACAAAAAAAAAAAAAAATTTGAAAAGATTTTCATGATCTCACTCCAAGAACTCATGTAGTTTTATATGCTATCGTGCATATAAAAAATTATTTGCCTGGTTTACGAGCTTCATGTAAAAATCCATCCAATTTGACGTACGTAATTGAATATTATATTATTTTTACTGGGGTAATTAAATTCTTGCACATAAAAAATATAAAGGAAAAAGTTTTCTTTGAGAACAAGACAATGGCCAAACTTCTCAGAACGAAGCTATACATACTTTATTCACAAATTTATTCACAGTACATAACATAATTTAAATTGCTACACACAAGTTTAGCACGTGACTTTCGAATAATAAAGTGTTTATGTAAATTAAATACAATTTTCTAATTAAAATAAGAATACAAAAATGCGAAGAAGAAAAATTTCTTTAACCTCACGCGTCATATAATATTCATAAATATAGAGCTAGATTAACATTATATTACACATATATATACCGAAATGAAATTTGAATAAAATTATGTAAATCTTTTTGACATTAAATAAAAAAAAAATAAAATCTTGAAACATGAAAACAAATACATAATAGAGAAATATATATTTTACTATAACAGAAGAAGTAAGAATTTCTATTCTCAAGTGTCCCCGTGCTTGTTTTTACATTTTTTGTTGTTCTTCTTCGAGGAATCATATATAACTTTTCTTATAACCATGTTGTGAGTGCTTCGTATTTTTATGTTTTTTGTTACTTCTAAATATCATAAAAAGAAAATTCTTTATATATTTTTTGTGTTCTGGAAAATTCCCTTGATGGCAAATAAAATTATTCGAAAAGTTACTGAAATTTTGTTTGCTGTTTGTTTGTCTGTAAACGCTACCTAGAACGTTTGAATCACAGACCCAAAAGAATTAGAGACGAACATTGACAAAAAAATTACGTCTCTAGGGATGGGACGAATATACCAAATATACACCGCTATGAAGACGGGTTTTATATGTAAAGAAAATGAACGTCACACATGCGTCCATTAACACTTTAATCTCAATCATCAATCATCGAACAAAAATCGAAGAATATAAGAATTGAATCAAAGACGTTTATCGCTACTGTTCACCATACACAAATCAACGATAAATCTATCAACTACAGACACAACTATACATTTTCATTTTTTTGTGTTATTACCATTCCCATTGAATACATCTAATCAATATTTATGATTAGTTCTATTTATTGTGATTATCAATATTATTTATTTTATTATTTTCATTAATTATACAACCACAAATATAGAAACAACACATTGGAGTAAATAACGAGCATTACGTATAAGATTGACAACCAAGCACAAAAATTCTTAAGAAAATATTTAAAAACAAAATTTTAACTTTAATTTTTCACCGCGCAATCAAAATTTTACAACAACAAATTCCCGTAATATAAAGATAGACTAACAAAGAGGCAAAAACATAAATTAATTCATAAAAAATTATATTATAGTTTTCAAATCACGTCAAACTAATAAATTTTAATATTTTAATAAAAATATTTCAAAATTTGTTTTTGCTGTTGTCTAATTAAAATTAGTTTTAATGGATTTAGTTATTTTTTCAAACTCAATTGAAAACGATTAAAATGTCAATTAAATATTGGAAACGATTAGTAATTTTTAATATTCGAAATAATTTGATTATGAAATTAAAGAATTTTTATTTTTAAATTTATTTGAGTGGGAATGATGTGTACATATATGTTAATTGGAATAGTGTTCATCATGTACCTAATTCGTTGCGTCGTGTGCCTAACATTTTTGTACAATTTTATAATTTCATCATTAATTCATGTTACGTTATATATTTTCTCATTTTGTGACGCCCACGTAAAATAACTTGTAACATTAGAAAAAACTCAAAAATAAACGGCGAAGAGTTTTAAATTTACTGGAGAAGTTGATCTTGGCGAATTGATGGATAATAAGTAATCAGGAAGCATTAAATTGTTATATGCAAGGAGACTGCCCCCTTGCCAGCTGCAATTGTTGTCCTATTTGTTATTTAATTAAACCATTCTCGTGAATAAAACAAACGTAAAACTAAACTCCCGTACATCGATTTTGTCCCGTGAGTTACTCATTTAAAGTAAGTGAAGAAAAAATAATCGAATATGTATGGTGTGTGTATACACAATTATGTCTTTGTTTTTGTATTTTCTTTTGTTCCTATTTGTGTCATCTTGATGATGAACAGTACCAAAATTACGTGGTCCGGGCGAATCGGTTTAATTGTTAGAAAAAAAAAGATTAAAAAACAATAAAAGTCGAAAATGATACAACTTTCACTTTCTCGATTCGAAGTGAGAGTACAACCTCCCGCCCCTGCTCTCGAGCTGTCGAGTGTCATTATTTAATATACTGATAATATATATTTTTATATTTTTTTATCATAAATTAATTTTATATGTATTAATAAAATTTAATAAGTAAATTCATTTTAAATTTTAAAAATAAAATATTAACTTACTAAATATAAAAAAAAAATCGACATAAGATATTTAAAAAGTAACACTGTGTCTTGTAAAAAACACAAAAATATGCCGTTTACAATGGATAATAGAATAAACAAAACCAATCACGTGACATGCATGCGTATTAAAGGAAAACAACATACGAGCGTCACTAACAACAAAAACACAAATATGTACTACTACTATATATTTCCGGTTACGCTCATTTCGGTTCAAACATTTTGGGACAAAATCGATATACATATTTAATTAATTATGGCAAAACTTCGTTCTTGGTTGGACCTAGATTCTCATTCTGCGTCAATATACTTTGTTGTAATTGTACACTTTTTGCTTGTTTTTCGGCAAAACTGACAATTATTGTGAATTGTAAAATAGAACCCTCATAAAAATTTTGCTCCATTGATAGTAAATGGATCTCAGAGTTATTTGTCATTAAATTTTCGAGCTTCATTTAGAAATTTGTGGCAGCAAATTATTTACTTTACCAGAGTCGACTCGCACAATAAGGAAACAAATTAGCGATAATAGCGAATATGTCCTCCAGTTTGTTTAAATACGGCCCTAACTCTAGACTAGTTTTTGATAAGCATTATTTACTTTTATAATTGGGATTAATTATTTTCTGGTCTTCTGTTTATTTTATTAAGCGAAATCTGAGTGTCGATTTTGTACCAAAAATGACAGCGCGAGCTGGCGAGATAAACAATAATTTTGTGTACATATACATAATATAATATACAATTTTATATTTGTATTGTATTTTTTCTCTGGCTGTGTAGTCTGTTTGTCAATTTTACAATGGCAATTAGAATAAAATAAAAAGTTCCGGTTGTATATTTATAATGCTCTATTGCTATATTTATAAGTCTACCTCACCTCTTCTATTCGCTTGCTTTTGAGCAGTGGAACCGATTGTTTGCTCTGTGAGTTTGATTTTTCATTTTCATATATTTGAACAACACCAAATCGCATTTGACACATCAATTGAAAAAAATATCTAACAAAATCACTCGCATTCAAGCAAACTAATATTAATAAAATAACCACTACTATGTTTTTCCGGGTTGCTTACCTCGCTGTATTTTTGGTACAAAATCGACACTCACAAAGTTTACCAATGGCGAAGAGTGGCGACTGTTGACATAAAAGGTCCCATAAATGAATGTGTTTGAAAATTCCTGACCTTTCCTCAACTTCAACAACATATTTGATTGTGAATTAAATAATGAGCACGAGCTTAAATCAACAGTGTTAAGGGGGAACATATAACCGAATTAAATCATTATAACACATTTCATTTCAATTCTGAGTGTCGATTTTGTATGAAAAGTGACAAGCGCGAGGTGAGCAAACCGGAAAAATAGAGTATTGAGCATCTTGATTGTATTACTAGGCGAGACGCATGCGCATGATCACGTTTTGATTTTTTTTTTTTGAATTGACATTTCTATGCGTAAACATATCACAATTTTCATCTTTTTGAATTAATTTGAAAATAATTCACAGGTTCAAATATTAAATCATAAACATACAAACTAATATTAAAACATAAAATCCTAAAAACATAAAATATTAGTTCATTAGCAAAAATGACAAATAGAATGCGCATATACAAGAGAGGAAAATACACAATACAAATATAAAATTGAGTATTATACATTGTATGTACACGAAATTCTTGCTCACCTCGCCAACTCGCGCTTTCATTTTGCATACAAAATTGATACTCAGAAATTGGGGACGAATCACCTTAATACCAGCTCACGCAAGCTTATTGCAGATCATAAACACTTTGTCTACCTATCAGCATCTTTGGGTTTTAACTTATCTAACAAACTCTAATTGTAGTAATTTGAAATATGAGTAGTTATACTGAGTGTCCGCGATTACTTTTATTGAAAGTTTTAACGATACACTGCGTCCAGCAGATGCCTGTACTATATGAGGCTGCGTACAAAAAATGGAAGCTATATGTATTTTTTCAACTAATTTGTCTGTTGATTACAGAAGAAATCCTGAGATTAAAATCCGGCCTTTATACGTTTTGTTCGCAAAACACGATGAATCATCATCATCTTTAAACGATGTTTACTAAAATAATTGGCGTATTAATACATGATTATCGAAATAATGTTTAGTTTATCCATGGTTAGGTTTTAAAGTTGATTATTTTTTACAGTTGTACAAAGCAATTTTCTCAGTATTTAGCAATTTTCTTGCTTCGAAACCGCAAAATTGTTTTGAACCAATGACACTATTTCGGCTTTCCCTAGGCATAGAGAATTGAGAAAAATATTTTCATAGCATTTTTCTCTAATTTATATTTTTCTGCTATATATTTCTGCTGGAGAACCTAAATATTTTTGGGAAAAAGATATACATATTGGGAATTATTTTTCCCTATAAAAATTGTGTGGAACAAAAGTTTCCCAAACAACTTTGTTTCGAACATGTGTACACCAAACTAATTCCAACAGTAGGCTACAAAAATATAATTTAGACAAAAATGTTATGAAAATGTTTTTCCCAATCCTCTATTCTCATAATAGTGCCACTGAGTGTTAAAGAACATAAAGTCGAGGTACTAATAAACGATTACCAAAATTGGTATTAGAATGACGTAGAAAATAGAAAGTTTGATTTAAAAATATTTAAAATTTCGATTCTGATCGTTTAAAAAATTATGTCAAACGAAAAGTTTTTGTTTTTTTGCTGCAATGATGATTTAATTTGAGTTTATTTTACTTCCCAAGATTAGTGGTCATGAATTTATTCATATATGCAATGTTTAATAGCAGAAATAATGAAAATTAAGAAAGTAAATAATAAATTTACTATTTTAATTTACTAACTATTTTGGATACATTGAGCGCTTTCAGGTCCGCAAACTGTTGGCATCATGATTAGTGAAATCATCGCCAAGTTGACTTAAAAATTTCAGAGCTCAAAATTTCGATAACGTTGGCCGTGATTTTACTCAACATGTTGCGAACTGTTGAGTGACCTGAAAGCGCCCATTGTTTGGGCGTTTAGCCATCGATACCAAAAGGAAATTTGTTTCCTGAGTACAAAGAGCCTTAAGGGAAACAAACTATCACCAAGCAAATAAGTATTATTTTTTGTGTAAGTCCCATTTTAAATATACTGCTCCGTCTTTCAATACTATGTCGTGTACCGATTCCGGAATCAACATAATATTTTTAACATATTCACACACTTTCTTAAACATTTTAAATATTCTTTGTTTCATGATCAATGACAGCTTCGAACAACAGTCGAGCATGCAGAGATTATTTTTAGATACAATGAAATACAAAGAGGAAATAATTTCCTGGAAATAGTCCAGTACTTGGGGTACGTTTTTTATGAAGTCACACAATTTTAATCTATTTATCACTTCCCCTCCACAGGGTTCAAGTTACATTCCAATAAGCCCCTCCCGTGCCCGAAGGGGTGAGGACGCATACGTGATATTTTACTAAAACTCCTACCTCTTCAAGCTAGAACTACATCTAGGAAAACGAAATCCACTCACACCTAACTGACGAGAACAATCCTCAATATGGATACAGAATACCTCTGACCTAAGCAAAAGGATTAATAAACTGAATAATGGTCGTAATGGCCATAGTATACAAATCCAATTACCTAAATCTAGGAAACATTTTAAACATTTTTAGAATTTGATCATGCTACCTTAAAATGAAACTGGAATTAGATCCAGTTTACAAAACGCTATTAGGCTTCTTTGTTGATTTAAGCGCTGAAATTTTGGTATGCTGAATTGACTACGATTTTCCAATTTTTTTATATTTTGTTAGATATTTATAACTCATTCTTGTGTATAATTTCTAAGAATATGAATTACATCTGTTATTTATAAAATTGCAATATGTTTATCAATGCTGTTTTGAATTAAATGCAATTCGAAACATTTAAGTTATATAAAACATAAATTAAAAATTGTAAATGTATTTTTGTCAATACATGTGCCATCTGCCTTCTATATATTTGCACATGTTATTTCTTTTTAAATGTTCTAAAATAACAATAACTCTCAAAAATTGCACTATTGCAGGTGTTCCATGCTTTTAACTCTTAAAAAGTGCTGCCTAACGCAACTAGGCGACCAACTGCCAATTACAAATTATGATTATTGTTAGATCCAATCAAGTACAATCAAACATCGTAGACATTTAAAATTTATGAATTTAAAGGTCATCGCTTTTAATTTACTACGTTGATCAGGTTACTCAGAACGCAGGAAGCCTTAGTAACGTTTTTTACTTGATAGGCCCATTCTCACAGTTATCGTGACTGTGAAGTTATCAAAATATTAAAACTGTAATTTTAAATTCTCTACGTACAATCCAAATTTATTAATGTATCTGTGCTAATGTCCGAGTCTGATTGTATAACCGTATGCCACACCATACTAAAATGATATTTTTCATCTCTAAAGAAAATATCGCGCTTTAAACACTCATATACGAAATAAAAATTGACAATAAACCACTTAAACGAAAACATAACGGTATTTATGTACATAAAAAAAGCATAACGAACAAAATCAAATTCTTGAATATTTTCTTTCATACCACAAGATGATATTTTGTTACATCATAGAATAAATAAAAGTTATATTATTTTGGGATTCACTTGTTCAAACGTCTTAAATTCACATTTTATAGGTGTATGATATGACTTTGAATAAATTTTAATATTCTGATATTTATTTATTCTTAAATATTTATAGAAATTTAGATTCCATCCAATACCGTTTTAACTCTTTTATGTTTAATATATCTGGAGCAGAATAATATACATAGGTACATACCCCCCATATATAAAATGTACACCTTATCGCGTTAATAAACTATTTTCTTTATTTATAAATATAATACGATCTCACTCAAATCTATAAACGAAACAAATTGATTTGAATGAATTAGAATAAAATTAGAGAAGCAATTTAGATGCTTTAAATATTTTTATCGTTGTTGGTTTGTTTGAAGTGTGTTTTAGAGAGCATTAATTTAATACTACAAAACAATAAAATATTATAAATAGTTTTTATAAATAATAAAATATTTTACTAGTTTGTAAACTTATGCTTGAATTGTCTAGAAATTAATACATATTTTTTAATGTGGTTGAGATGTATTAATAAAAGTTTAGCGTTTTCATTTTAATGATTTATGGTTTGTGTTGATGTTTTAGTATAGTTTGATAGTTTTATAATAAAACTTCAATAATGTTTACAGAGTGTTCCGGAATATTTCATTAAATATATCGTACCTTTCTGTGTTTTAGTTAGTGTGGTTTTAAATAATGTATAGTGGTTATCCTAATCCTAGACCAAATAGTTTTTAAAATCCTATCATTGATCAACAAATTGTAACGCAATAAAATTTGGTATCTCGTTCGTTTACGAATTGAACCATTATTCCTTTCAAAATTGCATTATAAAACAGGCTTTTCTTCTCTTATTCTAAATACTCATAAACTGGAGTCGAGTGCTTCAAAGAGTTTCCTTCGACCTTCTGATATTGTTCTTATATCATAAATGAATTGTTTCGCCTTGGGTTTTAATTTAAAACCAATTAACATCTTAGTTTGGTTATTCAGTGTCTTGGACAAATATGTATTTCAAGTGAAAGTGTAATTACGTAGTGCCGCATGTAAAGTAAAGTATTTTAAATAGCAAATAGTTACATAAAAAAAGTACAGCCTAAAAGAGTTTCTTTTGTTTTATATATTCGTAGATATTAATTTATTATAATTTCCTTAGTGCATCATGTAATGATAGCTAATGTCAAATATTTATTAATAAAAATGTACTTGAGATTTGACATCATGTTGGTAGCCCAGAACCCAAAAGTTCATTAAGTATCTAATTCAAAACCATATAATCCAAAATTTGGAATGGCAACACGGTAACAATAAATTGTGGGGTTGTTATATTTGTTTATTGTATGATATGGTCATGCGCAATTGACAATATGACAAGTTACTTCATAAATGTATAAGAATAAGGTACTTTTGAAATCCTTCAACTCGATTTTATATATCAGCAATATTTCATGAACATCAGATGACTCCCCGGCACTTTAAATTAACAACAAAATATTTTATTTTAACTTGGTTTCAAATTGTTTTAATTTAAGTTTAGCTAAAATTTTTTATCATACTTTAGTGGGATGTTTTTCGTTTTCTTTTAAAGTTTTAGTATAACAAGAATGTTTGTTGTTACCTTTAAGGCCCAAAGATCCACACGGCAAGGGATACTAATAATAATTATGCAAAGAATAACGCATCCGGTGTACACCTGTTCCCCTACAAGATGCAGCCAGTTCAATCTCTTTCATTACCTGTTTTCGTAATACGTCGTGAAACTGTGAAATGATCTCAAACCTAAACACTGAAATCATAGATTTGTCTTCAAAAATTAATCATTCGGGTGAAGCTCATTTTCAGCTAAATAATTTTAGAGAGATATGAATTCTCGGCAAATTCATTTCACGGAGAGAATGAAGAGGACAGATGATTCAGGAGTTTTTGTTAGCTGAGATTAGATAGATTAAGTTTAGAAAATATGTGGTTTCAAGAATACGGGCATCAGCCCACATACCTCACTTAACAATGGACATGGTAAGGCTAATTTTTCCAAACAGCTCAATATCCAAATTTGGTGATTTTATTTGGCCGGCCCGTTTACCGGATTTAACTGCGCTTGACTTTTACCTGTGGCGATATTTGAAGTCGGGAAGTATGACTAGATTTCACATGAAATAATAATTTTGTCCTTTGGTGGCAAACAGAATCAACTGAAGAACAACTATATCACAGTTTAGTAAATGAAAACTGTGTTACATTGCGCCTTACGATCGCTTTCCTATTTTTTCGCCATCTCCTTAAGATGATTGATCATGCAGATCTTTCACTCTTTTTCGGCAAACTCAAATTTCAAAAACATCCTATTCTGTTTATTGAAATTCTGTAGTAACTAACATTTTTTATAATAAAATGATGTATGTACCTCACTTACAGTTCTCAAAAAAATTAATTCAAAAGAAGAACCGATGAAATAGCAGGGTTTTATAAACAATTAAATAATAAACTCAAAGAACCTTACACTTGGTCGATTAACAATTCTTTATAATTTTACTAGCCATACCGTCGATTGTGTTCGAAACTGGAGAGGATTTAAGTAATGGGCTGAATAGACATTTCTTATTAAGATTCTTTCATAAATTAATTGCTCAGCATTAAAACTTAAATTCTTTCAAAAAATTATTTTTGTTATAAATTAACACCAAATAGTTAAATTTAGAGTTCGTTCCGAGATGTGTTCATTTATTAAAAAGTGTTTACTGATAGAAAATTTAAGCAAACGTAGGACTTGTTATCTATTTACTTTACACCATTCCGGTCATACCTACAGTACAAAATTTCAAGTTCAATAATTTCCAAAATCTTCTTTCAAATATCACTAATGTAACGAATATGTGTCAAAGTGTATTAAACATTAATTCCACTAAATGTGCATTGTATTCTCACAAAACTAGACTACTTGGACACACTACTTTGACAAAATTGAAATAATAAAACATTGAAATAGTCCTGCAACAATTAATCTTATCAACTACAATTTTGAATGTGATTCACTTTTATCGTTTTAAAACGCTACATCTGACCAAAATGTATGTGAATCATCTTTCGCCGCATCGAACACGAATAACTTCATGGATGCACGACAATCATATAAATTTTTTCTCTGTTCTTCTGATTGACAAGCAACACAAAAGAGGGTTGCTGACAAATTATCCTGGGAATTACAAAGAGAAAAAAAGTAAAAAGATCATTTCTCGAGTTATACTTTATGATTATTTATGATCATCTGTATAAAATTTCTCTCAATTACATAGTTAGGGAATTCTCACATTTACTGTTAGTTAATTTTTCTCCCATTTCCTTTTGTTTGTATTCCACATTCGGTGGTTAAACGTTTATGTTATAGTCCATTTTTCATTTTTTAAATTGATAAATAGGTAATACGAATTCACATGTTCATATAACATAATATGCACATACAATTGTTTCAATTTGAATTTTTTAGTTTTGTTCAAAATAAAGTTAAAACTAATTTTAATAATCAGTTTAAAACAATTGAGCTTTTTTATCTAACGGTGCTATAGTGAAATCAGAAAAAATGGTAAGCCAGGATTTTCTAGCTCCTTTAAGCTCCCAGGATTTATTAGGTAAGCCAGGATTTTCTAGCTCCTTAAACAATTTAAAATATTTTTTTAATCCTTATAGAGATAGATGACAAATAGGATAAAAAGAGAAATGTTTTTTCTTTGGGAATGAAAATAGATATTTGAAACCGACTTGCAAAAGGTGATGCTTCCACATACAATTAGACCAACTAAAAAACGAGAAAGTTATTCGAATTCAGTGTCAGGTGGTACTAAATAAAGCACCAATTCATGTTCGTATACTAGAGATACAGCCATAGAAAAAATGAAAAATGGAACTGTTTACATTCATTGAAAATCATAGCGATAAAGATATATCACTGGACGGTATTACCTTTATGGAGAAAGCTTTAAGCGTTTAAGATAAACTTAAACAACTGGAACCATCAACGTAATGCCAACCAAACCATGAAAAGAAAAATAAATGAAATTTTGCGTTATTCTGGATTGATAGCCAGATAGTAGTTTTACATCAAGGTGAGGTTATCAAGACGATGGAAGTTTGGTTTCGAACTAATGAAACATTGAATTCTTTGTATTAAAAAAAATTCGATCGTCTCATCAGACTGCAGTGACCAAACTACAAAAATATTGAAAATACTTTGAACTAATCGTATAATCACAATGCCTTAGCGAATTTTAATGATTCGCTACGCAATTGCCAACCCCTTGGTAACCTCGAATTTTATTATATTTAACGCATATATGCGATTTCTATATGAAATTTTGGGCTATTCTGGATTGATAGCCACATAGTAGTTTTACATCAAGGTGAGGCTATCAAGATGGATTTTTTAATACAAAGAATTCAATGTTTCATTAGTTCGAAACCAAACTTCCATCGTCTTGAGGTGAAAAATAAATGTATTGCATGTAGCAGGTGGTTACAAAGCTTTTTACGATGATTATGAATGTCTTGTACAGATAGTAAGATCGCGCTAGTTCGACATAAACTATACGTACTATCCGAAAATGAATCGGACTAAAATGAAATACAAATTAAACCGTATTCTAAGCTCCTGGACGTGTACTCGATTTCGTTATAATTATTAATTTTTCTATGCCAAAAGACTTAATTTGTATTAATAAATTATTAATTCTTATATTATTATCAAAGCTATGTATACGAGTATGTGTTGTTGTTGTAAGAAATAAAATTTATATATGTACCTAATAAAAAAATATATTTATTAGTAAATTTCCACCCAAGATTTACTAAAGCTAATTACGTTATTACTTCTCTAATTACGTCATTTGTTTTCCATGAGTAAAATTAATCTAATATTCGCCTTTTATCAAAAATATCCAGAAATCTTAATTAACATTTAACGATAGCTGACAAATGTTGACAAATGCATCTCTACTATATACATACTTTAAATTATTACGTTGATGTTGTACGAAAAGTCTACAAATTTGAAATTTCCTTTCCGAACTTATGGACTTTAAGTTCTTGAAATTTGAAAAATGTATGTACACATGTTTCAAACGAAAAAGGAATTTACTCAATCTTAATTTTATAACAGTGGAATCAATGTATGTTCTTTATGAACTTTAAAATATAAGCACGATTTTGCATAATACAATAGAAACAACTACAAAAAAAATATTAATGCGAGCATTAATATTTATTTACTGCAGTCGCTGATACACAAAATACATTATCTACTTTATAAGTTATAACGCGCTCATATAAGGAAAGACCAACGAAAAACACTACTTTATTTTACCATAAAAACCATAAACTATAAACTATTTAATTTTATTTATAAAAATAAAAATATTTTTTTCGTATTTAATAAATTTTCAATAAGAATAAAATATAACATAAAAATTATGTCACGATCACGATTAAATGTTTTTTTTCTTTTTCTTAAATTCATACGAGTATACTCGTCGCATTATACACGAAATTTTTATTAAGAAGAAACTATGGATCTTAAGAACTTAATAGTTTAAATAGAATTATACGTTTATCCCCGGAAATTTTTGTTCGTTTCAGTGTGTTATCTTTTTTATCTTAACAACTAATCACAATAATAATAAATAAAATATACCAAATACCACAAAGATCCATTTAATTAATGGACACAGAATATAAAAACCGTAATCCAGGAAATCTACTTTACTTAACTAAAACAGCAGCAACAACAACACACCATCTATACTTTATAATTTCTTCTGTGTATATGTATATTTATGTAATCAAAGAAGAAAATTTTTATTCCAGTCTTGTTATGGTTTTTCGTTTGTTCTGAAAACCGAAAAAGAAAAACATTTAATAATGCCATAAAAATGGGCAGATGAAATTTTTATGTCCTTGACATTAACACGCTATCAAATCGTCGATCATAATTTTTCGGTGGCTTTTGTGTTATGTTCGATTCAATAGGGAAACGTAAAAAAATAAATTTAACAGGGAAAATAAGAAAATGGTGAAACAATTAAAATTTATGGTTTTCCTTTTTGTGTATTTTTTGTTTTATGATAAATTCTTTAAAAGGAAAATGGTGTGGAAAATTTAATTTTTACTCCCGTTTGTTTGTCTATTTTTAATGCCGTTAGTAATATTGTTTTTCCTTAGATTTACAAAATTAAATAATAAATTGACATAAACAGTCAATTGCTGTTTTCGATTGCAATGTTTCGATGTTTAAAAATTCGAACCAGTACGAAACAAAAATCATAAATGTGGAGTTACGACAATCCTATTTTATTTAACCGTCATGTGAGTTAAGAAAAAATATCTTAATTTGAGTGATGATTAACTTATTTTTTTCACGTTCGTCCAAGTTGTAATATTTCTCATTTTTAAGTATGATCGTAATCTATACCAATTGAACTAGAAGTTCAAATAAAATTTAAAGTTTTTTTTGGGAGTAAAACATACATAAATAGACGTCGAAAAGTGCAAAAGGTACCCGGGTATTCACGTCACTCACATTAGGGTTAAAGACATCGTCACGCAATTGCAAATATCGACCAAAGTGGCGTACATTATGTTTGATAAAATATGGTAATTTGCAAAGTTGGCTACATAATTTGTGGCACGTTTTGTCTTGTCGGATATATGTTACCTCAATTTTAGTTTTCACATTTTCAGATATGTATACTGTGGTCACCACTGGTGGTTTAGTAATACATTTTCCGAAAAGGTAGCCTTGAACTAATCTTTAGAATTTCATCTTGAAATTTTGAGCCGATATTTTATTCGCTTAGCATAACATAAAAAACTTAAAACTAATATGTTATTATAAAAAAATAACTGTGATAAAATATATTAGTATATTGAATATCGTGAAAAATTCAATTGAGAATGCAGATCAAAAAAAATTAAGTGTGCTTTAGACCACACTACTGAAGTAAAACTTCTAATATATATATAATATTTATAATATAATATAGAAAAATTATATTATTGAAAAAAAATTGGTCACCCTGTGCGTTCTCGAGTGTCACCTAGCCGTTTATGTCTGATGCCACAAGAGGTAACCTTGTAACTTGGTAACTTTTTCAAGGCCAACTAGTCGTAATAGATAATGTTTATGTATGTGTAACGAAATGGACAAAAAAATCATTTTTGAAATCTCTTCGCATAGTAAAAATGGCCTTGAAATATTTTTCATTTTATTTATGTTTGTGGAGTGTGGTTTCGTCGTTAGGTCGCATTAAAACGGGGAAAGAAACGATGAAAGAATCGGTTTCTGTGATACCTCGTGTAGAATGGAGCTATAATATAGAACAAATACATATGTATACAAAATATATCACACGGACGAATCTTTTTTTGGTCACCCTGTGCGTTCTGGAGTGAGTAAGTGTGTGAGTGACATAGATGTTATAATACAGAAAAAAAAAAAATTTTGGTCACCCTGTGCGTTCTCGAGTGAGTCAGTCAGTGACATAGAAGTCTATATTATGACTTTCCAATTTTTCAATTTTCCAATTTTCCAACTTTCTAAATTTCCTATTTTCAAATTTTCTTATTTTCCAATTTTCCAATTTTTCAATTTTTCAATTTTCGAATTTACCAGTTTTCCTTTTCCAATTTTCCAATTTTCATATTTTCCAATTTCCCAATTTTCCATTTACATATTTTCCAATTTTCTAATTTTCCAATTTTATAATTTTTCAATTTTGCAATTTACAAATTTTCAAATTTTCCAATATTGCAAATTTCGAAATTTCCAATTTTTCCAATTTTCCAATTTTCCATTTACCAATTTTCCAATTTCCCTATTTTGTTATTTTCCAATTTTTTTAACCAATTATTAAAATAAAATGGTATCAATTAATGTTCCATCTAGGGATTTATGAATTGTCATGGCACATCCTGATACTAAAGGAAAATGATTTCGTTTTGCGTTTATTGTTTCGTTCGCCTCGTTCGATTACACTTTTCGTATCGCATTTGCCAGCTTAGTCCCCAAGTCAAGCGTGCCTAAAGAAGTTTTACTTCAAAAAACAAAGAGATGAAGGATTGTGTCGCTCAGTGAAATTAGAGAAATAACAGTTTATTTATAGATATTTTTATTTCAAAATTGTTAAAGCTTTTGCGTTTCGATTTTGGAGCACCGAGTTTGGTCATTCATTTATGATCGATGATGTAAGTATAACCTTTTCTTGGAATGCAGAATCCATTTGCCTACCATCATCCATGTTAGTATAGGCTGGCATAGAGCTAGGCAATGTACTGCTTCTCATTTTAATATGTAGTATAATTTAAGGTTTTATCAATTAATTGTAGAATTATTTCATAAAACTAGTGATATCAGTAGTTTACCAAGTTACTAATAATAACCTGCTAGTGAAACCTCTCCATCAAAATCAGACATTCGAGTTTTGTGCACAAATCGTGTGAGAAGGTTTTTAGAAAACCGATTATTTATATTAAAAAACTTAAGAATTCCTGAACTGACGAAACAGAGAAAATTTTTTAGCACTGAATTTTCTGATTGTTCCTTACTTCATCTACAACTGGAAATTCGACAAAAAAATGACAGTTGTGTTGTGTATGCCGTAATTAATTGATAATAATACGAAACTATAAGTATTTTACTTTGTACATGTATGAATTAACAAATTAATTTGATAGATAAATTATTCTATTTTCATTATAGCTAAAAATCTTTAAAAAAAATAAATGGATGGTAAAAAAAACTGTGCAATACAACATTCAACATACAATATTCAGATAGAACGGTTAAAAATTTACCCGATTCAAATAATTGTCACGGCATGTTTGATGCTTTCGTGAAAATGTATCGTGGTTTCATTCCTAAAATGTTTGGTGTTTCCCATGGGGCACTTCAATTTATGACCTAGGAAGAAATGAAAAACCGGTATAATCAATATCGCAAGTACCCTGTGACACACAACTGGTAAGTGAATCTACATTTAATTCACCCACTACAATAAATTCATTGTATCTAATATTTTAGAGCACATTTAACTTTTGCTTCAATCTCAAAATTAATAGACAAACAATGAAAATGAAATGTCTGAATTGTGTTTTTTAATAAAAAAAAATGGAATTCTTAATATTTACTGGTCAAGTTAATTAATTTATTTTACTATTAACACTTTAACGTGTTGCACGTGGGTGATGCAAAATGAAATAATGAATTAATTCTTTTCATTTTTATTTATTTTTGTATTTTTTTTTTTTTTTTTGATTTTATTTTGTTTAATGTAAAAAAAATTAAAAAAATTGTATTTGTACAACGTTTTTTAAATTAATTCTTTAAAAATATTGCCGGTCCCTGGCGAAGTTTAACTGCCCAGAGGTGCGGTCGTTATAGTGTTAAATATCTTGATTGTGTTTAATTACAAACCACAAATTAAACGTCAAAATGATTGACTAGAAGTTAGTAAAAACCGTTGTTCTAAAGTTATTTTCCGTATTTTCCTTCCTTTTCCTTTAATTTTATCGCAGTCTCGAACACCATATTTAAAAAACGCACCTTCCAATTAGCTTGGTTTTAATAAACTGAAAAATCAATCTTTAAAAGTTTGAAAAATTCTCTAGATTTTTAGAAAGATTACCAAGGTCATGCATGAATCACCTAATAGTGAATGAATTGCTCGTCAAATTTTACAAAAATTCAAATATCCTTCAAAATGTTTGCTACATACGACCAATTCCAATAATTTTAGAGATGTTACCAAGTGTGCGTATATGTTCTCTAATAGTGGACTATTAAATGGTTGAAACTTTTGAATCACACTAGAATAAAAGTATTTGAAGCCAAGTGTCGGGATATATTTTTTGGGACTATCGTGAAGCCCCTTGAATATTTTTATTTTAATTGTGTTACTGGTTTTGAACTGCTTAAATCGATCGCTATTAAAGAACATATACTCACACTTAGTAACATCTTTGAGATTCTTGGAATCGGGCATATGTACAGTGAAACCTGTTAAGTTGGACACCTTTTTAAGTTGATGAATCGTAACCTTGGAAAAAACAATTTTACTAATCTGAGATCGTTGAAATAAGGGCACCTCTTTTCATCCACTTAACCAATTTATTATATGGTTATATTTACACAGGTCAAAACAGTAGAACTAAAGCAGCCTATAGTAATTTAAGATTTGAGTCCCCTTTGGAAAAGTTTAATTGTCTTACGATTGTCAGTCGAAATGGGATTCGATGATTTAGGTTAGAAGAAAATTTTGCACAGTTTTTAATTTTTTGCAGCAATTTGATAATCAAAAAAATTCTTGATCGAATCAAGATGATCGAATCAGTTTGGTCTAAACATTTTTAAAAGTAAGTTATTTGGAAAACTTTTGTTCCAAACAATTTTTAAGGGAACAATAAGTCATCACTTAGGCCCATTGCACACTTGAGCTACGTTTTTTGAGCGAGCTATGTTTAGAGGACATATAGCTTCTAATTTTACTTTACAAAACCGAAATAAATTAAATTGATCTTGTGGAACCAACCCATCTGTGAGATAGAATGAGGCCATGTTGAGAGTACATTCGCTTGTAGAACTTTGAAATGGGAATAAGAAAGAAATTGTTCAAATTGTTTATTTGAAAATGGTGAATGGTAAAAATAAAAACGAAAATTACAAATCATAAAACACAAATTTATCTCGCGTGATAAAACTATTTTTCCCAGTAATTAAATAATTTATTAAATTTAAAGGTTCCATTCAAATGATAAGATTTGTATAATAAGTGAGCCACTTCGGCTCGTCTATACTTTATATTTCTGGTATGACGCCAACACCGAAATGGCAAGTTTAAGTTCTCTATTGATTAAATTAATGACTAGTACATATCACCTGTTAATACATGTCTTATATTAGAGACATAAAGTAAAATATGCCTGATATTTAGTTCTAAACTGCAAGCTTAGTTTAGATTTATTAGTCTCTTAATAAATTTTTTTTGGAGATTATTAAATCAAAAGTTTTTTAGCAAATTCGATTTAAACATAAACGCGGTTTGTTTTGTGCCATTTAGGAGCATCTGGTATGAACTAACTATTAATTTAGTTGGTCGGCACGTAAACAAAAAAAACGACTCGAGGCTGTGTATAAATAGCTAACGAGCTAGTCACGTAGGTAGCATAAACTGGTAGTCAGCAGATCGCCAAAATTATTGTTTGAGAAAAGGGATCGCCACATTGTAAGGATTTCGTTACAATATTCCAACTTCAAATGGTTTAACGGCTTAAAAACTAAGAAAAAATTACTAAAGAAGGACAAGGTAAATCGATTGATTTAAAAAAATAAAAATCATCAGGTAACACTAACATATAAATATAAAATTTCCTCTTGTGTGAAGTTAGCTTAGCCCAGATTTTGATTAAGTTGTTTCTAAAATACTTATTTATGTAGTTAGCATAGTTCAGGAATTTAATAAAAACTACTGAAAAAACCATGAAAAATTATAACCAATTTCGCCTTAACCGTATAAATTAAAGTTCTAAAAGCAAACTTGGAAATCTGACTAAAACTTTTTAAATAACATTTAAAGTGACTTATAACTGTATGATTTTGAGATGTATAACCATGTATAAGTTATTAAAAAATTGTTCCGTGGCAACCCCCGAAAATGATTTTTGGGCTAAGAAATTTATTATATTTATTTTCGTCCCACGCGCCAAATCATCAAACATCTCATCATAACTAAAAGTGTTTCGGATTAGAACCGTATGATTTTGAGATGTATTTATATGCTAATAGTTAATTTTAGGTCAAGTTAGATTTCAATGATTTTAATTTAAATGTTTGTAATGGTCAAAATGCCGTCTTAAATTAGAATTTTTTCACCAAACCTAAGGATATCTCGGTCTTTCTAGTTTGACTTAAAATTAGCTATCGTAAAAACTAAAAATGTCTCAAAATCGTATAACCTCAATCTGATCCAGCCATTTTTAGTTTGGCGAGCGATATAATTCATGATTTGATGAGCGAGACGAAAATATAATTAAATTCGGTTACTCCTAAGCCAATAAAATTTTCGGGTCGTCGCTGCGGACCGTCTTTTTGGCCTAAAATTAGGGAGATAGAATTCTAGGACGTGATGTGTATAAAGCTACAGCTAAGCGAATGGAAAATGTCGCCCAATGTGGACTTATATTCGATAAATATAGACACAACTGTTGACAACAATTTTGTTAGTCGCCTATTCAGCGAATATATACCGTGGGAAAATATAACCTTGACTTGTATTCGTCATTTGTTTTGTGGTTTCACAATTAATTATAAGAACGAATCAACAATGAACAATGGCAATTCATGTAGCCGGGACTTTATACTTATCGGTTTAAAAAATGGTATCATATATGTGGAAGTTATTTTGATATTTACTTTCATGAGTTTAATGTAATTTGGCTCCCCTAAACAGCATTTTGTGTAATCTTAACTTAAAACGTTTTATTTGTTGAGTTGTTTGACTAAAATCTTCCAAAATTACCCAAAGTAGGTTAATCAACAAATATGTTAAAATGAGAAAACACCTCAACGTCGAAGGGACTAATCAAGACGCCCAAACTCATATGTATATCATAAAATAACAAAACTAAATTTGATTTGATTTCACTGCCAACCAACTCATTTTTAAATGTGATATTTGTACATACATAGACTCGCCGGGTTATTCAAACTGACTATTGAATGCAACCAACATGCGCATTGGTTAAAGCTGTACTCGTATAGAAATTGCAATTTTGCAAAGCAAACCAAAATTCTCTCTTTTGACGTTCTAACATTTTACACCGAAACCAATCCTGATTAGACTATGGACCCCATTTACATCCGGTCTTAATCGAGTTGTACTTTTTCCAAACAAACTCCACAATTAATAGAACAATAAAATTTTTGATTATATCGGGCAATATGTGAATAACCATTGTGAATCGGAAATAGTAAAAGTGAGTAGTTGGTAATCAACTTGATAGAAATAAATTCACGATAAATTCATGAACAACATAATATTTAAAAATAAATAAAAATGCGATACTTTTTACCAACCATAAAAAACACAACCACAAAAACACTTTTACCTTATCCCCACAAGCAGTTAGTAAAATATAAATGAAACATGTACAAGTATAGTTAGATCTAATTTACTAAAATTAACCAAACACTAAGAAAGCAAAAAAAAAAATCAATTTTCTTGAAAAGAACCTAGAAATAGCAACAACAAATCAAAATAACAAAAAAATTCACTTAATTAATTAAGATAAATTAAAAAAATTGTTTTTAAAAACGAAAAAAAAAATTGTAATAGTTGTGTATATTCTTTCTCTATACCCTTTTAGTTTCATACTCGTTTGACGTGGGAAGGGTTGAAGTTAATACATATAAAAAACTTTTAGCTTCTAACTTTATTAAATTAAATTAAAGACGAGTAGAAGACGAAACTTTCTTAAAATTAATTAGAGGCGGTATGCATAAAAAGGAAAATTAAAATATTTCATCATACATAAAATAAAATTAATTACATAACAAAATAATTAAATTATATTATTATTAGTTTCTTTTTAACTTGATTCCTTTGAACCTATAATAAGGTGCTATAAAAAAATTGGAAAATTTGCTTAAGGTGTTGCCAACTAGATTTTTGTGTTAATGATTCCCAATCCCTTGTACACCAAACATTCAGATTCGTATTCAAAATAATCAATAACGCGTTCAGCACCTGTTGCTGTTCCTACATATGTAAATATTCAGCCTTACGTTTCCACATCAAATCATTCAAATTTGCATAGTATAATTAGATGAGCATTTGAATAATATTAGAATAAAATTAAAATAATTAAAATTAAAAATTATTAAATTTTTTATAATGATTCTCTTCCTGCGTATTCTTTTCAATATACTTTATTGAATTTTAAACGAAAACATTTCGATTTCTAATTTGATAAGATATAGATTTTTTATAAAAGTTTTACATATTAGCCAGATGCTATAATATTAAAAGAAGGTACAGAAATTATAAAGATACACAAAGCATAACAAAACATTTATATTTTTTAGAAGAAAAGGTCAAATTTATAAAAAAAAATGTCAACTCACCAAATTGTATCTATTTGTTATAAATTTGAAAATATTTTACTTCCCCCTCATACTCATTTTTTTAAAACATTAGACGGAATTTTTAAAGTACTATTTTATTGACAGTTTGGAAGATTTGTGTTTTTAAACATAAAATCACTTCACGGTTGAATTAGGTTGTGTAAATTTTTTTATGAATCCTATAATTGAATCTGGAAAAAATTTTATAAAAAAAATTCAAAAAACATAAGTTAGTTCATTATTTAAGAAATTTGTTTAAAAAAACTTATAAATTAAATTAAAATAATATTAAAATTAGTGATTGGAGGCGTATTTCCCATGAGATGAAGAATTTCGATTTGTTTAAACAGTGGGAGAATATTAGAGTCAAATGGAATTATTTTTTTAAATATGCGGAGTTTTCTTAATTACAATTTGAACATCTATCTGCGACTATAAACATTCCGAAATACTCGTACACTCCATAAACCTTAAGGTGAAACACGGTCTTTATAATGAACATAACATTAATTATATTGCATTTACAAGGCTACAACAACACTTTCTTACTCGCATATGCGTGCCAATTTGGAATACTCTACTTACAAGTTAATTTTTATAGAAAGAGCTTATTGTAGCTACTGCTAAAACAATGTGTCATCATCATACATCGTAAAACATGGATATAGCGAAATTTCGTCCCTCCCAGGGAATTACAAAAATAGTGGCAGTCGCAGAATAAAAAATATTATAAAAATAGTATCAACTTTAAGTTTTTCATTTTCAAAATGGCCTATACTGGTTTTTCTCAATTTTCTGAAAAACTTATTTTTTTTTATTTTTGTTTGTTCGCTATTTAATTCTATAAAATATACCAAAAAAAATTGGGTGATATTTTTTATTTTCTTGCAAAACTCGTTTTAATATCATGACTTCTATTTCTCCATATAAAATTTTTAACTTTTTTAAATTTTATTTTAGTTTCACCTAAACATACCATTTTCTTGCAAAATACAACTAAATAAGACCACCAACTCTTTATATATAGATAAATTTAAATTTAAAACCAAATTTTTTGGTAAATTTTTTTTTTATTCAAAATTAATTTAGTAATAAATTGCATTTTAAATCTAATATAATCTTGACTAATCTCCTTTTACAGTTTTCAATTTTTTGAACCTACGGCCAAGTTGATTTTTTTTCGAGTTATATTCAATGTCAGAACAAAACTCAAAAACCATATCAGTCTTTAAAGTTTTAGTCCATTTGAATAATTCTGCTGCATTCGTAATGACACCGTCATATTCATCAGTGAGACTGGCTCTGGACGCCATTCTCTTGATAGTACCTCCTACTCCATCGCATGGTCCCTTTCCATGTGATGTGGCATGAAAATTCCAGTCACAATCGACTCCGAAATCCTGTTTGTGTTTCATTATATTCATAAAATTATGTTTATTTTTATAATGTGTTACAGCACCATCAGTAATATAATACATTTTGGTTAAACTCGTCATTTCAGTTTTCAAGAAATGGGTCATTTTTTCGATGGACAGATGAACTGCCGCAGTGACATGGCTAAGACAATCCGATATAACAAAGCTGTAGTGCTGCAATTTCCCATCTACATTTATGTAAATTACAAATGGATAAATAGTTGCTTGCTTATTATTCCAATGTAAACGCTGCGCTACATTCTGAATTATAAATGAACAATTTTCTGCAGTCACATGAAACAAGTGCTTCTGTAGGCTCCAGAGTAAGTTTTTTTATTTTTTACGAAGCTAGTTTGATGAACTGAAATGAAGTAATGAGGAATCAGATTTTCCTGCTTCTTTATGAAGTAATCCAGAAATTCTTCTAACGGGTTTGAGTACTTTTCCAAATTGCATCTGACAGTTGAAATCCACTGAATGAATGATAAATCAGCATCCTCGTATTCCTTTTCCAGAAAAGCGTTTTTCAAATATTCTCGAAACAAACTTAATCCTGGAGAATTCTTACATTGTAGAAGATAACATGTCGGCTTAGGATCTGTACATAAAATAGATGCAATGCAATCTTGGTATTTTGATATCTTTCCATTTGTAATAGTTTCTATTTTGGTTCCATAAATAATTAATTTTACATTTTGATGTATTGTACAAACACACACTTTATGCGTTACACTGCTTCCTGGTTGCACATAGTTTTTTAGGACGAAGCAAGCAAAATTAATAAGTAGCCCTCGTAGCATTCTTTTAATGTACTCATCATTAGACGTTTCTGAACTTTAACTTTTTCAATTGTTAAGCAATCGTTTTTTCCCAGGCATTATCCGACTGACTTCATCATCGGTATAATAATCTATCACTGATCGCTTTGGTTCATCGCTTATTCATTTCCCAGTTTTAGGTACAGGAAGATCAAGTGGGCCGTTCGTTTTCTGAATATATTTAGCTTTATTCACCAAGTATTCTGTTGTGTAGCTATTGTTTTCAAAATAAAATATTAGAGGTCAGTTTTGTATTTAGCTTTAATGTTTCTGGATTTACCGTAGCAAAATACAAATTCTTCAACATAGTTGGCTATGGCTACTTTGTCAGTAGTAATTGTAATTCGAACACGACTCTATTTCTTGTTAATTTTTTATCAGTGATAATCCAATTTTCGTGGACTGTCATTTATCGGTTTTCATTGGTAAGCTTTTTGTAATAATTCTGTTGTTTTGTGTTAAAAATGTATGTCATTACGTAACTCCTAAGTTAATAAAGTATCGATAATTTTTTGAAAAGTAAAAATACACCTTGCAAATTATTGATAATTTTAATTTGCGGCAATTTCATTTTCCGAATCGCCCAAATATTGCTTATTACTGCGCGTGCACTTGATAGTCAATGGTAGATAATTCGACGGAGTAGCATTCATGCACGGGATTGTAATACATACATTTGTAGATCCGTGCATAGCATCTAATAGTAGAAATATTCTATCAAAAAATTGTGTGCTAAGTGTGATATTGGTAAGTGGCACAGCCATGTTTACATTATAAGCTTCCTAAGTATGCGTCGAAGCGTTGATAGTACAATTACGCACTTCTTCTGTAAACGCCCCTCAATTCACTGCACCTTTGCGTCACGATCCTGGCAAAGCCGCCAAAGAAGCATTAAACTAAGCTCTCGAAAATTTTTGACAAATGATTGAGATTAGTTTTGAAAGTAAAGATTTAATTTCCCTTATTACCCGATAGTAAGCTCCGAGTACGTAGTAATAGCTGTTGTGGCATGCGTAATACAGCACAATATTATCCCCAGAGTAAATTGAGATAACGATTTTTTGGGAAATACAACATTGGCCCAAATTGTTAAATATTTTTCATAAAAAAACATATTTAAAAAAACTTTTTAAAAAACCACGCTTATATTTAAACGCTCTAAAAAGTAGATAATATAATAAAAGGCTGTGAAAAGTAGAAAATAAAATTTTTCTTCCTTACTCCTATCAAGGTATATTTATAACAAGTGGAAATCTAAAATTAATATAACTAAAAAAATAAGCGTGGGGCGCTCCTTTACGGCATTAGTAATTTAAGACTACTAGACACATGAAGTAAAGTCTTTTAGTAACACTAATGGACCAGTCTATTCTGATGTACCCTAAGAATAGAATTTTTGCTGGAGCATTAACGTATTAACGTAAAAAATATATATTGAGATAGTATGGGTCCCATTTGAAACGCGATATTTTAAAACGCGAATTATCAAAACGCGATATTTCAAAACGCGATATTTCAAAACGCAATACGGTACAAAACATGATATGGTAAAAAACGCGATATTTCAAAATGCGATATTTCGAAACGCGATACAGTACAAAACGCGATATGGTACAAACCGGGAGTTTAGGATCGGGTTATATCAGGCGGGTGAAGGGGAAATTTAATTTCAGTTTATAGGAATTTAAAAGTCGATAGTACATAGGATCGATATCAGGTGGGTCGCTGCGCTCCGTCGCTTCGCAACGCATATTCTGTACCATATCGCGTTTTTAAATATCGCGTTTTGAAATATCTCGTTTTGTACCATATCGCGTTTTGTACCATATCGCGTTTTGAAATATCACGTTTCAAAATATCGCATTTTGTACCATATCGCGTTTTGTACCATATCGCGTTTTGAAATATCGCATTTTGAAATATTTCGTGTTGAACCATATCTCGTTTTGTCATATCTTGTTTTGAAATATCGCGTTTCGAGCGGATCCGCTTGATAGGAGTAAGGAAGAAAAATTTTATTTTCCACTTTTCAAAGCCATTTATTATATTATCTACTTTTTGAAACATTTAAATATAAGCGTGGTTTTTTAAAAAGTTTTTTTTAAATATATTTTATTTTCTACTTTTGAAATGAATGACTCTGAAATCTTGTATTGTCATCGGAGTTAAGCCTGCATACAAAATTTCAGGTCAATTGGACTATCGCAAGTGGTTGAAAAATTGATTACAAAATTTGACGATACAAACAGACACACAGAGTGAGCTAATATAAGCGTGGTAAAAATAATGTTAGTTTTCATATTGAATTTAGTTTCTTTCAACAATTGAACAGTAAAATGTCGGTGTAAACTAATATCTGCCCCAAGCCAAAGTAGAAAATCACAAATAGATTTGTATTTTTGAAATAACATTTTCTTCAGAAGGGAATTGTTTGCAAAGTTAGTGTTGATGAATACTTTACTTGTGGAACAGCTTTCGTTTTGCAATAAACCAAGCTCACCAATTCTGGGTCTCTACTATTGAAAACAACCGGCTTCGTTTTATGTTTCGTTTGTTAAATTTGTAATATCGTTTCGTAACGCTTTAATTCGTGTAGGAGCTGCATTATTTGTGTTTTTTGATTTTTTTTTTTGATAATGCTATAGAAGTAGAACAAATTGGAATAAACAAAAAAATTAATATACAGGCATCGAAAACAATAAAACAACATTTTTACCAAGGCGTTCAACTAGAGGCGGTAATGAAAGAAGGCGATCGGTTTCAATAGTAAGGACTCTGAAAATCAAACACCTAAACATGTTATTTAGAGAAACGTTTACATTTTTAAATAGTCGAGGTCTACTAGTATACACTTCGCTCTTTACGTGTACTCGCATACATGTTGCCAATTCGAATTTTTCATTATATTCTTCTTAAGAATATTTCTGAAGAAGTATTTCTATCTAGTTCTTAAAATATACATAAACAACTTCCACAGGGCCACGTAAAAAATAATAATCCAGCCAATTACAGAACGTCACCGTGTTTATAGAGGAATATGTATGCCGAGACATAAAAAAACAACATTTAGCGGATTATAGTACAAACAAGTTTCACAGCTGATGATACGAAGATTTCAATTTGAGTTTGGCTATACTCGTAACATTAAAATACTCCACCTACCACGGCTGCTCTATTTTATTATGTATACGTACATACGTCTGTCAGCATGTATCTCTTAATCACGGTGTGCACCCCGGTCAAAATATTTGGATATCATTCCAATTAATTCAACACATGACTTTTCAAATTAATTACCTTAGTCGAAGGTTAAACTATTTGGCCCGTTAATAATTATTATAAAATAGAAACGACACATTTTGAACCATTGTACTGATCTATAAAACTGATCTGGTTTTGGAATTAACTTTCTAAATTACATCGATTTGTAACGTTAACACAAAACATAAACTTAAATGTGAGTATGCATAACTGAATGCACGAGTTAATATGTAAGATGTAGGTTATACAGTTGTATTTTTCTATATATACCGAACAAATATTTTGACCAAATTGAAAGGTAAATCTAATCAATTATGAAATGTTTCACAATAATGATCAATTTTGACTTTACTCTTTAACTCTGAACCGAGAAATGTGCAAATTATTCTACGAGTGTATTAAAAAGTTTACTAGCTATATTAAGATGCTGGGTGGCCATACCGCGAGAAAACAAAATTGTAACTCTATGATTAATTTCATTCATTAGAAAATGGAAACTAATTGGATTTTAAACGCATACGTTGGGACGGTTTACGTAGGTCGGATGAGTTAGTGCATGCACGATGTCGGCGATGTGCTATAAACTCATTACAGGTTTAATTATTATTAAATAAGATGTGTTCCCACCATCGCTGCGTATGCAAAGAACGATTTCTATTTTGGTTAATTGAAAACCATGTTAATCGGCTAATATGGTAAGCAATGAATGGCATTAGAATTATGTAGCAGCATCTCTATGTATTTTTTTTTACATATTATGTGTGTGGGTTTATAAATGGAAAGGCAAGTAAAAATTAAACAGCTCTAGGGATAATGTGTATACTGCTCAACTGCAATTGTCAATATTTTCCAAGCCATGAATAAAATAAGAAACGGTTTAAAACACAGTTATAAAGTGACATCTTTTATAGTGTTTATGATTGGTTGGTGTACCCACCACAAACTATACGATTTATGTACTCGTTTTAATTTATGTATCACCTCACCGATAATCCTTTAAGACTTTAAGCCATATCGTTTCGATCAATTTAGAAAATGAATTACTATTTGACTTTAAATGATTCTCTTTAGCCGCGTGCTGTTAAATATTCGTAATCCAACGATAAACTAGTAGACGGAAACAAATTATTAATAAACTTGAACTATGTCTGTTAATAGACATAAAAACTATAATTTAATATCAATGTTTATTTATTACAAAAACAAATAATTTTTGAATTTATTTATCTCGATTTTGGATGTATGAATTGGATAAATATAACATATACGGATAAATATTTATGATATGATGAGATAAACATAATTTATGTTAATTATGTAATTGATATCTGTTTATCTAAGAATGGATCTCTATATGAAAATTTGTGTAAACCGTAATTATTTCATATGAAAATTTGATTTTTATTTGATTTGATATGTTAAATTATGTGAGAAGGTGGTAGGTAGACTGTGGAGATACTAATATTATTTTTATGAATTTGTTGTCTCCAATCGTGATCTATGTTATAATGATTTACTACAATATTGGCTGTCTAGAAACTCTACTTATTGAAATGATTTATTAAAAGGTTTATATTAATTTACATGGCGCTGGTTGTATAATATGAAACGTTTATAACATTTAAATTAGAATGTAGGTCGTTTTGAACCGTATAGGAAAACCTTCACAGATCAGGATATTATAGGGATTTTTTCGAGTTTCGTTCACCGCGAATACGTGTTTAAGTATTAGCCATATTCTATGTTTTAACGTTATTTATATTATAATTATTAAAGCCCTTTTGATTCCTTCTGGCAACCTTATCTATTTATTGACTTTATTATTCAAGCGGTCTATAAGAGTGATGTAGCACAGGAAAGTTTAGAAATTTCTATAATAGTAAGTAAAGGCAACACATAATAGTAAGGTATCGTTGTGTCCTTGATTCAATTATTTTAATGGTTGGTTTCTTTACACCAACATTATGAAGGCTAATGGGTTTGCAAGTTGAACTATGAGTATGTCATTAGATTTTCAAATCTTCTATAACATTTTCACTTGACTTAAAAGAAAAATATTAAAGACCATTTCGGGATTTTTCAAAGATTTCGGATTAGCTTGTTAGATTATACCTGCGAGCGACAAACCGATACAAAATTACATTAGATTTTTAAAATTGGACAATAACACAATGCAAGCTTTATAAGTAATTGCTCCTGCCAAACATTGAATAACATATTGCATCGCAATGTGCTTTAGAAGATTTATCTGGATTAAAGACTACCTTACAAAATAGAAATTTATTTAATTTTATCCCGGAGAATTGGAAAAGGTTTTGTTAATTTTCAATGTCTTCCTAGAACTATTTTTTAAATTCCATGCTAAACGCAAATAATTTATTAAACTTGACCCACATGAGAAACAAACAATGGAGAAAAAGCGGCACATTTAACTTTAAAATCGCAGTTGTCACACACTCATAAATCACAAGTGATAACACCCTATACATTCTGACTTAATAATTGATACAGGAAACTGGTGGATCGTCTTATGATTTTTCCGTTTCCCATTGGGTGGCTCTTGAATCCCTAGAAATTGCCAAATTTTGACAGAAATTTAACACACAGTTTTTGTTCTAATCGACTTCATTTCCAAGTATCTCGTATTTTTCTCGTTTTTTATATCCTTCAGGATAAATAATATTGATTGATTGAATAAAATGTTCAATGAATTATTAAACGATATTGACGTAGTAGCGAGCGCACCAGGGCAAGTGAAGTCACTTTTGTTAATGTTGCATACATAAACTATAATACACTGCGATTGATAACAACAGGGTGTACCATCTATTGGTTAGTTTTTAAATCATACGATATGACATCACTTTTTTGAACGATTTGCGTGAAATGTTGACAGCTCGTCAGTCTGATATTCCGCGTCACGAAACAATCATGATTTCGCTTTCGAAATATTGAAAACTTATTTTCAAAGTCCGTGTTTGAAGCTGGAACCGTGCGAATTCTGTAAAGAAATATGGGTCAGCTGTAGTACTGCTGGGAACTGCTGTAGTGAAATTTGTGGAGAAAGTTCGTGAGAAAGGCATGCTATTGAATGACAGAAGGGGTCCCCGAGCTCAGACAATGCGCACACTTGACAATATTGCGGGAAATGCCAGCCCCCTAATGCCAGAAACCTCTCTACACAGTAAAAATCGCTAGCAGGTGATTTGTATAGAAGAACGGAATTAATGTTTTGAGACAAATTTCTCATAAATATTTTGGTTCTGACGTTCTGACTTCTAACATTCCATATGGCTATGTAATTTGTTGGGTTTAATTTATAAATCATTTCAAAACATTTATCAAGGGGTTAACATTTACTATATAACAACATGTGATATTCGTGTCCCATCTTTCTAAAACACAAAAACAATAAAATAAAATTTTAACTTCATAAATATTCAAAAATATATCTTTGTGTTCGACGAGTTATACTATAAATTTATATAGCTTCACACTCGCTTCACAATCATAATTATTACAGATTAATCACTTAACCAGACCAAAAAGAAAAAATATCGAAATAACTTTGTCTCTCATTTAAAATGCGTTTACTAATGGCCCATCAAATTAACATCGAAACTGGAGATTTATTTTTCTTAAAAAACTTTAAAAAAAATCGAATAAATTATCAATTAATCGACTTTTGGTTCATTAGTGAAGCGATGCGCAAACATAGCATGTATATGCATAAGAAAATCTCGTTTGAAATACACAAAACCCACGAACTAAACATCCAAAATAAAATTCATGTTTTCTTTTGTTTCTCAACTCTAGAAGACACACATAACACAAACATTAATAAGACGACGACCGCAATAAAAGGAATTTTCTTTAGTGTTGTTGTTGTTCTCGCATTTTTTCTGTGTACCAAATACATTTTATGTCAGAAAGTGATGGAACCTGCTATTCAATTTAAAACTGTATGTATGTATGTGTATCAAAAAATTCTACTCACCATTAACAACGGTAGCATGTTTCACAGCCGAAGAAGACGCCGCCGAAGATGCGGGTGTAGAATTATTACTATTGCTACTACTATTTGAAGTTAGAGATGGGAATTTTTTCCATCCTTTTTTCCAAAAACTCGATTTTCCTAATTTTTGGTCTTGTCCAGTACCAACTGGCCCAGCAATAAAATTACCATCGGAATTTGTTTTAAAATTACCATTATATATAGAACCGCTACGATTTTGAAAGGACATTATACCCGAATCATCCTGGGAACGCTGCGAAGACCTTGAACTACTACCGTACATTGAAGAACATCCACCACCGCCGCTACCCCGCCGATGATATCGTAAACTACCAACATAACTCGCACCACTACTACTCCCACTAAAGCCACTATCTATGTCACCCCCACCACAGGCACCTAA
This sequence comes from Nephrotoma flavescens, assembly GCA_932526605.1. Lineage (NCBI taxonomy): Eukaryota > Metazoa > Arthropoda > Insecta > Diptera > Tipulidae > Nephrotoma > Nephrotoma flavescens. Next base: position 89,464,695 of record OW052222.1, on the reverse strand, counting down.
ATTTGAAGGCGATAATAGTTCTTCGGTTGACACAACAGAACTCATCATCTCGGCTAAATTATCTACAGGTTCTTCCGATGAAATTTCCGGCCCATTATCATTTAATGTTGGCATTATCATTGCCTCAACCGATAAATCTAATTCGCCTAAAACACGTCTATGTAAATTTTGTACGTGCTTGAATTCCTCCTTAAATATATTTTGATTTATCGAATCTAACGAATTGTTATCCATCTGTTTCCACCCCTTTCCCGTACCAATAATTTCTTCATATGGATTTTCATGTTGAGACGATGATGATTTAGCTGGTGTTGACGATGTTGATAAATTGGGATTACGTTTCGACAGTAGGGCGCGTATTGAATTTGGTGGTGGTGGATGATGGTCGTTACGCGGTGGTGGTATATTTGAATGTCGCATTGCAGCTCCCGGTTCATAATATGCGTACGAATAATCGTGGTGAAAATGTGACGAGGGTAAGGTTTGACATTTTTCGGTTGTAGGCGAACTAATTGGTTCAAATTTTTCCATTGTTGCGGCTATATTATTTCGTGACCACTTCACTTGTGCGTCTCGACTTTTTTGGTTACGGCCACTTTTTCTTCCTCGATACGAGTACCGACATTCGTCTTGATCCTCGACATATACTTCGATTGTGTCTAAATCGTCAGGATAACGATTATTTAGTTTACGATAGGCATTATGTTCGGGCGGGTAATCGGGTGGCCCGGGAAAATGTAAAAATGGTGCTGAAGTCGAACACTGATTTGGAAATAATATCATCGCTGAACTATTATCATTATGGTATTGGGGTGATAATTTTTCTCCGGTATGATTAATTTGATGATGGTGGTGATTATGCTGCTGTGGTTGTATATTGTGTGTTTGTGCTTGCGGATGTCGTCTTACTGTCATGCCTGGATAATCCATTATTCATTGCCCGTAAACTATTGATATATTCCGCTTTACGTGTATGTTCCACAAAATATAACCTGGTAGGTCCTCCAATTTATGTATTTGTGGCCAATCCTGCAACAAAAAAAAAATTATATTCAATAAAATGTAACAAGTGCGGTAAAATAGGTATTTCACATGAAAGTAATAAATTTTTTCTATAAATAGTAGAGGCATGTGCTCGATTTTTTGTTGTCCGTATTCTATTTTGATATTGGAGACCACCAATTCCGGTTTTATTTATTTTTCATTCACTTCACACTAATTGTCTTTATACACGCCGTTATACATATGGCTAAACAAGATCTTGCAGTCATCTAACAAAATACTAGTTGAATGCATTTACACACAAAATGGTTACACACTTTAAACATAAAAGCTTTAACACAATTCATTTAAATTTTTCGGTGAAAATTAATTTCTATCGAATCTCATAATTCCTACTCATTTATTCTAGCAAAACAATTTTTCAATTAAATTTGAAGAAATGAATAAAACATAAATCGAATTTGCTTTTCGACATTTTTCACACTCAAAAGTTTAAAGTAAAAATCATTGATTTTCCAATTATTCATCCAAACAAATGTATTCATTCTGTCCTCGACTCGATGTATTCCATATATAATTCCGAATGAAGGAAGAAGAAAATATTTTTCCAAGAAATTTTCTTTATACCTTATATTTGAAAAATGTCAAATAACGAAAGCAAAACATTTATTATTATTTTTATTTAAAATATTTAGGAGCGAAGAAAATATCGTTTTCACTTTTTGGTTCTATATGAACCCTTGTGTGCCAAAAATTCACTTGTTCGATAGGACTATATTTTATAAATTATCTACACATGGGTTAAAAAGAAAATCGTCTTATTATGATTTTTCCGTTTCGCTTTTTCATACTTTGAGCTTTTTTAACACTTTTGCATTTAAATGTTTGTTTTTATACTGAGCTATATTATTAGGAAGCAATGGCAAAAAAAAGTTTAAATGGTGTCAATGGGTGTTGTGCTTTTTTATATATCCATTATTATTTGTATAGTATATAGTAGAGCTTTTTATTCATCTGTTTGTTAGTAGGTTATTAGGTTCGAAGTTGTTAGTAGAGGATCTAATACTTACTATACATATATATATGTACAATGTGTTGATTATTTTGAATTATTTATAAAGACAGATGGTGAAATGGGTAAATATTATATTGAGCGAGCTTTTTTGGTAGTTGTAGTTGGAACATTTTCATTCAAATACCATATTGATTATCCATTTCGTACGTACGAGTATAATCTGTGTAAGTAAGTATATTGAAATGCTGGTACAAAGAAAAGATGAAAATTTTCTAAATGTAAATAAAATGATGTTTTATTGAGTGGAAATGAATTTTTTTGCAGATAAATATAAAAATAAGTTTGTGTTCTGAACTTTCATTATTTTTCATTTGTTTGTTCGTCTTTCTTAGAACTTTTGGGTTAATTTTTTTAAAACAGATTGCACAATTGAACTTTGTATAGAAAGGTTATCATTGTTTGGAAGAGTAGAAGTTTAAAATAATTTAAAAGTTTAAATATATGATTGTTTAATGTATTTTGAAGTTGGACATTAGTTAAAATTTATCGCAGACAATCTTATCAAATATAAAATTGCTGTTCCGATTTACAAGAAACAGAACCATTTTAGTGAATAAACTATATGTGACTTTACAGTACACTACACTATTACTGGGCTAGCTTTGCATTTAAAGTGGCATTAAGATCTTTCATTAATGTTTGTTTGATTTACATTCGATTTTTATTATATTTACTTATTAGTTATTTGGTTATTAGTTATCTGGTGTGTCAATTCAAAATGTAAAAGAATGGTGTCGTTGGTGGATGATATCATAGCACTGCTGAAAGCGCCCCAACCAAAGTGACATTGTTAAAAAGTATATGTTTGGTGATAAGATGTTACAAGGTACAAGAATATAATGAAACAAATAAAATTCATGGTTGTTGTAAAATATCACCTGGGAGCCCTAGGTTATCAAAAAATTTAACGTAATATTAAATTCGTTAGTTACTTATAAGTTGTATAAGTAACTAACGAATTTTTTAAATAAAGTTCACTAAAGAATTATTTGTGAATTCAAATTTTTGAACTATTTGATTTTTGTCCATTATTAGAACTATCAAAAGTAAAACCATAAAACAAATTTCACTGAAATGTACACAATACAAAAATTTTTTGATATTTTTTTTAGTAAATTTTTACAAATTTATTTTATAGAATTGCCACATACGACACGAACTAAAACTAAAATCAAGCCCTCCTAATAAATCGTGTTTTTAAATACGCGAAGAAAACATAAAGAAAAATTAATTTTCTCTATATTTAGTATGGGCGGTAGCGCATTACGTTTAAAAATTCAATATGAATTAAAAGTATTGAGAAATTAAGTTTTTTACATAAATCGATACAGATAAAATATATTCATCTCATTTTAAGCACGCCATCAGTAGGCTTACCATTTTCCACAAATAATACATATGAATAAAAGAAAATATAAGGGATTCTCGCTGTTCAATAACAACAGTTAAAAATACGGTAAAATAAATTGATGACATCATAACACCGTCGTACTTCCAGTGGATATTCTAATCAAAAAGAGAGCTCACTTGACCAAATAATTAGGTGGCTCTGTAAATGTTGTAGATCGTGCACATAACCAATACAAAAACAAAATGGAAATGAAGGCACTAACGGTTGACTTATGGTAGGCATACATTTGACTTTATGCATGACATCAAAGAAAGACTCAAAATGACAACTCTAATGAGCTCGATGAGCCAAGTAATCTTTGGATATGGTAAGTTTAAAGACTATCGACAGAGATTCAAAATGACTGATCATTGTTGATGCATTTGCGGATCTGAAGTGGAAGACGCTAATCATCTACTTCTCGTCTGTAATGAGGTGACCGTTGTGGCACTAAAACGAATGTGGCTGCGTTACGAAAAAAAAACGAATTACCACGGCCGTCATTACTAAGCCGAAGATATTTCTAAGATCCGACAGTACTATTGCGGACGAGATATTAGGTGCGAAAAATGTGTCGGTGGACAGAACGCGAAAAATTACCTAGGATGCGAAGTAGTGCTAGTTCCAACCTTACAATAGAGAGGATTCCATCTAAAACTAGAGTGGGGCTACAACTACAGTACATTGAAGCACAGAGGAGATCCTACTCGCAAATATTGCAGCCGTAAACTGGTGTAACTAAAGAAAATTAAATCGAAAGGATATTCTGAAGTATAGAATCGATAAATGATATTTTTCTAAACTTATAGAAAAATAGATATACTCGTATGTCTTGTATCGGAAACTCATTAAATAGACCCTTCTTTTATTAAAATACACGGGTATAATATCAAACATTACGAAGTCTGGTATTGAAACAGAAATAATGCAAATATAAAATAAACAGTCTTCAACAAAATAGGATATTTCAACATAAGACATGTAATACGTTTAACACTATTTGCCGTAGGCACTGGGCGAAATACACTAACACTTAATAAGCACATTTCACTTAACACTTGTTTTTCTATTTTGCAATAAAAAAATAAAAAATGCGAAGTGTTAAGTGAAATGTGTTTATTAAGTGTAAGTCATGTAACTTTAATTCAACTAAAAATTTTAATCAATAATAATTTAAGTACAAAGAAAGCTTCGATTTATGACTTGAGCAAATTGTGAAAGCTATTCCCGAGAAAGGTTTGCGTAAATTTTTTGAAATCATTGATGCAGCTTTAAGTAAGTATAATTCCTAAACCAGGTAAATCAACAAACAAAAAAAAATCTTAAAGACCGCTATTACTACTTCCAGACTCAAACCGATAATAGAAGAACAATGTTTAATTCCACCACATCAACATGGGTTAAAATAAAATCACTCTACTACAGTTGAACATGTGCACAGAATAGCGGATATCATTAAGGATGCACTTGAGAATAAGAACCTACATTGATCGACACATTCGAGCCAAACTTAAAAATGGGTAAAGGTAGTGTAATTGGACCTATTCTGTTCATCCTTTATAAGAGAAATTTATCAAATATTTAAGGTACGATAGTAGTAACTTTTGCAGACGACAAAGCCATCTGTTGAGTAACAGTGGAAGAGATATTTCGGAATAAGCTAACTTCAAAATGCAGTTAACAAAGTGAGTAACAAATCAGTACATATAACTTTACAAACGAAAAAGTGAACTGGATAATCTTATCGTGGTTCTTACCTCAAACCAAATTCAATAACACTCAGCCATATGTCGGCATGATATGCCAAGCTAAGATGGAAAGATCACATCAATAAGAAAAAAGAAGAGTTAAACATCAAATATAAGAAAATGTAATGCCTCATGGGTAGAAATCAACATTGGGCCAAGACAATGTTTTATAATGATACAATGCTTCTGAAATAAAGTGCTGCGAGGGATTGAGAAAGGTACATTAGGAACAACAACTTTCATAGGACTTAAATATCGAACAGTTAGGTCGCCTAGGAAATAGAGAAACTAGCAAGGAAACATTTAATGCAATTATCACGGCATGGAAATGCAGACATGTGTACGTCGTATGTTGGAAACCACCAATGGAGTGAGAAGACTTCAAAGGCAGAAGCCACTGGACCAGTATAGTTCTAATTAGAATAAGAAAGTATTGTAAAATGAGTAACCACCAATAGGCTATTTTTCATCAACCGAGAAAATAATTTAAGATTGAAAAATTACACTTTATCGTCCAGTGACCGACCGTAAATAGTCGGTTTAAAAATTAACGCGAAAATAAAATTATATACACGACGTTTATTAGTTCCCAGCAAACAAACGCTGATAGCAGAATGAAATAGATGGAAACATTTGCACACGTCGAAGCGAGAAAACAAATAATTTACTTCGGTTTCTTCTATGCACTGAATTTTTACCCCCACCTAATCTCTTGTTTATCAATTTCATTCCAAAAATTGTTATTTCATTTCTATCAGTCTTCAGATTTCAGCTGAAGGTAAAAGATGTGGGTTGATGTGAAACCGGATCCGCTCGAAACGCGATATTTCAAAACGCGATATTTCAAAACGAGATATGACAAAACGAGATATGGTACAAAGCGAAATACATATTTCAAAATGCGATATTTCAAAGCGCGATATGGTACAAAATGCGATACTTTGAAATGCGATATTTCAAAACGCGATATGGTACAAAACGAGATATTTCAAAACGCGATATTTAAAAACGCGATGTGGTGCAGAATATGCGTTGCGAAGCGACGGAGCGCAGCGACCCACCTGATATCGATCCTATGTACTATCGTTCCTATCGACTTTTACATTCCTTTAAACTGAAATTAAATTTCCCCTTCACCCGCCTGATATAACCCGATCCTAAACTCCCGTTTTGTACCATATCGCGTTTTGTACTATATCGCGTTTTGAAATATCGTATTTTGAAATATCGCGTTTTGTACCACATCGCGTTTTGTACTGTATCGCGTTTCGAAATATCGCATTTTGAAATATCGCGTTTTGTACCATATCGCGTTTTGTACCGTATTGCGTTTTGAAATATCGCGTTTTGATAATTCGCGTTTATCGCGTTTCAAATGGGACCCATGTGAAACATATTCAATGCATACGTATGACGATGTTTGTAAATGTTTTTCAGATAGAAATGGGAATACATGGATAACATATAAAGTAAGTATATACAAAATTAAAAAAATGTGTAGTTGTATCTGAATGACAATACACATTTGGTAGATATACAACCAAAACCAAACACAATCAATAATATATGATTGTGTTTGGTTTTGATACAACAAAATACATTAAAAAATTTTATTTTCTGGTAAACCAACGGTTAACAGTTATACTCATATTATACTTATTATACTCAAATCGAAATGAAAGAGAGATAAATTAATTTTTAGGGGAAAAAAGCCGAGTTTTCGGTCGACAACAATACGAATAGCATGGAATTAGGTGCATCAATTTGAAGTACAAATTGAGCGCTCTAATTATATGCGGTTTATGCGCTCTTTGTGCGCTGAGTTGTACTACTGGGTTTATAAAAAGTCGGAAAATATAAAATAAAAGAGGCCGAACGAAAAAAAACGAAAGAACGATCGTTGAAATAAGATTGTAATATTCGAGTAAAATAACAAAACTAATTAAACCGAAAAGACTATCACATATCGACCGTTTTAGGAGAATATCAATAATAAAAACCTTAACTAACCCGAATAAATCGAATGCTGAGAATAAAACGATGCTGACCGATTGCAATGCGAATTATGTATATGTTCGTATTCATTTCTCTACGTTTTATCGGTTTACTCTATATACACTAGTTGTTGCAATTGAAGTGAATCCTAGTTGTTGCTATTTTCCAGTGTTGAATAGAGAATGCAGAAACTTTTTTATACAATTTTAAATTTATAAAATCTATAGAAGGTAGATTTTTTATTAATCTGCGAAAATATTTATAAAATGTGCTTGCTTTAAATTAAGATATCGATGTGAATTTATGAACTTGCAATTGTTTCCAGTGCGAAATTTGTCTGTGTATTTGTGATATTGAGAAAAAAAAACGGTGGCATTTGTAAATTACGGACACAAGTTTTTTTTTGTGATTTTTGTAGTTATGTGCTCTTTTTTAAATTTAACGCCCGCATTCTAATTTTTATATTTCAGATACAAACAATCAAGTATTTGCTGAAAATATTAATATTTTGGAGCTCTTTCGCAATACTCACAATTATTGTAGGTACTTAAAATCGACACCAGAGACAATTAAATCTAGTGTTAAGGAATCGTTTCCGGTCCAACCGGAACAAGTAAACTCAGGCTATATAAATATAGATATATGATTTCAACAGCTATTTATTTTCTTATGAAAATGGAGTATGAAGTTTTCATATGGAATTTACAATTTTTTTTAAACATCTTTAATAACAAATACACAACGAAATTTTGCATCAAGAAATCAATATTTATTTGCGTTTTTATATTAAACACAAAATTGAAAATAAACCGTCCCATGCTTATGCACAGGTCCCGTTTAAAAAAGGTACTTCTAAGCATATCGTGCACTTTAGGGGGGCTTAAAATAACCGACAAAAAACGTTTTATTAACTAAAAAATGTAACCACAGATTCCCAGGAAATGGACAGTAAATCGGATGGTCTTTTTTGGTAAATATGTCCCGCACTTAATGCACGCACAAAATGGTATTTTTATTTTGTTTTGACATAATAGAAGTAAGGCAAAAACTGTACCGTGACTTAGGGCCGATATGTTCGATATATTGCTTTGAATTAATTAATTAATTCGGTATTAATTGGTAAGGGAAAAATATTAAAAATGTGACTAACCAAAAGTCGGTTATTTGTCAATACCATATTATGTAGTTCGTAAATTAATTTTTCGACAAATTAACTGAAATATAACGGACAAATGGACTGTAAAGATAAATTTAATTTGTGTACACGAATTGTGGACTGCCTAACGTGTTCCAAAAGTCAGTTAATTGGTATTACTTAGGAGAAGCAAAGTCTACCAAAAAACCGTACGGTCCTTCAGTCCTACATAGGTTATTTTTCAGTCCAAAAATAGAAATTATTTTACGGGTACTACATATGTATATGACCTCTGCGTCAGTTCACAGTTGAAACATTGAATATATAAATATAAAAAATTAAAATACAATCTTTGAAACCAAATTGATTAAAAGTTTAATTGTTGTTGGGTCAAAACGGCATATGTTGCCCATAATTTTAATCGTATACTCCATTTTGTAACCTTTTTTAATCCAGGAAATTTAAAAAAATTGAATGAGTTCGAAACAGAATTTGATAATTTGTGTATATAAATTATATAAAATTATATATATAAATTATATATTGGGGGTACAAATTGAAAATGCGGGATTGATAACAGATGGCGTTACTAACGCTATACGCATCAGGCAGTACTGTGACTATGTTCATGTCAAAGCTACGTCTTATAGCTTTAATTTTCAGTATGTGTCAATTTGTCGCAGTGTCAAATTCATAGTTTTTTTGAGCTCTCAATATGTCGAGTTTCGTGCCAACAAAACAGCATTTGCGGGAAGTTTTAATTTACTTCTTTAATTTGAAGAAAAGTGCTGCTGAAGCACATCGATTGGTCTCCGAGGCTTATCCGAGTCATGTTCCATCGGTTTCAACGTGCGAGAGATGGTTTGTGCGGTTTAGAAGTGGTGATTTTGACGTTGAGGACAAAGAGCGGCCGGGCCAAGAGAATGCTGAATTGGAGGCAATACTCAATGAAGACTCGTGTCAAACTCAACAAGAGCTCGCAGATTCATTGGGAGTGACACAACAAGCCATTTCCCATCGTATAAAAGCCCTCGGAATGATCCAAAAGCAAGGACATTGGGTGCCGTATGAGCTGAAGCCGAGAGATGTCGAGCGCCGTTTTTTTGCATGCGAACTGCTGCTCGAACGGCAAAAACGGAAGGGTTTTTTGCATCGCATTGTCACTGGTGATGAAAAGTGGATCCATTACGATAACCCGAAGCGCAAAAAATCATATGGTTACCCCGGCCATGCATCATCATCGACGGCCAAACCAAATATTCACGGCGCCAAGCTCATGCTCTGTATTTGGTGGGACCAGCTGGGTGTGGTGTATTATGAGCTATTGAAATCGAACGAAACCATCACAGGAGCACTATACCGAACTCAATTGATGCGTTTGAGCCGCGCACTCAAAGAAAAACGGCCACAATACGAGCAAAGACACGACAAAGTAATTTTGCAACATGACAACGCTCGGCCACATGTTGCAGCGCCGGTCAAAACATACCTACAAACGCTGAAATGGGAAGTCTTACCCCACCCGCCGTATAGCCCAGATATTGCTCCTTCCGATTACCACCTTTTCCGATCAATGACACATGACCTAGCTGACCAGCGCTTCCATTCTTACGAAGAAGCCCAAAAATGGGTCGATGACTGGATAGCAGCCAAGCCGGCCGAATTTTTTCGCGACGGTATCCGTAAATTGCCAGAAAGATGGGAAAAAGTTGTAGCTAGCGATGGACAATATTTTGAATAATTCATTTGTTACCATTTTTTCAGAATAAACGTTCAAAAATAGAAAAAAAACCCGCATTTTCAATTTGTACCCCCAATAAAAAATTATGTCATTTACCATTAAGCTGTATTTCATTGGGAAATAAAATAATCTAGGCCAGTTTTGAATTTAGCTTGGTTTGCTTATGCATTTATCGTACCAAAAAGAATTTATGCATCATAGTTGGCTGTTTTCTTTGGTAGTAATTGTAACTTGAATTCGATTAATTTAAATTATTTTTTTTTTAATTTACATAAATTCAACGCGAATTTAGTTACTACTGATAAAAAGGCCGACTATGATGAATAATTTCTTTTTGGTACGATAAGTTCATCAGCAAGCACAGCTAAATTAAAAACTGGCCTCGATTAATTTATTTCCAATGAAATACATCTATTATTAGCATTGCCATTTGGTTACTTTGATAGGGAAACATAAACAAATAAACAAATTAAATACATCACAATTTTATGTAATTTTATATTTAGATTATAAAATTTCCAAAATAATATGTATATATATCAGAAGAAAACAAGTAAAAGGTTCAAAAATTAACAACACAAAGTTAAAAAATAGAGTGTTAAGTCACAGAATAAACAGAACCGTCATAGATCTCTTTTTGTATGGAAAAATATCGACTCATTTTCTTACCTTGGTTTGCCAAAATGTAGGAAAAATTCGTTATTTTTGTAAGTTTTAAATTGAAATACAAAAGCTGTGGACCAATTCGAAGGTAAATCTAGGGTAAATGCAATTATTAACAGTGTAAGCGGTTTACTGTTCTAAAAAGTAGGGTAAAGCAAGGACACAAAAGGTAAATGATATTTTTGTGTTTGTGCTAAACGAATAACACGAAATATGGCGATGGAATCTAGAAAATATCTTTTATAAAAAACATTGCAATACGCTCTAAGGCTGCGGTCCAATTCATGACTTATTTTGTGGAAACTGACTTATTTCAAAGTCTACAAGAAGCTTTCTGTCGGTTGAACAAATTGTAGACTTGTTTTTGTTTTATGGAATGCTTACGTCCAAACTGGCAACTCATCAAAATCATTCAAGCAAGATTCAAATAAGTCTATTTGTCAGGAGACTTATTGTAGACTTTCGAATAAGTTAGTATCCACAAAATAAGTCAAGAATTGGACCGCAGTCTAAATATCGTTTTGAATTCGTTTATGATATTTATGTAAAATATTTATTAATTTTATGTTAACGTTTTCCATGACATTCACAATTTTTGCGACTGTTGAAGTCAACAAAAACAAAAAGGGCATCTACTCAGTCATAACATAATATATCTACCACAAAAAGTAGAAAATTAACTCCCCCTCCCCAATTTTTAAACCCCAGGGCCATTGTGAAAAAATACACACAACCAATTTTAAAAAATATAATGATAACCTCCTCCTCAAGTTCTTTCTAGACAGTTTGGTTTCGTAATGATAAAAAGTTAGTCTGCTCATCAGGTTGCAACGACCAAACTGCAAAAATTCAAATCTTGCTTCATACCTTTAGTATAACACAAGAACATATCGATTTGGCGAATTATGTCACCAAATCAAAACTTCTGGAAAAGTGAATGTTATCGTATTTGTAAATATTATTTTGTCTAAAACAGACAACGGGAGTTCTGGCGAAAACAATAAATATAAACATTTTTATAAGTTGTCATTATTACCAAGAAAATTGTTTTAAAATCCTAAAACTCTTCCTTAGAAATAAATTTTTCTGTTTAAATAAATAAACTCTTTAAATTTAAAAAGTATTTTATAAATCATTTTACAAAATATGTTATTAAAATAAAAAAAACTATTTATTATTTTGTAAAAATCTCATTTAATTCCAACAAAATACTTTCAACATTCAAAAAAATTTATAACTTTTAGAAATTAAAAACTTCGATTTTTAATTTTACAAACCATAACTTTTCTCAGTGACATCTTCGAATTGGATTTTATTATTTTAGGATCTGATTTTGTATCGTTGGATTATTTTATTATCTGATTTTACATCGTTCAAACCGACCTATACGCCGGTTAAGCACATTGCATGAGATGCTGCAACAAACGATTTCTAATTTACTAACTGATCAACAATCGATTGTCAAGCAAACGCTTATGGAATCGAGTATGTATTACTAAACCGTGAATATTTTGTGGACGGCAAAAAGCCATCGATATCATTTTGTCGCACATGATTACGTTTTTGAACGATAAAGAGGATAAAAATTTGCGTGGCTTCTTTTTTGACTGTATCGTTGGTGTAGCCTCGTACTGCTGGTAACACGGTTCTAGTATTTTAATTCCATTGTTGCAACAGTTAACAGTTTGGTGAATCCAAAAACACGGGCTTACTGAATTTGCATGCGGCTTCAGAATCTGCATGCTATTTAGTGCATCCTAATATATAGATTCGACACGAAGTTTGAATATTAATATCGACGGCAGCTAAAACCCTATCAGCGGTCGATGTTCAGTGTAAAATTATGCCCGCGATTACGAATCATTTGAAATCGCTGTTAATGCAAGTGGAAAAATATGAGATATTTATGGATTGTCTGAAAATTCCTGCGCCACGAACGATATTCGATAATGTAATAAATTTGTTTTCCGGAAATTTGACAGCTAATAAAGTCGCTGGAGGGTTGTAAGCGGCCAATGGAATGTAAGCGGCTTACCACACCACAAAGAAATGGGCACTTCTCATGTAAATGAGCAAATCAGACAAACTTTAAAAATTTCTATTAAATTTCGCTGTTTTCTTCCGAAAATCGAATTAGCTGAAATACAACTCCTAATAATGAAACAATACTTGATTAAGCTGAATAAATATAAATTAATGCCGCTGGTTCATCAGGAGAGGAATACATGACGAACCATTTTAATTATAATGATTTGCCATGATGTGTCCTTGGCCGATCCAGTGAACAAAATAAAGATAGGAAATTTACGGAAGCAACGTAAAAGCGAAACGGAAATTACAATGAATTCACCATCATCCCGAATACACCATCATCCTCATCGATTGATTCCGGCACATCAACTAGTGGTGATCAACGTTCCCGCTAAGCTGGGCACACGGGCGGCCGCCCAGACTTAATTTGTATTTTGCCCATCATAATTTTTAGTCCGCCCATCTGCAATATTGCTAACATTTTTTTCGTGTTAGTTACAAAATTGAAAAATTTGTAAACCCACGCAGTTTAATTTTTTTTTACATATACTTATTATGTATGTGATTTTTTTTAAACAATTTATAAAAAATTTACTCCATTTACTGTAATGACAAAACAAAAATTAGATGTAATTACTTTTTCTGGCAACATTTTCCCCACTTATTCTATTGTTTGCCAGTAAATTTTACTGAACAATTTTTTTGTTTCTCTCTAACAAGTAAAGGATTTATATTTTTATCTCGTGTTTAGGTTTCAGTCGTTGACACTTAGGCCATTTTTGGCCCATTGTGATACCACGCATTCATGCTACATCATTAACCCATTCACCTATTCACCACTCAAACAACTACAGTATACCACCCGCACATTGCAAGCTCCATGTCAACCTGTATATTGACATGGACGATGGGTCGACGCTCAATTCTGCACTCCACCCAGTAGTTGTGTTTGTTATAACATCACCGATTGTAATCGATGATGAATATTCGATTTGCATCTAGTTTCTGATGGGATTCGAACCCAGTACCTCCCAGTCCAAGTGCCGAAGCTTTAACCATTGCACCACTTGTCCGGTTTATCTCGTGTTAATTTTACTGAAAAAATTTGTTTCACTGTGGAATTTACGCATTAAAGTTTTTTTTAATTTACTTTTAAATAAAATTATATGTAAAAATTATTGTATTGTAATTTTGTTAAGTTTTGCTCGAAATTTGCTAAATTTGAAATACTTGCCCACAATGCGGTTATGCCGCGCATGATTTTGAATAATTAGAGGGAACGTTGGTGGTGATGGTGCACCGATGGTGGACTATCGGTTAGTATACAAATTTAACCAACCCCATCATCGTCATTAGTCGAATACAGTATGCCTCATGTCGTAAGACTATAAACCGAAACCGATCATGGCAAGCATGTGCGGCAAATACGCCACGGTTTTAGAGCATTCGAGCACTTTTTATCAAGTGTTAGTTATTTCTATAGCAAAATGGCCTGTCAGCATTTACATTTAAACTATTAGTTATAGTCTAATGCAATTCGATCCCATATAACTTGCTAAGCCTCTTACTTAATCCGGTACTAAATCTCCTACCGCACAGCTATTGTTAACAAAAAATAAATAAGCCGCTGTCTGTTTCCATTTACTAAAAATACCTCTAATCAAATTACAAAAATTGACGTCGCAGGAATTCCATTGGAAGCACTCTAACCAAAGTCCACTAATCCTATAATCTTAACGAAAATGACAAAAATGACTTGACCGACAGTGAATGTTGAACATTTTCTCTGATTCGCTGCAAGGTTCTGATGCAATATATGCGAATATATTGCTATAAAGAATAATTTTTAAATTCTAAACTAAATCTTCCGAGAACCATTTTAACATCCGGAGGAATAGTTCTACAAATAACTTTAAAAAGCAGGAAAATAATGTTTTTTAAAGTTATTTGTATATGGCAACCGTTAAATATTTTTATGTAATTTCGTGTTGGGAGTATTATTTGAAATAACAGGAGGATTCAGAACACTAACGCTATACTAACACTATTCGGACTATTAAAAGTAAAATAGAGCTACAAGAGAATGAAAACTAGAACTTACTGTCTGCCTCAAAAAACTCTATACTGGATGAGCTCATCAACCTGGAATATCCATTATGATTTCCCCCATACAATATTGTCGCTGAACGTTTAGACTTTATGGGACAAAAAACTCCTAAATCAACGAATAATGATGTAGGAACCGTTAAATTGAATAAATAATTTCGATCGGATAACACACATAAATGTATGCAATTTGCGGAGCTAAATCTAGGAATTGAGCAAGACACCACAAAGAGCATGGGAATGGATGAGATGGAGGAATTTTTTCAGAATAAACTACAAAAGATAGGTACCCGAATATTTAACAATCGATTATTTAACAATCGAAGAAGTGCTACAAGGTGTCAGGACATTTATATTCGATATTGGTTGGGTGAAGTACACCGAAATTGCGGATTGTAATTTAATCGAGAAGTTAACAACATCAGGAATCATCTTCAGGCATAGAAGAGACTCAATCTCTTTTTGATTGACACGCGCCGAATTTTGTCCAATGATGAATTGTATTGGAGTTACAATATCCAAAATGTTATCACGAACGTCATGCGATTTGATCAAAATTGATTTATTGAAATCAATAAATTGTAAGTGTAACCACTTGTAATTATATAAACATATATTTAAGATTTTTTTTTCGGCTTTATTTCTACCACAAAAGTAGAAAAAATGCATCCCTCCCCTCCCCCATTTTAAACCCCAGCGCACTTGTGTACACAAAGATACACAAACCCTTACAAAAATGAGAACTCCCTTAGGTAGCTTCTTCGCAGCTTGGTTTCGCACTACTTTTGTGGTAGTTGTTAGTAAATAGCATCTTTGTTTTCTACGACTAAAATAGTCGTAAACATTGCATGAGTGTCCATTAAAAATAACATTTTGTCCGAAAATCCGAAAAAAAATAAATTAAATTCACGGACGATTGTAAAATACTTCATAAACATATATTATTCATCGATCTTAATGTTACGAATATATTTATGTACATATATAAAATTAAGGCGCACAAAAAATATATTTAAACAATTTTGTTTGGATGACTCACCTGATTCGAGTAAAAATTAATTTACAATAACAACAATCGTCAACTTTTATGTTGACAATATTTCTAGCAGTGTGATTTTTCAATAATGTTCAGTGGCTAAATTTTGTTCAAACAATTACAGTTCAGAGTTGTAAAAATTTAAGGTAGGAACAAATTGCTTGGTCTATTCAATGACAGTTCTTGTTATATGTCTATTTGGTGGTTAAGTGTTAAATAATTGTTTATTAATCGAAATAATTAAAAGTTTCAAAATACAAGCTAAGTCCAAGTTTCAATATCAAGTCAACTATTTAATTTACTGCTTACTGAATGCCAAAATTTACTAAATTATGCTATTTGTTCAATGTGTTTTTTCGTTTGTAGACAAGCGTAAAGATAAATAAACTCACATCACAAGAATCAGTAGGGTGAAAGTCAGTAGTAAACAATATATACACATATTTAACAAAACTTGACCATTACCGATGTGTATCATGTATAGCTCCACTTTCATCTACAAAATCTCGTACAACCGTTTTAGTAACGGGTGATTTTTTTGTGGTTAGGATTTTCATGCATTAGTATTTGACAGATCACGCGGGATTTCAGACAAGGTGTCAAAGAGAAAGATGCTCAGTATGCTTTGACATTTCATAATGAATAGACTTACTAACGAGCAACGCTTGCAAGCCTAGAACGCTTGGCCCTAGAAAAGTTGGCAGAAAATCCGCTTTTTTATCGACAAATTTTGTTCAGCGATGAGGCTCATTTCTGGTTGAATGGCTACGTAAATAAGCAAAATTGCCGCATTTGGAGTGAAGAGCAACCAGAAGCCGTTCAAGAACTGCCCATGCATCCCGAAAAATGCACTGTTTGGTGTGGTTTGTACGCTGGTGGAATCATTGGACCGTATTTTTTCAAAGATGCTGTTGGACGCAACGTTACGGTGAATGGCGATCGCTATCGTTCGATGCTAACAAACTTTTTGTTGCCAAAAATGGAAGAACTGAACTTAGTTGACATGTGGTTTCAACAAGATGGCGCTATATGCCACACAGCTCGCGATTCTATGGCCATTTTGAGGGAAAACTTCGGAGAACAATTCATCTCAAGAAATGGCCCGGTAAGTTGGCCACCAAGATCATGCGATTTGACGCCTTTAGACTATTTTTTGTGGGGCTACGTCAAGTCTAAAGTCTACAGAAATAAGCCAGCAACTATTCCAGTTTTGGAAGACAACATTTCCGAAGAAATTCGGGCTATTCCGGCCGAAATGCTCGAAAAAGTTGCCCAAAATTGGACTTTCCGAATGGATCACCTAAGACGCAGCCGCGGTCAACATTTAAATGAAATTATCTTCAAAAAGTAAATGTCATGGACCAATCTAACGTTTCAAATAAAGAACCGATGAGATTTTGCAAATTTTATGCGTTTTTTTTTAAAAAAAAGTTCTCAAGCTCTTAAAAAATCACCCGTTATTTATTCCGCCGAGATTCACGGTGATTTTACAAAACCATGAATAATTCAGTCGTTTGTTATATCCACAACAAATTGTGTAACCTGTTGACCATTACTTTAGTTGTGTACCTTATTAAATATAACAAATGTCCTCTCTTCGAAATATATCAAAAGATTTCTTCCCTATAGTTTATCCCTTCATATTCATGGCAAATATTTATTTGGGAAAAAGGGAACGACACAATGAGTACGACAAACAATTTCGACAGTTGTTCATCGGTTTCTGTGAACAAATATTATACCACAACAAGATGTGAAGACCAAAATGTAAATTTAACTTTGAAATCATATATTGAATGCCACAAAGATGATGATGATAATCAACTCGTAAATTGTACTAACTTTGGTAATCAAACAGAACAGCACAAATAACAAAATTCTTTCAATTTTCTTTCACAACTCTCCCGAGACAATTTCAAAATAAAAATATTTCCAGCAACTACAGAATATTGAATATGGGAAATTTCACCTAGAGATGTGAAAAGAGGAAAAACTACATTAGAAATTCTATTTTCATATTTTAATATTAAACCAACAGCAACAAAAAATTATAGTAAATCAATATTGTAAAGAATTTGTATGTATGCAGAACGAGATCTGGATAAGTTGAACTTTTGCCTCAGTTGCTTGCTATGGTATGCTGTCGCTGTGTGCTATGAAAACGATATATTTTATTTTGATGGTTTTCTAGTTTAGTTGTTTTATCGTTTCAGTTTTCCAGATATCAGTGATTGTGGATTATATAGAATATATATAGATAGATATTGGTTTAAATATTAGATGAGGGTGAATTACAATGTCACTAAACACTCGTATATATTGAAAAGAAGAACCAAAAAAATTAATTGGTTATCTTGATATGAATAACAAAAGAATTAGATTTCATGTTTTGTATAATCATTTGATCGACCCACCCCTTTAAAATACAAACGAAGCATACCGTATAAATAAAACTACCACCCATGGGTCGGACATATTTGTGTTCGTTCCATTTCTATCTAATTTGCAAGCGTTAAACAACAATAAAAGAAAATTTGAAACTAAATTTTTTCTTTTGAAACATATCTCTGGGTAATTATATCAATATTGATTTTCATTGGATATGAGGCACACAAAAAAAAATCGTTAGATACTCATAATGATAGACAATCAATTCAATAAATCGGATATCTATTGTTGATAAAAACAATTTCCCTTGACAAAACATTCAAGATGTATCAATTTCACTTCAAAAATGTCTAAACGATAATGATACTAATTAACATAATAAGCGTGCTAACTGTCGATAAAAAATTCGACTCAATGTGTCCTATCTATATATATTGAAGTCGGGGACCCGATTTCCACCCTAAAGACATAAACTGATAGCGTTTACATTTTATATATTGTTTGCAACCCCCGAAATCTAAACAAAAACTTCCCACACTCGTCGTCACATTTTAATTTTAATTAATTTTTCATGTAAAGAAAACTTGTTTCTTCAGTGTATAGCAGTTGTTGTCCGGAAAAGATCTTTTCGTAACAAAGAAAATGAGGAACCGAAGGAAATTTGTGCTAGTCACGTGACTTAAAATTACTTTTATACATAATGTAAGCCTAATTAAGGAAAATTTTATACAATTCCTTTCTGTTCTGAATAATCATGTTTAGTACCTAAACGTAGAAGGGTGCGGTATAAAATAAATTTTTTTATGTGACGCGATTCCATATAGAAGTCAGTAACCCTTACGTTTTAAATGGGGTAGGTTATTTATATGAATCGTCGTAGGGTATGTATGTACATTGTACAATGTATATTTAGGAACCTAAAGATGATTAAATTTGAGTTTGTTTTAAAATTACTTCTGGGCGTATAATGCGTGAGATTAACCAGAAATTTTGTACGGAAGTCAAAATATTTATAAATTTAATCACAAAGCCAGGCGTTTAGTAAAGTTTATTGTACGTTTGAAATCGGGGATCAATAATAAACTCAAGTTTAAATATATAAGGAGGGAAAATTAATTGCCTGTTTTAAAAAAGATAAAATAAACCCTCGTTTGTCTATATTCACAGAATTATAAGCCTAAGGAAGAAATACAATTTCATAATATCCGTTGGAACACTTTCCTGAAATGGGAAGCAACAACGTGAAACTTAACATATAGGCTTACAATTTAAAATAGGGCATTTTTTATTCCGAAGTAATTTTAATATTTGATTTATTGAAATAAGAACAATTTTTTTTTTTAAATATTTTTCTGTTCAAATAAACTAGCTGACCTGTGACTGAATAATCAGTCACGTAAATCCTTTTATTGAATATTTGGTTAAGAAATTATTAAGAAGATCTTTTATCAAAAATAAAGTAGATTCATATACGCGGTTAATTTTTAAATCTTAAACGGCAAGCACACGCTCAAATTCACAGAGTATGACTTACGTGCCAAGCCAAATATTCATATTTCAAACGGGAAGCGCGCGAACAGTGTTGCAACTTTGAATTTGTATCGCGCGCAACAAATTTGAACAAAAAATTTGCTTTTCGGTCGTCCCATAAAATTCTAGAATGTTGTAAGATTTCACAAGCACAAAATCTTGGAAATTTTCTGAAACCACCTGCTTCGGGTACTTCCCGGTGGAATTTTTCACATTTTTCTAGCCTACGCACAGCGCAATATTTATGTCAACCTACTTTGAAAAAATCTAACGGATCGGATCATGTTTAGGGGTCATTTTAGGGTTGAGTATGAAAAATTTAAGAGTATTAATATATAAAAGGAAATGTGCAAAATAAAAAATAATTTATTGCTCTATGCACACTGGATCTGCACACTGGTACTTTGTCCGGTGCGCGATACCCAGGATAACCCTGCTTATTCTGGTTTAATATAAAATATACTCTATGTATATTTTAACCGTTTTCTCTATAACTTGAATCGCAGTAGTCACACCTCTTCAATTATAATATCATACCTGCTGATTGAAAAATGGCTTTAAGATTTAAGGTTGTGTGATAGTAATATTAGCAAACTGTGTGTCCTAAAAATTAGTTTATGGCAACAAAAAATTATCAATATACCTAATTCTTTCATTACGACGAAGTTGCTTTCATGTCGAGGGCTATTCAATTAGTTCGGTAAATCTATATGTAATAACGGTAATAAATTTTTTTTATTGTTTTTTTTTATTCCTGTGTATAGGCTACCATCGGTATATCCTAATAAAAAAAATAAAAATTTCCATTGCCATTATTTCATATAGATTTACAGAACTTATTTACCGAACACCCTTGTAACTTAAATCGTGATACAATTTTGTGCCGTGGTTGTAAGAAAAATAAAATTTAGATTGGCGTTAAAGTGAGTGACACGGAAAATAGAAAAATTTACACGAAATTAAAATTTCAAAATAACCTTTGCAGATCCTTTTACTCAAAAATCTTATAAATGTCACCATATTATACCTTTTAAAACCTACCAACCAACATTTGATGGTTTTTAAACTCAATCTTTTGATATATTTGGCCGTTTCCCGACTTTTTAATAAAAGTTAAGATAATTTGAAACGAAAAGGATAAGTTATAAAAAATTAACGTTTGTGGTAGATAGTTATAAGGAACCCACAGATTGACCGTGACTGACCTAACACTCGCACTTCAGCGGACATTGTTTGAATATTTCGTTTTTGGTCTTAGTAGTTTTGATTTGTACTCAATTAAGACCTGGGCTGGGATGTTCTAGCATCACCATGTTTCGATAATTTATCGAAGTTTATTTCTCGTTTCTGTAGAATAAAATTTATCTCTGTTTCAATTTTTATATTATTTACCAGCCTGCTAGATTGCAACATTGTGATGTTTCTACTGTGTTTCTATCACCAAATCATTGTTTTTCGATTTTAGAACGAAAATAAGTGAAATAGATATTGTTCAAATATATTCTAGTAGGTTGTGACAGCAATAGAGGAGAAATCATTGATAAATGAAACAGAAGTCAAATTAATTCTAGATGAAAGAGACGTATACTTCGATAAAATATCGGAAAATGGTGATGTTAGAACATCCCAGCCCAGGTCATGGGCAATCTTCGAACATGTCTCTATTATCGAACATTTCAAAATAGCTGTAACCATAAAAATATATCACCTTTCTAAAAATTACTAACCATTTTAGTACAAATGTATGTCAGATTTCATTTTTTTCCTTCCCGACAGTGTGCCACCTGGTGGTTGACAACAAGCATTAACTTCAGTTTGCACACTGCATTCTTAAATTTTTTGTTAATAGATATTTTATCAATTATTGTAAGTTACAATTAAATAATAGTATTTAGTATGCTATGTTTTGCACCAACTATTGATAACTGGTAACATCGATTTAGTTGTTTTGTCAATAATTAACTACTATTTAGTGATTTTAAGCTGTATAATTTCTGTTATATTATCAGAGCCTCCTAAATATAAGAGCCGTAAGATTCCGCAATTTTTTTCCATGAGCTTTCCATAGAGGGGAAGGTTTTTGTTCTTTATCATACCAATCAGTGTATTTTGATATTTTTAGGGGCTTTTTTCAATATAAAAACATAAATGCTTTGATTGAATTTTCAATTTTGGATAGTTCAATATTCAGGAAACGCATATTTTAAAAATGAGTCATATTATGTCGAGTTAAGGCGATGTATACTGAAAAAAACAATTTATTTTTTAGTATCGATATTTAAATGTATACTGCTTCGTTTCTTTAATAAATATGTGTACCAAAATTTGATATGGTTCGTTTATTAAACTTTACTTATGTTGTTTATATGTGTAAAATTAATTAATAAATTTACTATTTTTCATTATTTCTGTTCTAAACATTGCATATTATAATAAAATTAATGAAATTTTGGGTTATTCTGGATTGATAGCCAGATAGTATTTTAACATCAAGGTGAGGTTATCAAGACGATGGAAGTTTGGTTAGTAGCGAAAATTCGCTAAGGCATTGTGATTATACTTTGATTAGTTCAAAGTATTTTCAATATTTTTGTAGTTTAGTCACTGCAATCTGATGAGGCGACCGAATTTTTTAATACAAAAAATTCAATGTTTTCATTAGTTCGAAACCAAAATTCCATCGTCTTGATAACCTCACCTTGAAATAAAATTAATAACCACTTATCTTGTACACGATTTTTATTTCGTGATTTGCCATCTAGCGACAGTAAATTTTCCAAGAAAAATCGGCATTGCGGCGTAAAAACAAATAAACTAATCGTTGACGTAATTTTTCGATCGATAAAAATCACAAACTTTAATATGTATTTTTAAACTATTTTTTTCATTTTCTACGTCATTTCAAGACTAATATTGATAATCATGTATTAATACATCGATTTTATGTTTCTTAAAACCTTGACGCAAAATTTCGCTGTTTAGACGTAAAACATTGCAAAAATTGATTTGTGCGTTTCAAAAAAACGTTAAATTTCGAAACCTAATCGTAGACAAACTAAACATTTTATTAGGATAATCATGTATTAATCGCTCAATTATACGTCTAAGTTCATACTAAAGAAAGAGTTAGGTCATTTGGTAATTTTTTATCGTCAAAAACTGATCTTTAGTAAACATCGTTTTTGACAAGTTATTATACAGAATTAACGCAAAAATATTTAAATTAGTCTAACACATTTTTTTTTTTAGAAACAAGAATTTGTTTATATGTGTAAGTAAAGAAAATAAGAAATTAGTATAGAGTGTTCCATCAAAAATGTCAGCATTATTTTTCCAAAACAAACTTTCGTTAAAAAATGCTTTTGGAGTAGCAATGTAATATTCCTATTACTGCCCGGTAATACAATTGTGTGGGTACGGTAAAAGTACCATGTCAAAAAATTATTTTTGAGACAAAACAGAGCTTCATAAAATAAAAAGCTTGTTATTTTATAAAGCTTTCCGCAATTATTAAACCAATCAAAAGATGTCCCTAAGTATAAATTTAGAAAACAACAGCGACCAAAAATTGAATATTTTAAAACCAAAATGTTTGTTTAGAAAATGTAACAAACCATTATGTATACTGCCTGGCTCAATAGATTAGGGACATCTCCTGGAACTGAGAATAGCGCAACACTTACACGAGCGAAATGTAATGAAAAAAGATGGATAAATTGTGACATTTTTCTATTATTGTTTTACAGCTCGCAGCAATTATGAAGGTGAATATTTTACGACGAAAAGTTTTATTTACGTCAACCTAAAAATTATAATTGTTTTGAGTTGTTTTATTAATTATGTTAAATTATTATACACTTGGGTGCAAAAAATCGCACATTGCTCAATTTTCCACAAAAGTTCAAAAATATCAAAAATATCCAATATTTGTTTAATTTTTTTAATGCAGATTCAAAGTCTATTTCAATACCTATCCAGTGGTACCTTTTTTCTACTTGTACCATGCCAACAAAGTGATTTTTTGTCAAATGCATATATAGCAGGCTTTCGAAATAAATTCTAAAAATAACTCAACAAGATCAATATAATAGCATGCCGTGAAATATCTCGCTCGGAATTGTGACCATTCGCATATCAGAGGAAGCCGCACAAGTGATTGCACTAATTTATGCGGGGCAGCACCAAAGTGAAGTGGCTCTACAACTAAATTTGAGCCGTTTCTCCGTTCGTCGAGTGTGGCAGTGATATCATGAAACTGGTGGCTTCAGAAGGCGGAAGGATCTGGCCGACCTCGTGCTACAGCACAGCGTGATGACCGCTTTCTTGACCGCTTTTTCGCCTTATGAATGAGGTTCAACTGGGACGGCGGCTCCAAGAAGTTTTTGAAGTCGAAGTCAGTCGGTGAACAGTTAGAAGACGACTTCGAGAAATTAATCTGACTACACACAGAGCAGCAAACGGGCCGAAATTGACCGCAGCCCACCGACGAGCCCGTCGTTTGCTCGAGAGCATTTGAATTAGACAGAAGAAGAATGGAGAACAGTCCTGTTCTCTGACGAGTGCAGGATGTGTTTATATGGTACCGATGAACGAGGAAAAGTATATACAGAAGACAAGGAGAGCAATATGCACAATGTTGCATTGAAGAACTTGTCTTGCATGGCGGTGGATTGTGCATGTTCTGGGGAGGCATATCATTAGAGGCGATGACAAATCTTGTATTAATCACACGAGCCAATACTGGCTGTCGATCAAGAGGAATGAATTCTCAACGGTACATTGTGGCATTACTCGAGGAGTACGTGTACAAATATGTGTAGACAGTTTTTTGTTTATGCAGGATAATGCGAGTCGGCATACGGCTGGTGTAGTAAACCAGACTTTCAAGAGGTGAATGTGCCTGTTATAGAGTGGCCACCTCGAAGCTCCGACCTGAATCCCATCGAACATTTATGGGACGAGTTGAAAAGAAGGGTTCGAGCCAGAGATGCTCCAACGAGTCTCCAGGAGCTGCAACGGTAGAGCAATGGGAGGCGATACCTCAAGATCTTGTGAAAACTTTGGTGAAATCAATGCACCATCGAATGGAAGCTGTCATTGCGGAGATTGAATACTTCTTATTAATAAAACTATTTTTTTGTTTATTTCCATGTTTTAATTTGATTTTTACCCCTAATTTTCATGTTGACGAATTCACAAAAACGTGTACCTCAAATGTTTACTCCAAAAAATCAGTTTGATTGCACGTATAAATACGAAAAAGGTAACACTGGATAGTATTGAAATAAACTTTGAATCTACATTAAAAAAAATTAAACAAATATTGGATTTTTTTGATATATTTGAACTTTTGTGGAAAATTAAGCAATGTGTGATTTTTTTGCACCCAAGTGTATTAAAGATTTCGCGCTTAACTTAATAATGGTTTATATTGGTAAAGAGTTGTTTAAGTATTTTATTCTTTTCTGTAATTTTAAGTAAATTTATTATAGAGACATCTGTAAACTAATTTTGAAATTACAGAAACATCGGGTTTGCAATCGCATAAAATTGAAGTTTTCTACGTTTTGTTGTTTTTTGTAACAATATTTAATTAAAAAAATCAAAGATGTCAACGATGTTCTATACAATTTCCGGTAAATAAATTTTGATGAAAACATTTTATTATATAAATACTTCTACATGGTGATTCATAAAATCTCGTTTCAGCTCACGTTTTCTCTTTAAATGTTATAAATGTGACCGTTTAGATTGTTATTAAATCCAGCCAAAGAAGTTAAGTTTTTATAAAACTAAATTTTTAATTGGATATAAGAAAAATCTGTGGCATTTAATAAATAAATGTATGCTCCGCTTTAGTTTAAATTTAATATTTAAATGCAAAACTATGGCTGATTTTCAAATACGTGTTTGTTTAATATTTTATTAAAAATATAAAATTAAAATTTAGATTTGTTTAATTTTTTATTCATAAATTTATGTTCAAAAATTTTCCAATTACCACGGTTTCTCTCATATTAATATTACGGCTCTTTAAAATTATAGATGGCGCAGTACAAATAAAATATTGTAGAACAGTAAAAATTTGACCTGCAGTTGTTGTAAATTTTGATTAATAAACAGATCGAAACCGATAGATCGCCATATAACCTAGAAACAACTAAGTCCTACTTGATGGTGTTTCTTTTAAAAAATGACTTCATCAAACCGAGACTAACAGTAATCGTATAACTACTGCTTTTTTTAAATAGCTGTATCTATTATTTTAAAATTCATAAATAACTTAAAATAACAAACCAACATTAAAATAGAAATTCGGTTGTAATCATGTTACCACGGGAGCATCCATTTGGTTTTCTTTAAAACAGTACGAGCCCTCAGGTTAATATCGGTGCCTTGTTAGACTGCAAGGTGTGAACTAGCGTGGTAACCAATGATGTGTTTGTGGTAATTTTCTTTGCAGTAACAACAAAGTTATGGTAACATATGCTGCAGTAATTGCAACAAATATGTAATGTACTATATGTATAAAAATATGGGTTCCCCGAAAATTCTGCGACAAACAATTATGCCACAAACAATTATGCAACAAACAATTCATCGAAAAACAAATATGAAAACTACAACTTTACAATAACCAAGTGTGCGTAAAAACAATTGTGCAAACAACAATTCATCGAAATAAAATTTTTCACTGTAATGCACCGGATTATTGTGCATAGTTTATTTTTTAGCTAATTTTTTGCCATCTTTTTTTTTATTTTTATTAATAATAATTGCTTCGTCAACCTTGCAGACACAGATCAAAGAGTTTTTATCGCTCTTATCGCTTCTTCTGATAGTGCCACAAACGTTAAAAAATCAACTTTTGTAAATATAAACTATTTTTTAATGTAATTTTAATTCGTTGTATACCTTAGAGGATGGGGGCTGCCAAACCAGAATTTATACAATTAATGAAGTGTCATTAATGGAGATGTCCTACTTTGCTTTCCGTACCACACAATTGAACAATTAAGAGAAAATTGATCAATATTTTTTAATCACGAGTCTTTTCGATGAATTGTTCAGTGTAGAATTGTTCCCGTGTAAAATATACAATCATAAATTTCTTTTCAAACACCCCCTCGGATTGCAAGACTGTTTCCTAAAATGCATTTAGAAATTGGAAGGTTAAATAAAGAAAGCATTTAGTTAAAACTGAGATACTCTGTCGTGAAACATTGGTTCCTGTAGAAATCCGTCCGAAATTCGTAACAATAGTATTATATTCCAGATTAAGGACTGAAAATCGCAAGCAAATTCCAAATTCTCATTAAACTAACAACTACTCATTCTATTCACCATTATAACAATACGACACATTCTTGTTAAAAAATTATATTTTATAATTTTTCATTTATGGAATAACAAAGAGATATGTCAAAAAAGGGTTACACAATTATCAACTTTCCATTTTCCATAAAAAAAGTTTAATTTGAGAAAAAAAATGATAACAAGAATACTATCTGCTCCATAAGACAAAGTTGTTAGATTTGTCAGTGAGATCATTTGTATATTATGCTGCGAAGGAAGAAAATAGAAAACAGCATAATTTATGAAAATATGTATAAAGAAATATGAAAACTATAAATTTTTTTATAGTTTTCATATTTCTTTATACATATTTTCAGAATGAGGTTCTTCTTCGTGGTACTGTGCATACTATATGTATGTATACTACACGAGTAAACTCATACATTCATGATAGTTTAGTTTTATGATTTATGAGAACGATGCTGGAATTGGAAATATGAGAAAATGTGTTTTCTTATAATACGGTATGGGTGTCTTTTTTATTATGTGTATACGACGTTTAGGAACATATTATCATTACTACTTATATACGTAATGATTATATTACTGATAATTGGATTGTGTAGTCTATCGATTTTTTACGTATACTGTGGCTGGTTTATATTGGAAATGTACTTGAACCGCCTTTATTTTGTAACCAGGGCCACACAACAAATACCATACATTATTTATAAATTATTAAGTGAAAATTAACGAATATAAATCAAACCTCTCACACCATAAATAATTTATATAAGAAAACAGAAACGCCATAAATACATCATCTCGCTGTACATATATAGATTACAATAATAGATTAGAAAAAAAAATCATATAAATAGAAAATAATAATCGAATATAATATAAAAAAATATTTTAATATTTAATTTAAATTCTTAAATACTTTTATAAACAACATAGTTATTATACATATTTACAGATCAATCAACATAGCATTTAAAAACATAAAACAAAAAATGTAATGGAATGAAAATACCATCACCATCAATTATAACCAAACACAAGACGAGGAATAAAAAAGCTAAACTGGGAAATTTATAACAAAATAAAAATGGAAAACGATGATAATATGAATGAGATAAGACTCATTGAAAGATTCATTTTTATTGCTATTATTATTATGTTATTGTTGCCGTTTCTAAACAATGGAAATATACAAGTCAATTTTATTTATAAATGTTAAATTTTATGGGCTTAAATGTACGTAAAGAAACAATAATAAATGGTCGTATTAGTTCCTCTTGGTCGGATTTACACTTTTTAAATAAAGTGCGGGAGTGAAAGTAAATGGTGGTACTATATCAGTGATGACCTTTCTTCATCTTTTAGTTGTTTTCAAAATATCCAAGGAAAAAATATATCGTCAAAGTTATTTTGGATGTGCTGTTTAAAATCACAAAAGCATACACAACAACTCAAATTGCAAATTGTTATGGTACACCTTGCAGCGAAGAAGATTGATTTTACCGATCACAAATTTTTTGTTGACTGCAATCCTGACGAAGAGAATACAACGCTTACCGAATACAGTTTAAAAAGGTCAGTATACTTACAACTAGTTTTTCCAACTTTGAACGTTCAAAAAATCTCCCGCCAACAACTCTCGGAATGCGTGGGTTTGTTGAACTTAAATTATGATTCCAGTTCCCGAGTGCGATATTTTTATTATATAAATTCTAGCTAATATACTCACGACGACTAAAACAATATTAATTGATGAATTTATCATTGCCGAAGTATTACTATCTTCTATTCGACTAATTGGGTGAAGTGACGCTTTTCCAAAGGTCTGGCTTATTTGAATTCATAGCCCATTTGTTGAATCGGTTGATTTGCAAAAAATCACGCCAAACTCTGATATAACTCAGGAGTTACCAAATACATTTTTTTCAATAACGAAACTACAATGTTTTAACATCAATGATAGTAATTTCAATAGAAACCGCAAATAGTAAGAATTTCTGAAAGCAGTTTCGTCGGTTAAGGATATTTAAGAAAAAAGTAGACTGCTTCTAAACATTTCACTATTCGAATAGCTCAAAAAAGCAATTAATTTGATGCTCTAAAATTACACTTAGAGGCTTATAAAGTAAACATTTTATAATTTTGATGGAATTTAGACATTTGTTTTACATTGGGATATTTTTGTAAATCGACTTGGACATAAAATTATAATTTAAAACGGGATTGAATTCAAACCCAATATGTATCTTATAGGACATTTCAAATGCCTTGAGTAATTTGTTAATTCTATATCAAACCTCATGTAGAAAATTTTATTTTCATGAAGTGGAGCTAGTGAATAGAGATCATTAAATTTTTGAGCGATCGAGATAGCGATTGACTTTCGACTCCTGGTCATATATGTTTATTCGTGAGGATAGGTACGTACATTTTCAGCAGTGCCTAAAAAATTATATTACAAAAACCCACAAAAATCATGCAGTTAAAATTTTACCATACAATTATTACAAAAAATTTTAATAGTGCAATTTTATTTCAGTAACTCAAAGCCAAACTCGATCTTAATAATGGAAATGTCCGGAGCAAGAACTTCTATAACATATACTATGAAATCCATATACGATTTTTGCAACTTAGAGTGGGCTCAACCATTTCTTTCTTCTTGCTATTTTTATAAGGCAACCCACTTGCTGTATTTTACTATTTGAAAATTTTCTTACACGCCAATGAGTAAATTGTTCACAATTTTATTAAAATTAATTTCTTCATCGAATTTATTATAGTTCGCGTTAATTTGATTATCTTTTAAGTATACTCTCGTTCATCACCATTCATCATATTATGCTTGAGAAATAACATTAAAATATAATTTATTCCGTGTCACCATTTAATTGTCTGATGCGTGACTCGTAAATCACAACTAAATAATTCAGCATTTATTGCAACACCGTGCATATACTTGTGTATATCCAAATTACAAATACATCAGCACAACATGAATATAAACATACACAGGCATGTAAACATTTT
The DNA here is from genome assembly GCA_932526605.1 of Nephrotoma flavescens. Classification (NCBI taxonomy): domain Eukaryota; kingdom Metazoa; phylum Arthropoda; class Insecta; order Diptera; family Tipulidae; genus Nephrotoma; species Nephrotoma flavescens. The sequence continues at coordinate 89,434,505 of OW052222.1, read as the reverse complement.
ATATTTCGAGAAAAATTATTGATTTTCCAAAATATTTGGTCGTGCGATAGTTATAACAGAGTAAAACTTGATATCATAACTAAATATTATTTTGGATACATGAAAATTAGTTGTAATAGTACAGTGCACCAAATAAATGTTAGCATCCGTACAAAACCCTGTATCTGAACAATTTGTTCACTATATATTATGTAACGTACAATTTTCCAATATTTTTTTTATTTTCTGTTAACAAATGCAATTATTTGATCACCTATCGAGATTTCCGTCATAATGTTATGTCATAAACACATGTTGTGTGTCGGCATCGTTGACAATTACTATCGAAATAAAACTTTTTGTTGTCGAAGAAAAATGAAGAAACTTATATGAAAGTTAACATGATGGTCGAAACAAAAAATAGAAGGATGAGAGGACGGATGGTGGAAGAAACCACAATACAATGTATTTTCCATTATTTCGTTTTTGTTTCGTCTCTGCTAAATAAATAATTAAATTGACACAATCAATTTTCATGTTTATTTTGCCGTTTGTATATCTTCTTCAACAACCACTTTTTTCATTAAAAATGATTTTTTTAGCTTTCTGTTGGTTTGGTTCGTCATACCCAACCATTTATATTACGAGATAGACTCCAGCTGAATGATGAAAAAAGACAACGAAGACAACCTAATCTAATTTTCAATTTGAACCAACAAAAAATAAATAAAATTCTAAATTGTCTTTCGATCAACAATAAAGGAGAAATGAAACTTTTATTTGGGTTTTTCATAGAAATAAATCGTTATTTGTATGTCTGTCACTGCTTGTGTTGCGTTACGCTCGCGATTATGATACGAACGATGGCATTCAAAAAGTAAACCTCATCCCAACATACATAATAAAAAAGCTCCATTTTCCGATTACTCAATCATATTTTTATTTTGTTCCTGTTGAGAAAAATATGATGAAAAGTTTATAACATTTTCAAATTTTGTTTTCTTGTGGTTATATTTGGGAAAGATACTGTGGATACAACAAATTTGGTTGTTTGATTTGTGGGTTGAACATTTTATGTATCCATTTTTCATGTGTTTGGCTGAATTTCTTCCAGAGAAAATAATGGTTGTACTTTTAGAAGTAACATTAAGTTGGCTTACTTATATTGCCTAGCATAGGTATAGAACGAGAATAGCTTATGTAAACAAAGTACACTATCTATAAGCACACATTTTTATAAAGCCGTTATTAGAAGGATGCTGTTAATCAGGAATAAAAATGAAACATCATTTATACAAGATAATATACTTCCCATTCTTAATTTCAAATATGTATGTATACATTATACATCCTAAGCAACAAGATTTAGAGGTGAATATGTTGTGGCTAACACATAAACGTAAACTTACCAGTCTTTTGGTAAAACTGTATTGTATAAACTAACAGAAAACTAACAAGATCAACGCTTTTTGAAAATTTAAACTTTTAATTCATTGTCGTTTTTTATACATGCTAAAGTTTTCAACATCATTGCAAAAATTGAAAAAGCTCCTATGGAATTTGTTCGCTAGGAACTCCCAATTAATGGAAAAAGGTTAAGTATGAAGGTTGATTGGCTATTAGAAATCCGCCTGGACTGTAAGATACCGAGCTTTGGAGAAATATTGGTTTTTATCAAAACTCGTCATTTCCATTGAACAAATCTTCTTTGAAACAATTAACAATATGTTTGTTTTAAAAGTTTTGCGTAAATGCTAATTACTTTTCAAAACGTTTGCTTAAAAACGAACATTCCCTGAGCCGATTTCGACTTAAAATATATCCGGTAAAAAGCCTTATCAATTTTCGGCATACAATTCATAAGAGGTAATAAATCTTTTAATTTTGCTGGACCTATCTTGTACTTAAATTGGCTGACGTTCTTAGCCGTGGGTAAGTTCAGTCAAATTCACATTTTGTGGCTTCCTGGTTTTAATCAAAAATAAATTTATTGTAATTAATTCTTCATTAAATCCTTTCCGGTTCTTATTAATTGAAGTACGTTTTGTGATTTGTACAATAAATATTTCACGGGTAAAAATGATGGGAGGTTCAATGAAATAGAAGCTGCATTATCATTCCAAAAATAGGCCGGTTTTATTTGAATGAGCTTCAAATTCTCTTTATTTGAATTTATTGATTTTATGTGTCTCAATAACGAAACCGGACTATAAATCTCCAAATTTTTTAAGTTCCGCTCGATGCTGCTATGAACTGCATCGACCGCTAATAAAGTAATTATTTGTTACTCCCATGATTATCGTCTAAAACTGATAAGAGAATTTTTACCAGGGCTCACGCTCGGTCATTGCCGGTCCTTCCACTTAGCGCTTCATGCCATAACACGCAGTATGTATTTTTGTTTTATTGCACTAGCCTGTCCGGTTGTATACATTAAATTTCCGCTTATAAAAGAAGCAGGAAACATTTGCTTTCGTAAGAGAATCACATTTTGAAGGTCATAGCAAATGATGGCAGTATTATTATCTGGATTGCTAAGATCCTTATTCCTCTCTAGCTTAGCTAGTTCACGCGCTTTACAATGTTTGTTAACCCTTTGCGGTCGTAGGTCTACTCTCAGCCACCAACGCTTTTTTACCGTTCCAGTCGTATATCTGCTCTCAGCCACCACACCAAAGAACCATACTGATCTTATATTATATTAAAATTTAATTAAAAGAAAACAGCAATAAATATGTGCAACACCTTCCTTCTGTTTGCTGTTCTATGTACGACAGAAATAATAAACCTAATAAACGAATAATGCTATTCTAGAATGCATATTGATTTGTGCATATAATTTCGTGTCTCATTTTATGGAGCATTTACATGTAGAAAATTGTTTTCTTCTACAAATTTTTGTACGTAAATAAGAAAGCATCCGCTATTTAAAAATATTTAATGTGGGAGAAATAAAGAAATATATAGTAACGCCATAATTTTTTATAGCATTATTATTAATTTATTTTTAATTAATACAAATGCGAAATTTATATTTTTATCTAGGCGTCTGTTTCTATTATGAATCCTCGACATTTATAATTTATAAATTTATAAATTTTCGAAATAATTTTTTTTTTGTTAATTTTAAAATTCTTGCCATAAAAATGCTCGGATCGAATATATTTTATGGCAACATTCATTTTTATTGCAACATTTTATAGTGGTTTTTGGCGGCATCCATACGTGCCGGCTTGGCATCCATAATAGAAATAAATGCGGAATAAAACCAAATTAAAAAAGAATTAATCAATTTTATTTTTCCTTTATAATCTTGCATATTTTATATTACTGTTCGTTCAACAAAAATTAATTTCGACCAGCATGACACCCACGTATAAACTTAGTACGACCGCAAAGGGTTAAACAATATTTTCTCATGTTCACTCGGATGTTTCAAGAGATTAAATTGGACACATCCGTCACGGTGGTCTTTCTTGGGATGAAAGAACGAATAGCTGAACCCTTCGTTGAAAACTTTCGAGTAAATATTCATTTTAACGGGATCGTCTTTATAAGTTTTATATAAATTGTACATCGTAGTTAGATTTAGCGCTTGGTATAAATATACTGATCTGTCGAATTCGCCCAATAGTAATGTTATTCATCACGTATCTGAAATCTATGCTGCCCATTGGCTCAATACAGGAGATAAACTAAACAACATATTTCGTTTGTTAAAGGAAATACACCAAAATAGAAATTAATTTTTTGTGGATTAAACAAATTTCCAAGATAATTCCACTTTTTAATGTGCAACTTGTTCATTTTACTTATATAAATAACGAGACCATCCAAATATAAACACCTAAATTATGCATCAATAAATTCAGTTAAAATTAAACATCTCAATTTGAACTCATTACGCATTCACAGTAATCCCTAAAGTTTCCAGTATCCCAAAAATACCTTCATAATGTTTAAATCAATAATTGATTATAATTTCATTTAAACAGAGCTAGAGCAAACGTAAAACCATCAACTATAAATTTTTCTATTATATTTAATCCCTAATTTTCCAATGCATTAACATTAATTTACAATTTTGCCATTTATAAAATAACTAAAACGTACATACACAGATATAGAGAGACAAAACCTATGGCAGAACAAAAATTTAAATTAAAATTCATATCATGCACCTTTAATCAATGCAATATACATTGGAAAATGATAATGTAACTACCGCACCAACCAACGAGATTTTTTTCTCATTTCGTTGTTTTGTGTTATTTTGTCATAATCAATTCAATATAAAAATGTTTATGTGTAGTCGAGGCAACCGTAATTTCTCAAACTATTATTATTGGAAAATATTTTGAATGCATAATGCAAATTTAATGAACACAACACAAAACGGCAAAAAAATACTAAACTGGTAGATGGGTCGATTGGTTTGTTATTACATTTAGTCATGTGAAGTTAAACGATTATTTTGTAACCATAACACATTGGTCACCACATATCGACTCGCACATACCATACCAAATACATACAGTGAATTTTAATCTTAAATCTATATGGAAATCCTTTTTCATATCAGTCCCTCCGACGAATATATATGTATATACATATATATATATATATATATATATATATATATATATATATATATATATATATATATATATATATATATATATATATATATATATATATATATATATATATATATAACGGGTGATTTTTTTGTGGTTAGGATTTTCATGCATTAGTATTTGACAGATCACGCGGGATTTCAGACAAGGTGTCAAAGAGAAAGATGCTCAGTATGCTTTGACATTTCATAATGAATAGACTTACTAACGAGCAACGCTTGCAAATAATTGAATTATATTACAAAAATCAGTGTTCGGTTCGAAAAGTGTTTCGCGATTTACGTCCGATTTATGGTCTACATAATCGACCAAGTGAGCAAACAATTAATGCGATTGTGACCAAGTTTCGCACTCAGTTTACTTTATTGGACATTAAACCAACCACACGAATGCGTACAGTGCGTACAGAAGAGAATATTGCGTCTGTTTCTGAGAGTGTTGCTGAAGACCGTGAAATGTCGATTCGTCGCCGTTCGCAGCAATTGGGTTTGTGTTATTCGACGACATGGAAGATTTTACGCAAAGATCTTGGTGTAAAACCGTATAAAATACAGCTCCTGCAAGAACTGAAGCCGAACGATCTGCCACAACGTCGAATTTTCAGTGAATGGGCCCTAGAAAAGTTGGCAGAAAATCCGCTTTTTTATCGACAAATTTTGTTCAGCGATGAGGCTCATTTCTGGTTGAATGGCTACGTAAATAAGCAAAATTGCCGCATTTGGAGTGAAGAGCAACCAGAAGCCGTTCAAGAACTGCCCATGCATCCCGAAAAATGCACTGTTTGGTGTGGTTTGTACGCTGGTGGAATCATTGGACCGTATTTTTTCAAAGATGCTGTTGGACGCAACGTTACGGTGAATGGCGATCGCTATCGTTCGATGCTAACAAACTTTTTGTTGCCAAAAATGGAAGAACTGAACTTAGTTGACATGTGGTTTCAACAAGATGGCGCTACATGCCACACAGCTCGCGATTCTATGGCCATTTTGAGGGAAAACTTCGGAGAACAATTCATCTCAAGAAATGGCCCGGTAAGTTGGCCACCAAGATCATGCGATTTGACGCCTTTAGACTATTTTTTGTGGGGCTACGTCAAGTCTAAAGTCTACAGAAATAAGCCAGCAACTATTCCAGTTTTGGAAGACAACATTTCCGAAGAAATTCGGGCTATTCCGGCCGAAATGCTCGAAAAAGTTGCCCAAAATTGGACTTTCCGAATGGACCACCTAAGACGCAGCTGCGGTCAACATTTAAATGAAATTATCTTCAAAAAGTAAATGTCATGGACCAATCTAACGTTTCAAATAAAGAACCGATGAGATTTTGCAAATTTTATGCGTTTTTTTTTAAAAAAAAGTTCTCAAGCTCTTAAAAAATCACCCTTTATATATATATATATATATATATATATATATATATATATATATATATATATATATATATATATATATATATATATATATATATATATATATATATATATATATATATATATATATATATATATATATATATATATATATATATATATATATATATATATATATATATATATATATATATATATATATATATATATATATATATATATATATATACATAGTTTGGTTTATAATGCCTTCTACATACGAATTTATTCGAGTTAAAGAAATGAAATTATAATCGTATAAGATGGTATGACATTCAACGAATATATAAATTTTGTGTGATGAGTGGTATGAAGTACTCACAGCTAAAAGATGGTATATAATGATAACGATCATAGAAACTTTATATCTTAAGTATATATTTATGGAGGGGATAATTTTTCTTCTCCATAAATGGACTTGCTTGCTGAACTAAATCCGAACAAAAAAATTATAAGATGGTAGAAACGAAATTATCCTTTTTATAATATGTATACATAAATGAATTCTTATATCATGGGGTGGTCAATGTTATCTCGAGTTTTCACCCTATACTTTCTTTTTTAATTCAAAACATTGTGGTCAAAAACTTCAAATATATATGGTGAGGAAAGAAAAAATAAATTATATAACTTATATGTTACATAAGTGTGTGGTACTATGTGTTCAATGTTCATCTTGTACTTGTAACATAAAGAAAATACATAAGAGTGATAATCTTAGTACAATAAATTGTCATATGAAAATTCAAATCGAAATATTTGGAGTTAATTTTGCGGCTATCGGACGGAAATAGGACGTACATATATACTTCAATATAGTTCTTTCCTTTTTTCTCAATTTTCTAAAATCAAAACAACACACACAAAAAATCGAAACATGTATATTTGACATACATACGTGTGTGTAGAAAATAAACAGAAAAATTCAAATACATTTTTTAAAGCTATTGCAGTTGTATTGCATTGCAATACGTAGCCGCATCAATATAAAGAATAGAATGTCGTTACCCCAGTATTGTGTTTTAAATGCATGCATTTAAATGCACGCATTTTGCATACATTTAAAACACTTAAATACTGGGTGACGATATGTACACATAGCAAATCAGGATACATATACACGTATATACATTCAAAATGATCGAGCATGCGCACATTTCGATTTTAATGTTTTGTGGAATACAAAATAAACAGCGAAGAACCATATTACACAAAATTTACAATAAATACAAACACATACATACATGCAAATAAAAATAAAGTTGTTTAAAATCAGAATTATAGAAATGTAAATATAGCTTTTGTTTTACTTGATCGTGAATGAATGAAGGAGTACAAGAAATAATGCAACATGTATATTTTTTATGTTTTTCATGTGTAGATGTAGTGTATTCGTATTATTTAATTTTTCGTATACAATTTCATATGCGTTAGAGTAATGGAAAACGGATGAAATGGGATTTTTAACTCTTTACCTGTTTACGTCACAACGATACGAATGTCGAGTATATTCGTCATAAAGATAAAAAAAATTACAATCGTATCAACTGTAATTTCTTTTTCCAGAAGAAGGGCAAATAAAGATCATTTAAAAAATATGTATGTATATACATTTTAGAATATTCATAATTAAGCAGGGAGAAAAAGTTTTCCGAAACAAAATTAAACAGTTAAAGGGGTTAAGTTATTTAAAAATTGTTTTTAGATTTTATGAAGTAGCTAAATATTTGAATGGACAATATTATTTTTGATTACATATTACTTTGGTACACCTCCAATAATATTTAATCAAATTATTTAGCCTATAATCTGACTAATCCGAGTTCTCGAATATCCCTAAATTTAATTATTACGAGTATTATTGAAAAATCTAAAGTCTTACTGATAGCGCATATATTTATTTTAAGAGCTCTATAATTCACACGGTAAAATTTATTAATCTATCATTACTATCATTACGATCCAGAATAATGAATATTATTTTTGTTTTTTGTGGTGTTTATTAAACGTTCGTTATTAATAATGGAGAATTACCTACATACGTACGAGTATTTATGAGTTATTTATTAACGAATATTGCAGCTCCCAGCGAGAATCTCAATGCGCTGGATATTCCCATTGCCCCTTTCCACTTTTTAAAGCCCATTTCATTTTTTAAATTTTTTTCGTGCTTTATTTATTTATTTAAGAATTCCAATTGGGCGACACACAGACAAAGTCCAATTACGCGTCGCCTCTATCTAAATACAAAGCTAATAAATATAAGAATAAAAAAAAATATAAATATAGTATACAAAATAATAAGAATAATAATTATAATACTACGAGGTACAAAATATAAAAATTAAAATGAAAATTTTACTCGAATATAAATTGAAAAGTTAGTCAAATGAAATTAAGTTAACAGTGGACCGCTTAAAATACATAAATGGAAGCCACTAACCATTACTAGTTATCTAATATCGATACTTGTGCGCGTGATTAAGGAAGTTGAAATACCTTGAAACAATTAGAACAATGAAAATAAAGTGCAAAACAGAAGCAAAGCAACTAGTATAGACAAGACAGGTTAGTATAGATTTTGAATTAGAAAACGATAAACCCCAGATCTGTATTGTTGCATGGATAATGAGAAGTCCAAGGAGAAGAAAAGCTCATTATGACCACTTTGCATTCTCGTAAGGGGGTTTGAGGATCCAAGATTAGTACGAGATAGTATTGGAAGAAATAATTGATGGTTTCTCGTCTTATAAGCAGGCACATACAAATTCAACGAAGATAAGGCGGAGGTTTCAATTTTAAAATTTATTATTTTGTACAAAAATAACTCATCATGTGCTCGTCTCCGAGGCTGACCATACTGAAAATTTTGAACCTTGTGCCATACATAATATTGCCTGAATGCGGGATAGATTTATATACCAAGAATCTTGTAAATTTTTTTTGAATCCGTTCTAATTGGTCAATATATCTATCGTAAAATGGATTCCAAATTTGAGTTGCATACTCGAGAACACTCCTAGTTAGACAGTTAAAAAGTATTATGAACAACGCTGGGTCACGAAAATCCTTACCGATGCGAAATATATAGCCGAGAATTTTGTGAGCTTTAGAACAAATCTGATCAATGTGTTTGTCAAATGATAATTTTGAATCAAAAGTAACTCCTAAGTCAGTAATATGATTGGCTCTAGCCAGTCTAATGTCTGAGATGTAATAGTCAAATAGATCAGGGTTACTTCTCCTAGAATAGGTAATTACAACACATTTCTGAATGTTAAGATTTATTTTATTCGTCACACACCATGAACTCAATGATTGCATATCGGTCTGCAATCGATAGCGATCGTTGGAGTTCGTAATCCTTGAGTAGATTTTTAAGTCATCAGCATAGAATAGGTGGGGACATACAAGCGCACGAGATAGATCATTAATGAAAATTTAGAAAAGTAATGGTCCTAGAGTAGACCCCTGTGGAACACCAGAACTAGCTACAATAGTTTTAGAAATACATCCGTTAAACTTCACATATAGTTCTCTGTTGTTCAGATAGGATGTTAGCCACTTACAAATGTGTGAAGAAATGCCAATTTTGCAACATTTGTCAATTAAGATTTCATGAGAGACAGTATCAAATGCCTTTTGGAAATCAGTATAGATACAGTCCAATTGACAGCCTTTATCGACACTCTCAAAAGCATAACCAGAAAACTCAAGAAGGTTGCTCAAAACTGAACGTTTTTCATAAAAACCATGTTGTACTATGCTTATGAAATTTCTAACTTCGTTAAATAATAAACCGTAGACTAACTTCTCAAAGATTTTGCTAAACGCGTTTAATAGAGATATTGGTCTATAATTTTCTATGCAACTTTTATAACCTTTCTTAAATATTGGAACAAGAAACGCGGTTTTCCACCTAGTTGGAAATATAGCAGAGTTTAAAGAGATATTGAAGATGATAGATAGTGGGTCGGTAGTACCTACCGACCCACTATCTATCATCTTCAATATCTCTCTTTCAACTGAAAAATAAAATAGTAGTACCTCTTTCAACTGAAAAATAAAATAGTTAGATATGTTATCTGGGCCCGAGCCTTTGTGAACATCTAATGACTCTAGAATACCTAAAACATCTTGCGGTGAAAAATACGTTATTATAGTTAACGGAGTATTCGATCTGTGTCCGTCAGTGGAACTGTCCGACACGGTAGGACTGGGTATAAAAATGGAATCGAAGTAATCAACAAAAAAATTACAAATTATATTACTATCATGGGATTCACTGGCTCCAAATTTCATGGTCCCAGGATAACATGATTTTGAAGACAGCGCTTGTGAAAAATTCTAAAGAAGCTTAGGATTACGTTTTAAGCTTAGTTCTGTATTTTTTAGATATTCAGAATAACATTTACGTATTTCCAATTTGACTGATCTGCGAAGGCTGGAAAAAATTGCATAGTCAGTTGAATTTTTATAAGTTTTGAAAAGTTTATGGTACTTGTGTTTGTTCCGAATGAGATTTATTAACTTTGATGAATACCATATTGGAAATTTAGATAAAACTTTTTGTTTAATAGTTTTAGTTTTCAAGTATCTACCCAGTGTGGTGTATAGAATATCGACTGCTTTCTCAACATCCAATTGTGAGTTAGCAAACACATCAGTCCAGTTAAACGTAGCTAGTTCCTCTCTGATACGTTCATAGTTTAAATTTTTAACATTGGTGTATAAACAGGTATTATATGGCAGTTTTTTGAGGGAGAGGTTACCTAGACTAATAACAACTGGTGGATGATATTTGTCCACCTTAGAGAGATGATCCCGAGCATGATTAACTTTTAACGAACTATTGCATACGTTGGAGAATATGAGATCTAATAATCTATTGTTACAGTTAGTCACATGATTATGCTGATAAAGCTTGACAAGCGTAATTGTATCGATAAGATACTGAGCTGCTCTACCTTCAGAAGAAATAGCATAAGATACGTTGTCCTTCTCCCAGGATATACACGGTAAATTGAAATCACCGAGGACTAAGAAGTTATAATTACTCGGTGAATTTAGCATAAAATTAGACAGATGATCACAGAAGGATTTATAGTTTTCGAATTTGGTGTATCGTGGTGGAAAATAAATAACAACTAAAATTAAAATCTTACCGTTACGTAAACTAATTTTTAGCCAAATATCGTCATAGACTGAGTTAAGACCACTAATCTCACCAACAACAAACGTTTTTTTAATCGCAATTAACGAACCACCGCCATCATCTAGACCCAGCAAGGGAAGGTTACGGTCCTTACGGAATATAATATAGCGATCGTCGAAAAACTCACGATCATTGATAGTTGCGTTAAGCCACGTTTCCGTTAGGCAAATCACATCATAATTGTTTGCAGAAATATTCAACTTCAAGCTAGATAATTTTGATTTAAGACCACGGCTGTTCTGATAGTATAATTCCATTTATATATACTAGCTACAAAGAAAGAATTATAAGTAGAACAAATATAAGATTATGAATAAGTATTCAAAATAGAAATAATAAAAATAAAAAATAAAGAAAAATAAAAAATTGAGAGTTATAAAAAATAATATTAATGAAAATATGTAATGATAATAAGAACAAAAAAAAAATAAAAAAATAAAAAAAATAATAATATAGTAACTAATAATAATAACAGTATACAATTAATCAAACTGAAAAATAACAAAAAAGTATTAGTGCTTATAAATCATTAAGTCACCCGACGAAAGTATTTTAATAACTTCACTAGTTTCATCCTTCTTAGCATAAATGATTCCATGATTGGCCCATACGAATTTGTATTGATGAGTGGTTGATTGCAACAATTGTATCGCTTCATATAATAATGCTTTGCTGGCAGGTGATAAGTAATCTGTTATGATCAAACTGCAGTTAATGCCACACAAGTTTAGTTTAGACGTTACCGTTTTCTTAAGTCTAGCAGCGGTTAAAAATTTATGTTGTAATAGACGGCTATTCCAGTCGATAACAACTGGCTTGTTCTTTGACCGAGATTTAGTTCGAAAAATGTTACGGACATTAGAAACATCATAGTTGAAATCCATAATGTTGCATAGATGCTCAAGTAGTTCCAATAAATTAACATTAGGTTCACAAGGCAGACCGTAAATTAATACTTTAGTTCCATTTATTTGTTGTTCCAAAAAGTGACATTTCTTCGAAACTGCAGATAGCTGTGATTTAATAGTAGCGTTCTCGTTCATGATTGACTCGATATTGGCTGTATTACTTATGATTTGATTTTCGAGTCTCACAAAATCATCGCATTGTTTCGCAATATTAAAAAGAGAATCAGACAATTCACTTTGTTTGATTTGCATTACTGCTATTTCATTCTTCAGAACTACTATATTATGTATGAATCAGGAATTGAATGTGTGAATGCCAAGCAGATAACGGTACTCAGCAAAATCAATTTTCCGTTGGAAACAACTTCCCGAAAGAATTGACACCATTTAGAAATATAGGAAAATTTGAGAAAACCGGTACACTACGTATATTTAGGATTCAGAAAAGTTCATTCTTAACCGTCATGTGAGTGAAGAAAAAATATCTTAATTTGAGTGATTAACTTATTTTTTCCACGTTCGTCCAAGTTGTAATATTTTTCATTTTTAATATATCCAGCGTATTGAGATTCTCGCTGGGAGCTGAAATATTAGTTTACAAATAACTCATAAATACAGTGCTCTTAACCTGCACCGACCATATTAGCCCGCCTCAATGAAACCTGTACTATAATTTGTTACACATTTATTACAATTTATTACAACAAACCCCGATTTTATTACAGTTACCGTTTCCGAGGAACGAGTGGTTGGTTTAGCTTGTAATTAAACCTACACTGCCAAAATTGAAACTTTTGATGTAGCTGTGATATCATGATGGTTCATGGACCAGAATTTATTACAAATTAATTACATTAATTTAATAGATCAAGATCAACCCTATATCTTGACTAAGGGTAGATTTCACCCCAAACGATTATTTATGAAAAAACATCGATTTTACCAATATTAATAAATTATTACACCAGACCGCCACCAGATATTGAGTGAAATGTTACTCCTTGGACCTTGTGAAGGGCAGATCAACCTTATCCAGATGTGTAATAAATTATCTTTGTGTCATTTTACACGGAATTGGCTCCAAACCGTAAAGGGTTCAAACGTCTAATTTAAAATTCTATTTTATCACCTTCAACAGTTTATTACAACAGACCACCACCAGATATCGAGTCAAATGTTACTTCTTGGACCTTGCGTAGGGCAGATGAACCTTATCCAGATGTGTAATAAATTATCTTTGTGTCAGGTTACACGGAATTTGCTCCAAACCTGTAACCTGACACAAAGATAATTTATTATAAATTGTAATAAATGTGTAACAAATTATAGTACAAGTTTCATTTAGGTGGGCTAATATGGTCGGTGCAGGTTAAGAGCACTCATAAATACTTGTACATAGGTAATTCTCCATTATTAATAATGAACGTTTAATAAACACCACAAAAAACAAAAATAATATTCATTATTCTGGATCGTAATGATAGTAATGATAGATTAATAAATTTTACCGTGTGAGCTCTTAAAATAAATATATGCGCTATCAGTAAGACTTTAGATTTTTCAATAATACTCGTAATAATTAAATTTAGGGATATTCGAGAACTTGGATTAGTCAGATTATAGGCTAAATAATTTGATTAAATATTATTGGAGGTGTACCAAAGTAATATGTAATCAAAAATAATATTGTCCATTCAAATATTTAGCTACTTCATAAAATCTAAAAACAATTTTTAAATAACTTAACCCCTTAATAAATAAACACATTTTTACTTAATAAACACATTTTTATTAATCACTTGTTTTTGTTTCGCAGAATATTTTTCAAAAAGTTTAAAAAATCACTCGATCGATTTCGACTTGTTAGGTCATCATCAGGAGTATCTACTGCCTGTGTGTTTCGCCAAGTGCCTACGGCAATTAGCGTAAAAAGTAACTTAACCCCTTTAACTGTTTAATTTTGTTTCGGAAAACTTTTTCTCCCTGCTTAATTATGAATATTCTAAAATGTATATACATACATATTTTTTAAATGATCTTTATTTGCCCTTCTTCTGGAAAAAGAAATTACAGTTGATACGATTGTAATTTTTTTTATCTTTATGACGAATATACTCGACATTCGTATCGTTGTGACGTAAACAGGTAAAGAGTTAAAAATCCCATTTCATCCGTTTTCCATTACTCTAACGCATATGAAATTGTATACGAAAAATTAAATAATACGAATACACTACATCTACACATGAAAAACATAAAAAATATACATGTTGCATTATTTCTTGTACTCCTTCATTCATTCACGATCAAGTAAAACAAAAGCTATATTTACATTTCTATAATTCTGATTTTAAACAACTTTATTTTTATTTGCATGTATGTATGTGTTTGTATTTATTGTAAATTTTGTGTAATATGGTTCTTCGCTGTTTATTTTGTATTCCACAAAACATTAAAATCGAAATGTGCGCATGCTCGATCATTTTGAATGTATATACGTGTATATGTATCCTGATTTGCTATGTGTACATATCGTCACCCAGTATTTAAGTGTTTTAAATGTATGCAAAATGCGTGCATTTAAATGCATGCATTTAAAACACAATACTGGGGTAACGACATTCTATTCTTTATATTGATGCGGCTACGTATTGCAATGCAATACAACTGCAATAGCTTTAAAAAATGTATTTGAATTTTTCTGTTTATTTTCTACACACACGTATGTATGTCAAATATACATGTTTCGATTTTTTGTGTGTGTTGTTTTGATTTTAGAAAATTGAGAAAAAAGGAAAGAACTATATTGAAGTATATATGTACGTCCTATTTCCGTCCGATAGCCGCAAAATTAACTCCAAATATTTCGATTTGAAATTTCATATGACAATTTATTGTACTAAGATTATCACTCTTATGTATTTTCTTTATGCTTGTAATATAAAAATAAGGGTAACATTCTTATTTTTTTGGATAGTTAATGGTGACAAACGTTTTAATGAGAAGATTGAAAAATGATTTACATGAAGTGTGTGCGGTAACGACAGAAGGGGGCCTTTTTGTATATGCCGGCGAAAAAATTGTTCTACTGTCTGTATCTCTGAAAAGAAAAGAGAATGAATGAACTCGAAAGCGTGACAGAATAGTTTAATAGATATACGCTAATTAATGGCCATCCAAATATTGTATAATATTAAACCAATATTTCACAAATTTCTGGAATGATTGCATTCGGTAGGAATATTAACAAAATCATAGCTCTCATTTAGTGAGTGTACGACACTGGATCAAAAATTGACATTTGATAATTTTTGACAACTGATAATTTTAAATATTTCTAGTTTTACGCATAAAAATCAAAATCAATAAAACGCCGGTTTAAAGTAAAAATATTTCTTTATAAAATGGGTTAGAAATATTTAGATTCACTTATTTATTTATTTTATTTTTATTTTACAAATAGCTCTTAAGCTAATTTTCCAGTTTATAATACAATATATATATATATATATATACATCATCTACTTAATAATTATGAAATTTCTTTTAACAGTTCTACCCTAAAACCCTTTATGCTTCTACAATTTCTTATATTTTCCGGTAACTCATTATACATCGATATATACCTTTGTCAAATATCGATTTTTTTCTTCTAGATTGTCTTTTAAACTCTAAATATAACTTATCCTTATGCCTAGTATCATAACTATGCACATCCTGTCTCCTACACAACAACTGACATAAAAATAAGTCATTTATTATTAGTTAGTACTGCAATAGGTGATATGTGGCATTACATAATAGAGTTATAATCTACCTTTTTCGTTTTTACCGATAACAAATTTTTATACTTAGCTAATACACCTAATTTCATTGCTAACTTCTTTGTAACATAACTAGCATGTTCTTTAAAATTTAGCTTGTTATCCAGAATAATTCCTAAGTACTTAAAACTATCTACCCATCCTATTACAGCATTATCTATAAAAATATTTCCATTTAATACATTATTCCCTATATACATACATTGTGTTTTGTTTACATTTAACATTACTTTATTTATACGAAGCCATTTTGCCACTTTACCTAACTCTTCATTCATACTACATATGATCTCGACCAAATCATTTCCCGACAAATACAACAACCTATCATCAGCAAACAAGTGAATTTTGCATCTATGTAGAATCTGTGGCATATCATTTATTTATAGTATAAATAGCAATGGTCCCAGCTTACTTCCTTGTGGCACTCCATACTTTACATTTACAGGATCAGAGCATACAGCATTTAACTTTACATATTACTTTCTATCACTTAAATAACTATCCAACCAAGTTAACAATTCGCCCCTCACACCATATTTGTTTAATTTTCCTAGCAACCTTGCTCAATCAATTGTTTCAAATGCCCTTTTAAAATCAAGGAAAACTGCTACTGTCGATTTTCTATCCTCCCTCTCTCTCTTCCAATCTTCCACCACCATCTGAACCGCTGAACCAATGGCCCATTATTTTATGATATTGCTATAAAGGTTGATTCAATCACTTCCGCATATCACTCGCGCAAAACAATTTTCCACTAAAATTATTCACCGATCACAGAGAAATATATAAAACGAGAAGATCTCATCGCCAAATCAACCAATCATTGCTTGGATTAGTACCAATTTTGGAGATCGCTTCGAAAGGATTCAGTACACACATATGAAAATCAAATCGTAAGAACAATCGTCCCTGATATCATCATAAATTAAAATTGTTTTGATCGTTATACTTTAGTCACAAACTAAAAAAGATAACCTCGTATATTATTGCACTGAAGATTGCATTCAAAACTGCGTCGACGTGTTCAAGCTATCACTATTACGCTTTAACGGATAAACCGCGCAAATTTTTAAATTGTGCAAATTATTTCAAAAATTTTAAGATTCACATCAACGAAATTGACGATTGGAAACGTAGAGAAAACACTACCTATCGGAATAAAATAAAACTGGACACCCTACTAGAAATAATCACCAGCGCTTAACATACTGCTAAAAATGGTCTAGTGGAGAAATTTTAAAGTTTAGGAGCTAACAGAAGATTGTCTAAAATCACGGGTACGATCCTCAATAATATTTTTACTTCAAAAATCTCTTTATTCTATCGAAAATGTTTCGAAGCGAAAAAATGGGTTTTGTTTTCATTGAAATCAAAGAGAAGTATTCATTCAAAATCCGTAACAAACCATTAGTGTATCATCAAAACTGATATTTAGCCAATCTATTCATTTGGTTGATGTCTCCATAGTTAGTGGAATGGTGTATAAGTACCAACAGCCGGTGATTAAGTAACCTACTTCTCGGAACATGAAGTGAAAGATTTTCAGTGATGTATGGTGAATCTAAAAGCGGCTGTTGGATGCCGATTCTTCTATTTTCAAGAGTACAGAGGTTACAATTCAGGAATCTAGTCTTATATGGAGGTAGTCGCGCCACAGTTTCATGGAAAGGAGTATTGTTCTCATACTCCAATCCGTTTTAATCAAAATAAGAGAAACCTTTTCTGCAACCTTTCGATTCTCTTAATGTGAACAGAATAGTACGGCTCCAGACAGTTACTGAATGTTCTACTTGGGATCTAATATATACGCGAAGTATACCGTAAGTAATGTAGATAAATCTTTTAAGTCACCCGTCCATCGTTTACAAAGCCAAACACTGAATTGGCTTTAGCAATAGTATTATTAATGTGCCTATTCACCGTCATACTTGAAAGGACCGTCACTCCTAAATCTGTTGTTTTATAGACTCTCTGCAATTCGATATTGTTGATATTTTAAGTAACGATTGTATGATTTATCTTCCTGTGATAAGACATTATCTTGTATATGTTGATATTCTAGTGCAACTTACTTTACTTTAGTGGAGTACTCACTATAAGGTTGTTAATGTCCTGTTGTAATTCTGTATATCGCGTTTCTTTGACGGTATAAAATATTATAGTATCATTCGCGTATAGAATTACTTATGATATCTGTAATTCGGCCAATGAAAACAAGAAATATTCAGAGTTCAATGTGGGTGGGTTGGGGGGACTCCCGAGGTGACTTTAATTACTTTGAATTTCTTATCGTCAATTATCACATATTGTATGCAGTCTGTTAAATATGAGTTGAACCGCTCAACGAATTTAAGTTAGGATAATTAATGAGATTCTATAATGGGTTTTGCAGACTTAATGAAAAATGTTCAATGTCGATGGGGGAGTTTATTAGTGATCCTGAATGACCTTGAAACTCATTAGTTTGCGAGATACTGACGAAAGTTTGGCTTTTAAAATTAGAACTTATACTTTTGTATGTACTTTTTGATTAAGCAGTTAAAAATAAATAAATATGTAGGTACATATTTTTTGTTCGTACACAATTTTTCGGAAAATGTATGGTTTCAGAGATATGAGCATAAATTGATCTACATTACAGCAATCAATTCTTTCTAAGTTAAAACGCTGTTTCATTCTAACAACAAATAAAAATAAATAAACTAAATTCTTAGTATCCTAGGCAAACGGGGAAAGAAACGAAGAAAGAATCGGTTTCTGTGATACCTCGTGTGGAATGGAGTTATAATATAGAAAAAAATACATATATAAAATATATCACAAGGACGAATTTTGTTTTGGTCACCCTGTGCGTTCTGGAGTGAGTAAGTGAGTGAGTGACATAGATGTTATAATATAGAAAAAAAAAATTGGTCACCCTGTGCGTTCTCGAGTGAGTCAGTGACATAGAAGTCTATATTATGACTTTCCAATTTTCCAGTTTTTCAATTTTCCAATTTTCAAATTTTCATATATTTTTATTTTCCTATTTTCCAATTTTTAAACTTTCCAATTTTTCAATTTTCCAATTTTCCAATTTACCAGTTTTCCAATTTACCAATTTTCCAAATTTCCAAATTTTTTATTTTCATGTTTTCATATTTTCCTATTTTAATATTTTACAATTTTCCATTTACCTATTTTCAAATTTTCTAATTTTATAATTTTTCAATCTAGAATTTTCAAATTTTCCAATTTTGCAAATTTCGAAATTTCTAATATTCCAATTTTTCCAATTTTCCATTTACCAATTTTCCAATTTTCCTATTTTCTTATTTTCCAATTTTTTTAACCAATTATTAAAATAAAAAGGTATCAACTAATGTTCCACCTAGGGATTTATGAATTGTCATGGCACATCCTGATACTAAAGGAAAATGATTTCGTTTTGCGTTTATTGTTTCGTTCGCTTCGTTCGATTACACTTTTCGTAACGCATTTGCCAGGTTAGTCCCCAAGTCAAGCGTGCCTAAAGAAGTTTTACTTCAAAAATAAAATTAAAAATGTAATTCTACCAACAGATTACATATCAGTACGTGGACGTAGTCTCACTGTTCACCTATGTAGACTCCTTTTAAGTGATTAGTTTGGTAAAACAGTTGCGATCAAAATAAAATCAAAAAGTAATACAAAATTAAATTTAACCAATTTTGAGTAAGCCTCAAAATTTGTATTAGATCATACTGAATTTAGTTTTAATAGAAAATGCTTAAAACAAGTGATTAGTTCATGTTGAAACCGAAGCGTAGAAATCCTCTTTCATTGAACCTATTTACTTCTACAAATTTGTTGACGATATTATTAGAGCAATACCGATTTTGGAAGTGGATTTTTTTGGATGCATTTAACAGTTTTACTCGGCTTATAAAATTTACAAGTGAAATTGAAATTGATAATCGTTCTAGATATTGTTGTGATGTATAATATAAAAGGAAGTTTGAGTACAGATTGGTATTATAAAAAACGTGATCGCCTCAATATTTTAATTTTGACTCTTGGCTTCCAGTTGCATAAAAATAATAATCCGTCGGTCAATAAGTCCCGAGCCTGGCTTTAATCGTCAACATAGTTTCCATCAAGAGTGATACATTTATTCCAACGATTCTCTGAAATTTCGATGCCTTTTTTGTAGAACGATTTGCCTTTTGCGGCAAAATAGGGGATTGTTTCGGTAAAAATTGTTGAGGTCTGCAAACAGGTAGTAGGCGCCAGGAGCCAGATTCGGAGAATACGGTTGCAGGGGAAGCCATTCGAACTTCAATTCATGCAGTTTTGACATCGTAACGACTGTGACACGGTGCATTGTCTAGATGAAAGAGCATTTTTTTGCATTTGAGGCCGTTTTTCGCAACTTCTTCCTTCAAACGCTTATTGGTGCGTGTACATAATATTCGCTGTAGGGCTTGTCTTTCTTAAGATAGTCCGACGAATCAAATATTTTGCGCATCCCAAAATACGGAGGCCGAAACCTGACCGGCCGATGTTTGCGTTTTTCCTTTCACCGGCTGCTATCAACTTAGCTGATTGACGATTCGATTTCGGAGTGATTTTTTGATGTTTCGATGTTACTTTGTATAATTTGAACTATGTTTTTCGATCTTTGAATCAAGTTACTTTCAAGTTTTCGTTTCAAATCAAATTTCCATCATTATTGATATAAATTGTTTGTCACATGAGAATGACGGCATATAGCATCGAAACACCGAAGTTTTTCTAATGAAACGGGGTTAAGCTTTAATCCAGTAAAATATTAGAATTGGATTTTATATTAAAAGAAATTTCCAAACAAACAACGAACCTTTTTCTTATTTCGCTAGAAGCAGATTCGTCGCCTATTTGGGATGTTTGACACGATATATTAGAATTTAAAATCTTTCTACAGTTGTCCAACCAAATTCGCCTTACTTCGTTTCCCTTTGTAAAGCGTTAAAGTTTGTTAAGCAATTTTCCACCCCAATAACAAGCCATTATCAGAGAATTGAACAAGGTTCATTTATCTAGGAAAGAGGCCTAACAATGCCAATATCGAAAATTTGATAGTCGTTTCAATATAAAAGGCAACGCCCGAGGTATTAAATTACGTACCGCAGTAGCTTCGTTTTTGTGAAAGTTAAAAAATATGCGGCGAAGATTTCATTATGAGAAATATTTAATTGTGAAAACTTTAAATTTATATTAAGTGCCTGCTTTTGTACTTACTTTATATAATAAAGCATATGCTAATTCCAAGCAATCGAGACGACAATCCAATTAAAATTTACACTACTATCTTCAAATAAAAAAATAATAATTTCATTATCATAATTAATAATGCAAAATGAACCATAAAACAGATAAATCTCACATGATTATTTTTAGTCAGGTTATATGAATAAAAAATATTTCCCATTATTGAAATTAATTAAAAAAAACGGACAAAAAACGAGTGCTGTTTTTTTAATTTTAATTTGCATAAATATTGGAATATTTAACAGCGCATTTCATGTTTATTTTTATATAAATCTAACGCGAAAGCAATAACGTGAATATATAAATAAACAAACAAAAAATCATTCACCGAGCTTAACCAATGACCACATAGCAACATCAAATAAAAAAAAAAATTGGTGGCCAATAACAATATTTGAGTGACAGTTAATTAGTTTCGTTACAATTTTGGAACATTGTTTTTGTTGTTTGGGTTATATTATAACAAACAAATATATTGATCAGTCAAGCCATATGAATTGACAAATGTATATGTTTATATAATGTCAATTAACTTTCAAATGCTAACCCAACTTTGCAAAAAACAAAACAAATAATAGTTGGGTTTTGAAATTTCTACTTAGCTCACTGTGTACACCAATTTCATATGTTTCAATCACTATAAACCTTTTCATGGTGAAGAAACATTACAATTATCAAGAAGTTTTTTAAAATCGTTCGTGATATCAATTTATTTAAGATTTTTTCAGCTTTTCGGAAATATTATTGTTACTGGCATCTATACAATCTTTACGACAATTCTAGTCATAGAAATTAAAGAGGCCATTATTTACTCACAATATATTTACCACAAAAAGTAGAAAATTAATTCCCCCCATTTTAACCCCCGGGGTCATTGTGTAAAACAACCCTTACAAAAATTGATAGGTTCTTGTTTTGAACTATAGGTACAAAGGGAGAGTTGAATTTTTGCAGTTTGGTCGACGACCTGATGAGTAGACCAATTTTTTATCAGTACGAAACCAGACTATCAAGAAAGAACTTGAGGAGGTTCTCATTTTTGTAAGAGTTGTATGTATTTTTACACAATGACCCTATGGGTTAAAATGAGGGGGGGGGGGGGGATTAATTTTCTAATTTTTATTTTTTATTTCTTTCTTCATAAATGTTGATATATTGTGAATAAATTGCCTCTTTGTTTTCTATGACTAGAAAAGTCGTAAACATTGTGAATGTCATTAAAAATAATATTTTGTCTGAAGAGCCGAAAAAATCTTAAATAAATTACAATTATCCTTCGTTTATGGCACAAACACTAAAAAAATCTTAATAGCTTAAGAAATTAAGAAATACAAAATACGGGCACGGTTCATACAACGACGATCCAACGAGAACATAATTATCGTGTGTGCTACCTCTTTACAAAGCAAATAGTCTTAAAAAAATTTATGAATTCCATTTAAATGTTAATTTGACACTTGAATTAAACACTTTTTTGCTTATTTAATTTAATTTAATGAGATTTTTCAGAATAGTATGTGTACTCTACTTTGGATGGTAAATTATAGTGTATTACGAAGAATGTGTTGGAAAATTGATAAAATTTTTCCTGACGAGGTTACATCAACATAATATACGTATTCAGAGAAAATTATTTTTTACTTACACATTTTTAACATAAATTGCGGTGTATGGAAATTATTCGTGCTTACCTAAAAATAAAAAGAAAATTAAATAGTTTAATAAAACGTAAATAAATATTATTTTGGCCAGGAGGCTCTGTTATAATTTCAAAATATTTTGTTAAATTTAGTATACAATATTACATTTTTGTATTTTGAACTAATACGAGCTTGAGCAAATACAATACTAAGAAATTGGTCAACTAAATTCATTATAGAAAAAATATATGTTGGTAATTTGAAGAGCAGATGCGACGATCTTAAGAATCACTTTATTAAATAATTATACCAGCTCTATAGCTTATATTATATGTATATTTAAACTCTACCACGTTAAAATATCAAATAAAATTGCCAGAACTACACTCGCCAGCAACTAAATCGACTCAAACCTCCGTGCGTACAAAAATTCGATTTTTTTTAAAATGGCTTAACCGATTTTCGTAAAACAACTGTTTTTACCGCTTGGTATTTTATCTTTTGAAAGACTCCTTTATCATTAAAATCTATACGGTACTTTACAAATTAAAGCAATCGTAGCAAAATGCGATGCTTCGGTGAAAACAATTGGCGTGCTGCAAAATGCGATGTTTCGGTAAAACAATTGGCGTGCTGCAATCTCCTGTATAATACCACGTGGACCGATACACAAGTTGTTGCTTTATTGCAACAAGGACGCGATCAACGAGAAGTCGCTCATCAGATCAACATGAGCCAATCTGCTTTCTAGTATCCAGAAGGTTTCAAAATTTATATTCAAAATGATAAACAAAAAAATAAATAAAAATGAGGTATAACTAATAAACAATGGAATGTTTTATGGTGTCATAACAAACTGTATGAGTCATTAGGACTTACGATAGTTGTGTTTTATGATGCCCCATTATCATAAAACCCAATTATGTTAAGTCCTTATGACTCATTCGTCTCATTATTCTATTTAAAACTTAAATCCGCCTAACGCAATAATTATGAACTGGTATGGCCTTTCATTGTATCATATAATATATAAACAAAATAAATGCAAATTAATAGCCGTGTTTTATTATTAGCGCCCGATAGCTGTATCCGGAGCCGCCAATTTTCTATGTCAAAACTTATATTTAGTGCGCTATTTTTGCATATAATTAATTTATTTAACTCTAAACTAAGTTTGAATTTTTGACTTATAGATGGCTAATGTGTAAGAATCACAACAATCAGTTTCGAACAAATGAGACTATTGATTTGAAAAAATCAGTCTTCTCATCAGGTCGCGACGACTGATGTTGTATTATTACATTGGAATATTGTCTATATATATACAACATACCATGTAGTTGTACTACTAGCGAATTACTGCTTAACACATTAGCCATCTATAAGTCAAAAATTCAAATTTATCCGCGATCCAGCGTTAAAGGAAAGAAAGTATGGGGTGGTTGGGAAGTTGATTGTGTATAAGTAAGTATCGATTATCATATTCGTTGTCACACAAATAGTGACGCTAAATGGAAGAATTTCCTACGATTTGTGTATTTAATTCGATAGTGCTGAAATTTACCAATATACAGAACAATCACAATAACACCATTACAATTGCAAAAACCAAAGTAAAATATCTAAACTAAGATTTTTCATTCAACTTTTAAGCTAAAAATCGATAAAAAAATGTGTTGCTCTACCTGGAGCCGCTATCGGAAGCGCTATTTATTTCAATGGGAAATTTGAAAAGGCCTTTATTTTGTAAACCCCTGAAACCATTAGAAAATTTATCTTACAATAAAAGTTTAAAACGCAGTAAGATAGATTCTGTTTTATAACGTCAGGTCAAAATAAATGTTAATTTGTATATTTCAAGTGATACATGTTTGTTTTATGGATGCATTTATTTTTTATTTTTATGGTATAGCGACAACAGTAAATAATAGCTGCAGTTTCAGTAGAAATTTTCCATTCTGCTCCGGATACTGCTCGAATAATAAAACACGGCTAATTTCAGATTAAATTCAAATATCTCGAGAAAAGGACCCAAATTTGTTTTAATTAAATCTAGTCCGTTTAACAGTTTTATTAATATTTTTAAGAAAGTGTTACTAAAGTTGATAAAGTGGTAGCTAATTTACGGTTTACTACAGAAATGTATCTTCTTGGACATGAGTACTGCCAAATTATTGGTGCTATGTTACCATCAAAAAAGCAAGTGTTTTGTGTTTTTTTTTAAACCACCGTACTGTAAAATTAACTATTCGTGAAAGTGGAAAGGAAAAGGAACAACATTCCATTGAAAAATTTGAACAATTGCATGATGAGTGAAAAACTCTTCTAAAGAATAAAAACAAACCTTCAAAAGTTTACCGTGAAAGAGAAATTACCTTTAATAGTAGATTGGATGATATTTTCGATGTCGCAGACACTAATGCCTAACGCTCCATGATGACCAGTGAAGACGACAAGCGATTCCTCTTGCCACAGCGTGAGAAAAGGTGTCCCGGATATTTGGCTGGAACGTATGAAGGCAGAAAAAACAAATGAAGATATCTTGAAGACAAAAGTAAATCAATGCCAATAGACTCACAAGCATTATTTTCGTCATCGGAAAGTGACAACGAAAGGATATGTAAAAGTCCAAGACTTTGGACATTCTATTGATGAACTCGTTCTGAATCGAACAACTCTGCGGCGTCTTCGTGAAGCAAATAGAGTAGAAATAACATCATCAGTTAAATCGACTTTCAAGTTTACAACAGGCGTAGTGCATTGGGATGGAAAATTACTTCCGGAGTAACTCTTCCGGATCTGGAACGGAGACCGTAGATTGTTTGCCGGTGATTATTTCTGATAGATGGATAACAATTATTGGGCGTTCCCAAAATATCAAGATCAACTGGCTTGGAAATGGTAGAGGCGGTTTTCCAAAGCTTAATCGATTGGAGAGCAGCTGACGGTGTCGTAGTGGCTTGCTTCGATACAAGATATTCAAATACTGGAAGATTAAATGGAACAGCTATTATTTTAGAGCAGAAACTGGATCGAAGTTTATTATATCTTCCTTGTTGACATCTTGTTGATATCTTCGTTCTTGACAGCCTCAGAATGATAATTTCAAGAACAGAATAAAGTTTATCAGTCAAATAAAAGTCGAAAATGATATCACAGAACGTGGTGTTAAGTTGATACAAGATTAAAATAAGATAATAACAAGAAATGAAGATGACATATTTTACTACAAGTCGTAAAAGACAACACACAGAAGTTTGCAACATATACCAAAACATCCTTATGGGGTAGAAGATCAACTAAGATTGATTATTTTCATCAGAAAAAATTATTCATAATATGATTGTATAGAAGAGCATAAACTCACATTTCTAAGGGGTGTCCCGTTAGATATTGAAACTTTCAAAAATATGGTCCACCCAACATATTATTTACCTCACTTCATTTGGATTTTTTCAGAAGCTGAAAAATAGCCAGTGTCATGCCAAATGGCGTGTTTTGACTTTCTTCAAAAATGTTGCCTAAATATTGATTTCATACAATGCAGTAAATATGTACATATATCGATGGAACTACATATGACACCGAAGTATTATTTCGAAAATTTTAAATTAAAAAAGATTTTATCAAGCATCGAACTATGTTTGTTACTTATTTAATACTATAGGCAACAAATATGGTTCGATGCTCGATAAAATCGAGCGCACCCAGCGTTCGAGTACGCTGAATTCAATGATGCTAGTCCCTTTCAAAAGTTAGTCCCCATTTTTGAGATATCGCTTTCGACATGTTTTGGCTCTGAGTCAAAAATTTGTGGCTCTGAGACAAAAATTTGACAAAATATACACTCATTCTCACGTTGATAGCTCTTGAACCATTAAGATTTTCGTTTTGCTTTTTTCAGCGAACTTGTTCCTATTATCCCGGCAAAACAATTCCACCCAGTGGGGGTTTTTTTATACAAAATGTCTTAAAAAACGGGCATTTTTTTGTTGCTCACCAATAGTATTTCAACCATTAAGATTTTCGTTATGCTTTCTTCAGCAAAGTTGTTGCGCAAATCAAGACAAACAACTTTGCCGAACATATCATCCACCATATATGTGTGTTTTACTTAGGGCAAGGTTAGGTTAGGCACTAGTGCACCTGTTATGTGATACCACAGGATCCTATCTCCACTTTACCCATCTTCAAAACCATTCGGAGCTACGTACGTAGCGCAAAATATCTCGCACTCCACAGTGTGCTACACCTGAAAGGTCGGCCATACTTTACATGCCCAAATACCTATGCCTTATGTATGAGAGTGCCGGACAAAATGGACAAGAAATGGTAATAAAAGTGTTTTTCATCGAAATGAAAAGAAACAAAATAACACAGAAATATGAACGTAGATGTGATTTTTCGGTATTGACATGTTCGGCAAAGTTGTTTGTCTTGACTTGCGCAACAACTTTGCTGAAAAAAGCAAAACGAAAATCTTAATGGTTGAAGAGCTATCAATGTAAAAATGAGTGTATATTTTGACAAATTTTTGACTCAGAGCCAAAGCATGTCGAAAGCGATATCTCAAAAATGGAGACTAACTTTGAAATGGAACTAGCACCATTGCATTCAGCATACTTGAATTAGGTTTACCCCTGGGTGTCCAGCTTGTCACAAAAAAAAGTTTCCGATTTGCAAGCACAGTGTAATTATGAAACACAATTATTTTTTGTCATTTCGTTAAAAAAATTACAGTGCACATCCATTATTAAAACCAAAATAAATGGTGGATCTTTGTAAATCGTCTTTATTGTCCATAATTACTTATTTATTCGACTTTAACGAAGAAGTGTGTTCCAGCATTAAACGAAATTACCTATTTTAAGAAGAAATTCCTTATATAAGGATTTACTACTTTTAAGTCCGTTTTTATTTGCGTTACCAAATTCGATTCGTATTTAGGTGAAAATTTATTAAATATTAACTTAACTTACTTAAAAAGTCGAAACATTATTTCCGATTATTTATTTTGTTCGGAACAATTTAGTGTAGTTAGCGGTTTATGCCTCAACCAGTCAGACTTAAGAGCTTAAGTTGTGCTCCGTTTTGGACCACCTAGGAGGGCAGTACGACATGCTGTATAAGATAGCGGAATTTTGACAGCGGAAAATAAGAGATTACGCTACTTGCCGCAAGTGACAGCACTATCACTAAAGAGAATTTTTTTGTAATGTAATTACCAGCGGAAATTTTTTATTCATTATGTATATATTTTTTCACGAAATAAAACATCTCAGCGGAATAAAATATTACAAGTGATCCTTAAAATGGCAAATAGATTGATCTCCGAAATATTGAAACTAGGTATATGAAATGTTGAAATTTAACAATAATCCTCATTTTTTCCACTAGTAACCAATTGTTTCGGTTGTTTTTCTTAAAGCTTAAGTTATACTGAGACTATATGGAAAATTTGGGGAAAATTCATGGACTAGAATTTTCACTAGAGTTTTTTGATTTTCTGCGGCCATATAAGTTATTTTCAGTTTTTGGCGAATATCTCAAAAACTTCCACTAGTAACCAATACTTTCGGTTGTTTTTCTAGTAGCCTAGGTTATATTGAGACTATATGGAAAATTTGGGGAAAATTCGTGGACTAGAATTTTCACTAGAATTTTTTGATTTTCTGCGGCCAAATAAGTTATTTTCAGTTTCTGGCCAATATCTCAAAAACTTCCACTAGTAACCAATACTTTCGGTTAGTTTCCTAGTAACTTAGGTCATACTGAGACTATATGGAAAATTTGGGGAAAATTCATGTACTAGAATTTTCACTAGAGTTTTTTGATTTTCTTCGGCCATATAAATTATTTTCAGTTTTTTTCGAATATCTCAAAAACTTCCACTAGTAACCAATACTTTCGGTTGTTTTTCTTAAAGCTTAAGTTATACTGAGACTATATGGAAAACTTGGGGAAAATTCATGGACTAGAATTTTCACTAGAGTTTTTTGATTTTCTTCGGCCATATAAGTTATTTTCAGTTTCTGGCCAATATCTCAAAAACTTCCACTAGTAACCAACAGTTTCGGTTGTTTTTCTGAAAGCTTAAGTTATACTGAGACTATATGAAAAATTTGGGGAAAATTCATGGACTAGAATTTTCACTAGAATTTTTTGATTTTCTGCGGCCAAATAAGTTATTTTCAGTTTCTGGCCAATATCTCAAAAACTTCCACTAGTAACCAATACTTTCGGTTAGTTTCCTAGTAACTTAGGTCATACTGAGACTATATGGAAAATTTGGGGAAAATTCATGGACTAGAATTTTCACTAGAGTTTTTTGATTTTCTGCGGCCATATAAGTAATTTTCAGTTTTTTTCGAATATCTCAAAAACTTCCACTAGTAACCAACAGTTTCGGTTGTTTTTCTTAAAGCTTAAGTTATACTGAGACTATATGGAAAATTTGGGGAAAATTCATGGACTAGAATTTTCACTAGAGTTTTTTGATTTTCTTCGGCCATATAAGTTATTTTCAGTTTCTGGCCAATATCTCAAAAACTTCCACTAGTAACCAACAGTTTCGGTTGTTTTTCTGAAAGCTTAAGTTATACTGAGACTATATGAAAAATTTGGGGAAAATTCATGGACTAGAATTTTCACTAGAGTTTTTTGATTTTCTGCGGTCATATAAATTATTTTCAGTTTTTGGCAAATATCTCAAAAACTTCCACTAGTAACCAATACTTTCGGTTGTTTTTCTAGTAGCTTAGGTCATACTGAGACTATATGGAAAATTTGGGGAAAATTCATGGACTAGAATTTTCACTAGAATTTTTTGATTTTTTGCGGCCAAATAAGTTATTTTCAGTTTCTGGCCAATATCTCAAAAACTTCCACTAGTAACCAATACTTCCGGTTAGTTTCCTAGTAACTTAGGTCATACTGAGACTATATGGAAAAATTGGGGAAAATTCGTGGACTAGAATTTTCATTAGTGTTTTTTGATTTTCTGCGGCCATATAAGTTATTTTCAGTTTTTGGCAATATCTCAAAAACTTCCACTAGTACATAACCAATACTTTCGGTTAGTTTCCTATTAGCTTAGGTCATACTGAGACTATATGAAAAATTTGGGGAAAATTCATGGACTAGAATTTTCACTAGAATTTTTTGATTTTCTGCGGCCAAATAAGTTATTTTCAGTTTCTGGCCAATATCTCAAAAACTTCTACTAGTAACCAATACTTTCTGTTCGATTCCTAGTAGCTTAGGTCATACTGAGACTATATGGAAAATTTGGGGCAAATTCATGGACTAGAATTTTCACTAGAGTTTTTTGATTTTCTGCGGCCATATAAGTTATTTTCAGTTTTTGGCCAATATCTCAGAAACTTCCACTAGTAACCAATACTTTCGGTTGGTTTCCTAGTAGCTTAGGTCATACTGAGACTATATGAAAAATTTGGGGAAAATTCATGGACTAGAATTTTCATTAGAGTTTTTCGATTTACTGCGGCCATATAAGTTATTTTCAGTTTCTGGCCAATATCTCAAAAACTTCCACTAGTAACCAATACTTTCGGTTGTTTTTCTAGTAGCTAGAAAACTGAAAATAACTTATATGGCTGCAGAAAATCAAAAAACTCTAGTGAAAATTCTAGTCCATGAATTTTCCCCAAATTTCCCAAATAGTCTCAGTATGACCTAAGCTACTAGAAAACCAACCGAAAGTATTGGTTACTAGTGGAAGTTTTTGAGATATTCGCCAAAAACTGAAAATAATTTATATGGCCGCAGAAAATCAAAGACTCTAGTGAAAATTCTAGTCCATGAATTTTCCCCAAATTTTTCATATAGTCTCAATATAACCTAGGCTACTAGAAAAACAACCGAAAGTATTGATGATTACTAGTGGAAGTTTTTGAGATATTCGCCAAAAACTGAAAATAACTTATATGGCCGCAGAAAATCAAAAAACTCTAGTGAAAATTCTAGTCCATGAATTTTCCCCCAATTTTTCCATATAGTCTCAGTATGACCTAAGCTACTAGGAAACTAACCTAAACTGTTGGTTACTAGTGGAAGTTTTTGAGATATTGGCCAGAAACTGAAAATTACTTATTTGGCCGCAGAAAATCAAAAAATTCTAGTGAAAATTCTAGTACATGAGTTTTTCCTAAATTTTCCATATAGTCTCAGTATAACCTAAGCTACTAGAAAAACAACCGAAAATATTGGTTACTAGTGGAAGTTTTTGAGATATTCGCCAAAAACTGAAAATAATTTATATGGCCGCAGAAAATCAAAAAACTCTAGTGAAAATTCTAGTCCATGAATTTTCCCCAAATTTTCCATATAGTCTCAGTATGACTTAAGCTTTCAGAAAAACAACCGAAAGTATTGATTACTAGTGGAAGTTTTTGAGATATTGGCCAGAAACTGAAAATAATTTATATGGCCGCAGAAAATCAAAAAACTCTAGTGAAAATTCTAGTCCATGAATTTTCCCCAAATTTTCCATATAGTCTCAGTATAACCTAGGCTACTAGAAAAACAACCGAAAGTATTGGTTACTAGTGGAAGTTTTTGAGATATTCGAAAAAAACTGAAAATAATTTATATGGCCGAAGATAATAAAAAAACTCTAGTGAAAATTATAGTCCATGAATTTTCCCCAAATTTTCCATATAGTCTCAGTATAACCTAAGCTACTAGAAAAACAACCAAAAGTATTAGTTAATAGTGGAAGTTTTTGAGATATTGGCCAAAAACTGAAAATAACTTATATGGCCGCAGAAAATCAAAAAATTCTAGTGAAAATTCTAGTACACGAATTTTCCCCAAATTTTCCATATAGCCTCAATATAACCTAGGCTACTAGAAAAACAACCGAAAGTATTGGTTACTAGTGGAAGTTTTTGAGATATTCGAAAAAAACTGAAAATAATTTATATGGCCGAAGAAAATCAAAAAACTCTAGTGAAAATTCTAGTCCATGAATTTTCCCCAAATTTTTCATATAGTCTTAGTATAACCTAGGCTACTAGAAAAACAACCGAAAGTATTGGTTACTAGTGGAAGTTTTTGAGATATTCGCCAAAAACTGAAAATAACTTATATGGCCGCAGAAAATCAAAAAACTCTAGTGAAAATTCTAGTCCATGAATTTTCCCCAAATTTTCCATATAGTCTCAGTATGACCTAAGCTACTAGGAAAACAACCGAAAGTGTTGGTTACTAGTGGAAGTTTTTGAGATATTGGCCAAAAACTGAAAATAACTTGTATGGCCGCAGAAAATCAAAAAACTCTAGTGAAAATTCTAGTCCATGAATTTTCCCCAAATTTTCCATATAGTCTCAGTATGACCTAAGCTACTAGGAAACCAACCGAAAGTATTGGTTACTAGTGGAAGTTTCTGAGATATTGGCCAGAAACTGAAAATAACTTATTTGGCCGCAGAAAATCAAAAAATTCTAGTGAAAATTCTAGTCCATGAATTTTCCCCAAATTTTTCTTATAGTCTCAGTATGACCTAAGCTACTAGAAAAACAACCGAAAGTATTGGTTACTAGTGGAAGTTTTTGAGATATTCGCCAAAAACTGAAAATAATTTATATGGCCGCAGAAAAACAAAAAACTCTAGTGAAAGTTCTAGTCCATGAATTTTCCCCAAATTTCCCATATAGTCTCAGTATAACTTAAGCTTTAAGAAAAACAACCGAAACTATTGGTTACTAGTGGAAAAAATGAGGATTATTGTTAAATTTCAACATTTCATATACCTAGTTTCTAACGGGTGATTTTTTAAGAGCTTGAGAACTTTTTTTTAAAAAAAAACGCATAAAATTTGCAAAATCTCATCGGTTCTTTATTTGAAACGTTAGATTGGTCCATGACATTTACTTTTTGAAGATAATTTCATTTAAATGTTGACCGCGGCTGCGTCTTAGGTGGTCCATTCGGAAAGTCCAATTTTGGGCAACTTTTTCGAGCATTTCGGCCGGAATAGCCCGAATTTCTTCGGAAATGTTGTCTTCCAAAACTGGAATAGTTGCTGGCTTATTTCTGTAGACTTTAGACTTGACGTAGCCCCACAAAAAATAGTCTAAAGGCGTCAAATCGCATGATCTTGGTGGCCAACTTACCGGGCCATTTCTTGAGATGAATTGTTCTCCGAAGTTTTCCCTCAAAATGGCCATAGAATCGCGAGCTGTGTGGCATGTAGCGCCATCTTGTTGAAACCACATGTCAACTAAGTTCAGTTCTTCCATTTTTGGCAACAAAAAGTTTGTTAGCATCGAACGATAGCGATCGCCATTCACCGTAACGTTGCGTCCAACAGCATCTTTGAAAAAATACGGTCCAATGATTCCACCAGCGTACAAACCACACCAAACAGTGCATTTTTCGGGATGCATGGGCAGTTCTTGAACGGCTTCTGGTTGCTCTTCACTCCAAATGCGGCAATTTTGCTTATTTACGTAGCCATTCAACCAGAAATGAGCCTCATCGCTGAACAAAATTTGTCGATAAAAAAGCGGATTTTCTGCCAACTTTTCTAGGGCCCATTCACTGAAAATTCGACGTTGTGGCAGATCGTAAGTCTATTCATTATGAAATGTCAAAGCATACTGAGCATCTTTCTCTTTGACACCTTGTCTGAAATCCCGCGTGATCTGTCAAATACTAATGCATGAAAATCCTAACCACAAAAAAATCACCCGTTATATTTCGGAGATCAATCTATTTGCCATTTTAAGGATCACTTCAAATATTTTATTCCGCTGAGATGTTTTATTTCGTGAAAAAATATATACATAATGAATAAAAAATTTCCGCTTGTAATTACATTACAAAAAAATTCTCTTTAGTGATAGTGCTGCCACTTGCGGCGAGTAGCGTAATCTCTTATTTTCCGCTGCCAAAATTCCGCTAGCTTATACAGCATCAGTACGACCACCAAAATTTTAGAGGTCAGTTGTTTATTTGTGACGAGAAGCTTATAAAATTTTGGTGAGTGTAGCACTAACCGAAGTGGTGCAATCGGCGTGTAACTTAATCTCTTAAGTCTGACTGGTTGAGGCATTAATGTTCTATTTTAATACTGTGATTCGTCGATTTGGTGATTAGTACCATGAAAGGAGAACAAGAGGCAACATGTAATAGTTTCTTGTTAGTGGAAACCTTCAAAAATGAGGTACCGTTATTATTAAGGAATACGGCGTAGTGCCGTAATAGATGGATACTTGTTTGGTTCCAATAAAGGTTACACGAATTACAAAAAGATTGCAATAGTGAGCCAGTTATTGGAGAGTGGGGTAAAAGTCGCTGCGTTGTCAAACAATCTGATATAACTTCTTTCGAGGAGGAACTATTGTTTGACGAACCGTATAGTCTAGCAACTACTACCGAGGACGAAGCACACTAAGTAAATTAAAGTATTGTTCGACAAAATAAAATTAAAATTGTCTCCATTTTGTTTAACAGTATTCATTTCTCAATTTTCACATTCAGTGCCAAAAAAAGTCGGACAATTCAAACAGGATACCACTACGCATCATTATAATTCATATTTCCACCTGCTTGAAACATCTCAACCTGTCTCAAATAATTTAGAAGTTAATTCCAATTCACAAAAAATGATTATTCCAGAAAAATCTAAGCAACTCATAGTAATTGAGGATGATTGCTTTATGCCTGGCCCTAGATGTTCTTAGAGTAATTATTTTAAAATTTATTATTTATTTTTTAATTGATGCACGTCTAACATTAAAATAAATCATTATTTTTCCAAGGCTGCAATAAACGTTTTGACGATTTTGACAAAAAATTCGATAGACTACAAAGTGAGATGGTATCGCAAAGAATCATGTTAGAACGGATAGAAAAGTTGTTGGTAAAAAATAATGAACCCAGAAAAATGTATGCGGAGGAATCGATAGATGGTAACAATGAACATTTGGGTGAAAAATTTAAATTTCCCTTAAATACGATCAGTGATTTAAAAAATTTCAATAGGGAAATAGGAAGTAACGCACAGTACAACATTTACATCACTCATCATTTGTCGGGAAAATCTGGAGTGGATGGCCTTCAAAGAAGTGGGCGTGAAATTAGTGTCGGAAATTGTTTTTACAAAACAGTTACTAACTCTAACATCTTGGACAGGCATTTCTCGTTCCGCAAACTGCAGCAAAAAGGTTGCGTTTCAAAGTTTTGAAAATGTACTCGATATCATACATATACAGTTCTTATGAAGGCAGATAATCGCTGAGTCAGACGGAGACTGAACAATTATTGCGAGAGAAAATATTGAAAAACTCGAACAAACGAAATTCCGCCGAACGTA
The DNA here is from genome assembly GCA_932526605.1 of Nephrotoma flavescens. Lineage (NCBI taxonomy): Eukaryota > Metazoa > Arthropoda > Insecta > Diptera > Tipulidae > Nephrotoma > Nephrotoma flavescens. The sequence goes on along the minus strand of OW052222.1, from coordinate 89,399,282 downwards.
CGAAAAAAGAAAAAAAAACCCAAAGATCGCAAATATTAACAGTGCTAAACCTGAAATTGAAACATTATTTGTGTTACAATCGAACCCCAAAAATGAAGGAAGTACTGAAGAAGAAAATGATCGTGGTAGTAAAGCTTGCGACGCCGATCAAGATAATTAAGCAAATATAATTTAATTTACTAAGTAAAAAACAATTATTTCGAGAGAAAATATTGAAAAACTCGACCAAACGAAATTCCGCCGAACGTAAGAAAAATGAAAAAAAAAAATCCATAGATAGCAAATATTAACCTGAAATTAATTAATAGAATTGGCTAAAATTCGGACATAGAAGTTTGGAACGGCGATATTCCATCAACATTGATTATTATACTAATCGTCTTCGAATGTTTAGCATCGCAAAACATTGTTTTCAAATTATTCTTTATGCCATAATACCAATATTGTCCGCTTCCCACTTCAACTACTCAACTTTAGCTGAAGTTTCTAAAAGCGTTTTACTATTTCTTGGAAGTTCTGAATGACCATGGTCTTTTAATATTAAACAAAGCCTAATGTCGTAATTTTTGTTCCCATAATTTTTTCCCATAATTCCTCATAAATGTCTGGTTCGGTTTCTGTAGGTAGTGTTGTTGATGAGGCAGTTCCATTTAAAGATGACAATTCACTTGTAGAAAGAGAAATCTGTGAATCTTCATATCCCGTTGAACCCGACCGTGCTACGATTTGTGGTGAGGTACTCACATTTAAAGTTGAAGACGTATTTGAAGGATTGTGAGATTTCAAATGTAATCGTTCTTTGTTTTTATAGTATTTTACTTTTCTAAAATAGCTTGACGAATAAAGATTTTTTATTAGTTCGGTTTGTATTAATTTTCAAAAACATTGACTTGCACGAAAAATGATGCTGCGGTGATGTAATAATGCAATTTATTTCCAAATATCATAATTTAGAAAGGCTTACTTATTTTCGAATAAAAAGGAAAATGTGCGCGGCAGCTATTCGAAAATTCGTCTTGTAGGTGTAATTTTCAGGTGATTTGCCTGTGTAGTAGAGCTGATTGAATAAAATAGATTTCTACCTAGATTGTTTTTAAAGAAACTCTAAGCATACGATAGAAAAATTGGTAAAAATATACTTAATAAATACATTTTATTAAACACTTGTTTTTCATTTCGCTAAATTAGATGTTTTGAATATTTTAATTAAAAAATTTGTTCAAAAAAGTTTAAAAAATCACTCGATCGATTTCGACTTGTTAGGTCAGGAGTATCTATTAGACTAAAAACAAGTGTTTAATAAAATGTGTTTATTAAGTATTAGTGTGTTTCGTCAAGTGCCTACGGCAAATATCGTAAAAAAAGGTAAAAATATAAGTAAAAATCCTAATTTATCGTTTGTAATGGATATTCCAGGCGAAAGTTGAAAATTGGGAGTTTTGTTTGAGAAAATGCTGTGATTTGTGACCATTTTCACCTTAAAGTTATATTAACTTTAATGTCAAGAATAGCTAAAATCTAAAGAATATTTGTCCTATTTTAAACCCTGTGTTCAACAATAAAGACTTTTCAAATTTAAGCACACTTTACTGGTGTAAATTAGGTTAAAATTTCGTGTTATAAGGTAAATATGTATCGGTTTATTATAAAAAATCGAAGTAGAATTTTTGGAAAGTTTCCTTATTATTTTACAAATATGGAAAAACTACTTTATAGTAAAAAATAAGCAAAATATTACCTAAGTTTGACTTTTTTATTTTTTTTTATTGTTATCTATGCGATCTGTTTTGCGGCTCAAGGCTCACCCTGCTCTTCTGCGGTTGTGTTTGTTACGTCCTTAATTTACGCCTCCCGGCCAACTCAAGGAGTTGGATTTAAATAGCAAATATTACACCAAATGCTGGAAAAAATTCCCTATTTTGATACTTGCGTAACACAAGAACATATCGATTTGTTGAATTATATCACCAAATCATAAACTTCTGAAAAATTCTCATTATGTTTGTGTATTAAGCAGCTCACACTAATTTTATTTTAAAAAAGAATTACTTGGGGTGGATTTTCTACTTTTCGTGGTATATATAAATTATGTGTAGATGACCGCTTTGTTTTTGCGGACTTAATAATCGCAAACATTGTGAATGTAAATAATATTTTGTCTAAAAAAGCAAAAAACTTTAAAATAAAAATAATTAATATATAGACGAATTTCAAACTTTTTTAAAATAAAATAATTTATTAGCTAGCAAAACGCGGTTGAAGAAGTCTAAGGAGTCTAGTGCTACAACCTTGTGATGCTGTGACTAATACATTGGCTCGAAGGTAGGTTAGTTAAAACTACTGTATTAACTGTTTGATTTAATATGTTTGGAACTATCACTATTTATATAAGCAGCTGTCTAAGAAATATACTTTGACAAACAAAACTATCTTTGATTTCATCCTATTGTACCAAACTATAATAATAATCTTCTTGTACTTTTTTTATGGTTTCCTGGAATTTAGGGTCTTTTGTGTCGAGTTTTTAATGTAGGTGTGATAGCCACACGATTACACCACACTTGATTTCTAAAGTCAAAAATTAAACTTACCAGACTTTTGGTAAAACTGTCTTTTATAATCAGAAATAATTATTCCAGTTTAAATTTCAGAAAACCACCAAGGTCAACCTTTGTTGAAAATTTAATCTTTAAAATTGTTTGAACCTCTTAATTCTTTGTTGTTTTATGTAATTTTTAAATTGGTAAATCATGATGGAATTCATTGCAGCAATCTAAATATCTCCTATGAAAGCTGCCACTTCCGGTACACAAATTTCCACCAAATTGTATAGATTCCTAATTTTGGTTAAATATGGTTCTAAAAAATGATCTGAACTAATTTGGTTAGCAATTTAAATTACAATCTTTTTGTTTTAATAGTTTCTTCGCAAATGTTAAATACTATTCAAAATATTTGCAAAAAAACTAAAGCTTCTATGGAAGCTGCCACTTCCGGTGGAATGATTTCAGCAAAACTTTACTAGGGCCTCCCAATTTATGGTAAACGCTGAAGTATAAAATTTCGCCCCGATCAGTTAATCCATCTGGAAATCATTTCGTCAATTTCAAGTCTTATTCTCCTCAAACCCTTCCATTGTTAAATCTGATTTAGACTTGACTTGTCTGACGCTTACAGAAATTAGTAACATATAAGAAAAGCAGAAATTGAAAAGCATAAACAGGTACAAATTTCTAAAATCAGGAATAACATTGGTATACAGATTTTTTTTACGTCATTTCTCCTTACACATTTCCGAGGATTTTACAAATTTACTCTCATAATTTGTGTGGGGTGCGCGATAAGATGTTCACACATCAGAAATTGTGCAATACATAGAATCAAATTGTCTAGCCTCTATAGGCACTTAAAAGTATTGGGTTGTTACATGAAAACGGAATATGAAAAATGAAACAATTCTTCAGATCGTTTAACTTGAAACTTCTTAGTGAATTCTGTCTTAATGATATATTAAATCAATTCTAAAATTGTAAAATTTTTGAACTCAAATTCTTTGTTTCTCATTGTAAACATTATTACGCCTTTGGTCGCGTATAACACTCAATCAAATATTGACAAAGTGAAAAATTAGTTTATCCTGCGGATTTCCAGATCTAAACAAAAACACGTATCCATTCCTGAGTTACATACATACAAACAACAAACATATAAAATTATCTTCTGCATCACAAAATCTAATTTTCGTATCTGCCTATTGTTCAATATGACTATAATACATACCGAAAAGAGATTTGATTTCCATTGTTTTCCTTTTCTATATGTGTGTTTCCCTAACTTTTGTTTTATTTTCAGGAAAATGGAAATGCTCGTTTTTTTTATTGCACAATTTCACTTGAATGCAGTACTAAATTTTGTGTTTTATGTACTCACCATCGTAGTTGTTACGAATTTTCTAGACAAAATTTATATACATTTTCAAAACACTGTAAATGATTTATATTGACAGTTTTTTGTTTTGGTAGCGTTACGTTATCATTGGCATTATTCGACGTAATCCAATGATCATCCAATTCAAATTTTCACCAATGATTTACTTCTTTAAAGTCGTTGTTCCCGTTTGAGTAGGTACATAGGGACTCACTGCAGTAGTGATTTACTATTAAGAACCTTAAATTTATCAATTTCCGTATCATATAAACAACACGGGAACCATATAAATACAATGTCTTTGGGAAAACTAACAATGGCACAATAACAACTGGCAACAACAAATTCTTAACTTAACACATTTTCTTTATATTTCCCTCAATACACTACGGTTTAAAGTAAAAAAATAAATTTTTTGTATCGAAATATGATTTCTACTTTAGCATAACAGCGCTATGGTTTTTACGAGTACAATACATTTTAATATTTTAAGGCGGCGTAAACACAACAAAAATGTCGGTAATTATTATTTCTTCTGTATAAAAATCGTGTATGTACTCGTAAAATTTCGCGTGATTACTGATTATATTAAGTTTTAAATAAGTTTTTAATTTTAAAACATTATTGACTCTAAGTATTTTTTATTGTTGATGAATGTGGGGAAACAAAATATCGATATATTTTTCTGTTTCTATATTTTGCGGAAGGCAGGTGAGGGAAGTTCTTTCATTGCAGATTGACAATGCATTAGTGTTTTACCCTTGCCCCACTAAGGCATAGTGTAATTTAGTAAATAATTGTAATTTTTCAAACAAATTTAATCGTAATGTGTCAATCTCAGTTCTAGTTATATACAACGAGGTTAGCTAATTCGTAAGACATTCAATGAATATTCAACAATAACTAATCTTGAACTATTCAAAACACAACAGTTATATGTGCTGTTCTTCTTTGGAAAATTTAAATTTTATTTAGGTTAAGGTGTTTTAAGGTTTTCCAAAATATAACATTTGACACAAATTTGACATTTGAAAACCATTCGTTCATTGATATTCAACAGCGTCACTTGAGTCTTACGTCACCGATCCATATCGAAATGTCACCAAAACATAAAATAATTAAAATTTCTATTTGTTTGTCAAATAAAAAATAAGCAAAATGTCAAAATATTGTATAAACTTTGCCTCATCATCAAAAATTAAAACAATCTAGAAAACTAAAAAACTCCATGATTTTCAAAAAAAATCCTTTAGAAATCAAAATCTGAAATAACCAAACAAAATATTCCATTGAAAGGTAATTCATTCAAACTTAACTGAAATTGTTATAGTACGTTGATTAAAATACTTTGTTGAAGAAAAAATAAAATATGTTCCCAATGAATGATCTATATGAATTCTTATATGTGTCTATTGGTAGTTTTTAAGAAAAGACTATTAGAAAATTTCAAATATGAAAATTAACAACCGTAGCTGTCCGCAAGAATCATTTCCAATAAATAAGAACGTTTAATATGACTTAGACCGTTTTAAAAGGCCCGGCCTACCCTATCACTAGCATGGAGGCATATCGTGCACTCGCCAGTGTGAACGGACCTACATTACGTAATAGAACGGACCTACAATACTCGTTGCTCCACTTGATGTGTTCACGAGCAAATTTGAGTCGCTCTTTGCGATGGTGTGCTATCAATTTTGGACCTCCATCGGGCTTCCTCGGAGTGAGGTTGGCTTCCTTCAAGCGTCTTCTTACTGTCCATTGCTCCTCGTAGCCCACGATTTGCCGATTTCGCAATGAAGTTAGGACGGTACAAGATCGTCCCTCTCAGATATACACCAATACCGGCTGGTATGTGGTCTCCGATTGAAGGTACCGGTTTCTTAAAACCTCCTGAATACTCTTGAGATGGCAAATTGGCTCATGTTTAGCTGAGGAGCGACTATTCGGTGATTGCGTCCTTCTAGAAAAAATTAACAACTTGTACGGCTTTTTTTCTGAGTAGTATCTATTATTTTGAGGAAACAACGAATGAAACTTGTACAAATTAATTCAGGTGAACGTTTAATAAGCGACTGATGGCAAATATCGGCCAGCGTGCTATTTTACAGGAGATTGTAGCACGCTAATTGATTTTACCGAAACATCGCATTTTGCTACGATTGCTTTTATTTGTAAAGTACCGTATAGATTTTAATGATAAAGGTGCCCTTGTAAAAATAAAATACCAAGCGGTCAAATAAAACATTGTTTTACCAAAATCTGTTAAGCCGTTTTAAAAAAATATGCATTTCATTTTTGTACGAGCAGAGGTTTGAGTCGTTTTTGGTGATCGGTAAAAAAAAATAATAAAACTGCAAAGGCAATTGTCAAGGGTTTACAAACCTCCACACGAATTTTTAATTTCTTTATTTTGTTTTGTTTGTTTATTACCTTTACTCTGCTTTGGGGCCGAAGCAGCGTCAACTCTTTCGTGGCTTGCTGTTAACGTTTTGCCAAACACAGTAGCCAAATCCTACGGCTATATAGGTTCTATTTATGAACCAGGTGAATATTGCATAGCTTCATATCGGCCTACAGTATTAAAATGGATGAAAGGTAGTAGGGCCATGAGCTCTGAACTCCGGCAGAAGGTTGTGATCCGAAGTATCTTTTGCTTCCTGCCCCTATAAAAAATCTGTGATTTTTTTATTTTGGGTTTAATTTGATACCATAGTCCAATATGAACGGTTTGTGAAGATTTATATTTAAAAATGTACCAACATTTTCAAAATAATTCACAAACAAATACTTAAACATAATGTTTAATTAACGTTAAGGTTCCCAGTCATAGTGCATTTTAAGCGTATCGAAGAAATTAAATCTAAATTTTATATTATTTTTAATGTTATAGTTAGTTTTAAATATAAATATTTAAATGAAACTATAAAAAAACTTGGAAACAAACAGACAAACAAAAATATATTTCGCTAAAGTTTATTTTTAAAGCTCAAGTAGTTATTTTATGTATATTGTTTTGTTACTAAAACTATTTAATAATAATAAAATAAAATTATAATTTTATTGTATATACTTTTTGGTTGATAGGTCACGATTTAATTTTTTAAATTATATAAAAAAAAATCATATTGTTAAATAAAACAAAACAAAAATTTAATTTACGATTTCTTACTCTACAGTTTTTCTCCAGTCTGTATAAAAGAAATGTTAAACTTTCCGTAAATATGTATGTACTTCGAAAATGGTATGAAGGTTTTATAATTAATTTAACTTAAGGGGCTCACAGATTAAAATAGATTTTTAATTAAGATTTTTTTTGAAATAAAATTAACTTTTCCATGTTTTGTGAAATATGAAAACAAAATTTTATAACTACAACAGTGTGATAAATATAACCCGATAAACCAAAAACTTTTTCTCACACAACACGCAAAAGACAATATCCTAAGGAAAAATTAGTGTTTTCTCTCGTGCTGTATACATAGTCTATGCATGTGTAGACTTTATTTATAATCCAAAAATTATGTTCGGTAAAATGTCACGATGAACAAAACGTGCCAATTTAAATTTATATAAAATGAAATACATAAACCACCTCGGGTATATTACCCAATAAAATAATAAATGATTGTTATCCTTTGACCTGGTACACACACATAAACATATATAACACACACATAATTTTTCCACAGACAATCGACCGATCCTATATAATGTATAATAAACTTCTCCTATTTGTAAATATCGTCATCATCGTTGTAGTCAAATAAAAATGTCGTAACAACAAAAGAATAAAAAAAACCCATTTTCAATTTAATTTCGATGACAATCCTTGATAACTTTCAAATTTGTTTGAACTCTCATTCCAAATTTCCAACTATAAATATCGTATACGGATATAAAGATTTGTTGTTGCTGATCCTTTTCCATATACATTCCTATATGTAAGAATATGGAGTGGAGAGTTGCACAGTGCGAAGAAGGAACATTAAGATTAATGACAAGAAAAATCTAATTTATTCCAACAACAAAATAAAATTCCTTCCTTGATTAAAGTTAAAATCCTTTTATTTTTCAGAATATTTTATCTTTTATTTTCTATTTGGTATGTGTGCGTGTGTTGTGCACAAATTTGGATATCAAAAACCAATTTAAAAAAAAATTAAATCAATATGAATGGAATGAACATTTTATCCTTTCAAAACTAATAAATAAGATTTCTTCGCCTATCTGTGTAAATATTAGACAGCAGGACTTAGCTTTTTGAACGTACATTTTATAGACTAAATATATGTATTGAAAAGGGTGTCAGAGCAAAGTGTAGACCGTTATAAGTATATTGCTTTTTGATTTTCTATACTCAGCATTCCGAAGAGGAGCTAGATCTATACTACATAGAAAATTTTCAAATTACACCTAGAGGGCACCTTTTGGTGATCCAAAACACATTTACCTACTTATATAGAATGACTGTTCATACACAATCTCGGGCGACATGTTGTAACATGACATTTTCGATATTTTAAGAGTTTAAGTTTCGTTTCTCAATAATAAACAAGGCTACATGAATTAAAAAAGTCTGAATTAAAAAAGTTTTTTTTTTTCTAAATTAAAATAAGTGTTTTTAATTCATTTTAAAAATGAATTAAAGTCAGAGTTAAAAATAAATAAAAAAGTTGATTAAAATGAATTTAAAAAGGCATTTCTTAATTCATTTTTAACATGAATTAATATAAATGTCTATAAAATGAAATAATATAAGCGTTTTTTATTTCGTTTTATACATGAATTAAAATATTTTTTGTAAAATAAATATATATTTAAACTGTTAGGAATTACGAAACACGAAATAATTTTCTTTACTGAATCCTTCCGATCCTTACATTTAAATTTTTTGAATCATTAATAATCTCTAAGGCAATGTAAATCCATGCAACTATTATTTTCATTAATGAAAATTTTTTGGAATTTAAATTTGGCACGTAAAAATTTGGAACATTTTTGATTTGTATTTTCATTAATGAAAAAGCAAATAAAACTGTTGATTTCCAGAGACATTTTCATTCCTGAAAATCAGACATTAGAATATCTTATTTTCATTAATGAGGATATTTAACTAAAATTAATTAAATATTAAAAAATAAATAAGCGAGGCAACAATTATAAAATTAGAAATCTATAGAAAACAATTAATATATATATATTGCATTTAAATTCATTTTTATGTAAAACTAAAATGAAATAAAATGTGCCTTTTTTAATTCATTTTGAAAATGAATTAAGGTAAGTGTTTTAAAAATGAAATAGCATAAGCCTTTGTTAATTCAGTTTTGAATTTTCTCATATTTCTAAATCGCCTTTTTTAATTCATAATTTTATGTTAAAAATATATGAATAAAAATAAGTCGCAGATGTTCATACAAAAATCAACTTTTTAATTCATTTTTAAAAAACTTTTTTAATTCAGACTTTTTTAATTCGGTACCCCATAAACAAGTACGCTTTTTCCATTTCAAAATTATTTCCCGCTGAGTGAAAAAAGTGGTATTTTACCAAATACCAACGCAAAGTTTGTGCAACCAAGTTTACGTTATTCATACAAAAAACTTAAAAACCGGAACGAAACGAATTCATGTACCCCACCCCGGGTTTAAATTAATACCTATATATGTTATTCTACTTTTGCAAATTGTAGGGTACATTCCATGCTTCATAGTCCGTTATAAATGACCAGCTCTTGCTCACAGTGGAGTGTGAAAGTGTGGATCTATGTTTAAAAAATGTAAACGGTAAACAAATAAATAAATAAAATAAATAAATAAATTTATTTTAGCATGTGTGGTTTTCTAGTGTCTGATAAATTGACTGATTGACTGAATGACTCTGAGCATGTTATTGGAACCGGTTTCATAATAAATTTTCTAAATTTACAAATGAAACAGCTGGTAGTCAATTGCACCAAATAATTTATTTACGATACTTCAAGAAAATCCGAGAAAGAGGTACTATACGAGTACTGTAATTTATTCTAGAAGGTCGTTCTTTGTAGGAAAACCGATAGAAATCCGTAAATTATCACCCCAATTTTAAAATATTTTGTAAACAGCGAAGGTGAAAAAGAAATTGAAAGAGCTAATTAACTAAGTTAGTGTCATCAAAGTTTTATGATTTTACTTTGTATATAGCGCGCATAATCGTGACACAATTCTTCTGACACAGAAGATTAATATTTAAAAATTAATGTTAGTGTCTTTGACAAGTTTTGAATCGATTAAGGGATTAGAGAACAAGTTAAGCACGGCCTTTTAGTCAGTGTACAAGATAATGATGGACCCCGAAACGAATTCAAATCCGGTGTAGTGACTTCCCCCCTCTTCTATTGTGGGAACCGTGAAACCAGTTATGTTTCTACTAGTAAAAACTACTAAATAGGTTTTAGTTGGGTTAACATGGATGCGCTTTTAAACACACCATGCATCCACGGCGTGGAGCGTTTGTTCCATCAGCTTGAATAGAACGTTTAGGTGTTTGTCGAAAATACTTCAAATAAAATCATCAGTATAGAGGTTAGCATCAAATCCCGGGTAGTAAAGTTTAATTGGGAGTTGTTCGATAACCAAGAGCCCACTGGTGAGAGCATACCTCTCTCATACAATCTTTGGTGAGTTTGGAGGAGACGTAGAAGTCATCCATATCAGGCTCAACAACTCGCGATTTGATCACAGGTTCAATTCAATTCACAATATTGTTGTAAATATCGAAGTTGATACAGGCATTCGCATTCGCAGTCAAAGGAGTGCTGTCGAACGCACCCGCAATAGCCAGCAAAGTAACCATGAAAAAATCTTCGCTATTACATGAGTTTTTAATTCTAGCAAAGAGCTCGTGTAAGAGGACTTACCTACTATATAAGCATGTTGCGTTCTAAGGATTCTAAGAAGGTAGAAGATAGACAGATTGGGTGAAAACTGGTTGGATCGGTTTACTCGTATGATAGTAACCAGGAAAATCAACAGAAAGAAGTATGGCGAACTACTTCTTTACGAACATTCTATTTAGTTTAGTGGCAGCTTACAGTATTTGTCTCCGAGACGGTCGGTGAGCAAAACTTAAACATTTTAATAAACCTTTTGGGCCTTAATTTGGATGTAAAGCACGCCCGGTAGGTCGGTAGAGAAAAGTTCCCAGTTCGTTAGTTTTCTGTTGTGATACGATTTGAGAAGCGGTCTTTTACAATTAATATTAGAAGAGATGATCAGAGATCCAGAATATTATTAGTTATCCTCCAGTTTCGAACAAAATCGGTTGGATCACATTCTCAATTGAGAATTTCAAGCTTCGGTCAATGTTAGAATACGAAATAACAGGGAGCCGCTGCTCATCGTGGAGACGACGAGTGGTAGGCGAGACATTGGAAACAAAAGCAAAGGTAAAACAAACATTGTGGTTGGAATAAAAGTTGAATATCCCAATTGCACTACATACGGATATGTTGTAACACAAAAATGGTTATGTAGATATACACAATTGTTACTTCTAAATATAAGAGAGGTTGGGGATTATTTTATTTTGCATGTAAATTACTTGGAACTTCCTCTGGAATAAAAATGACATATTTGAAATGGCTTTTCCTTCATGGCACCTAATAATTATATCCTCATATTGAATTATATCCTCAAATACATCCAATATATTTCATATTATCCTCGAATATCCTCATATTTAAATTTATGTTTTCAGTAGTAAAACCTTCGTTGGCCTGTACATTCCACCGAATTTTCGTGTAATACATAAAAAATTTATTCATTATCACTATGAAGGGAGTCCTCTTCTGGCAATAAACCGCCTCAAAGTCTCACCTTAGGTAGGTCCCATTAATTAACTTGGTAATTTATTCTAAATTCTATATACTTCGCACATATTCTACACCTTTTGACTATCTGATTTGCGATATTCTTACTATCCATAACCAATAACTTTTATCGTAAGAGATGAAAAGCAAGATGGCCCTTTATGAAGCTATTTGTTATGAACGTACCTATTTAGTAATTAATGATTTGCTAAATGATATAACCAAAATTACATGCAGATTCCTGAAGTCTACCATAATATTTTAATATTTCATGTTTATCCCTAATAAAGGGTCCAATAATTTCAAGGTGCTGTGTTTAAAAAACATCAAAATTTCCATTTAATATATATTCTTTGAAACTTTTAAATATTCCTTATGGACATCTGTAATAGAAATTTCTTCACAAATTGATTATTTATTTTTGTCCACTAAATTTTTTTCACAACTCTAATCATTATAGGTCTGACAAGAGTTGAATATGATGGACATCTCATTATTAACTTAAATCAGTGTTGCTTTTATTTACCCTTGTAGTGTAACAACATCTCACTTTCAACTTTCCTTGTTCTATTTCCAGGCACTCGTCGGTTAACTTGACGTGTCCATGCTGTCAATAAATTGGTAGCATAAGCTTTCTCACTTGCATCTACAAAAACATGGAAATTTACTTCCCTAGAATACTGAATCCTTCGGCAAATGGTCAGCTCTTTAAAAAATCGAAACTGGCTTCAAAGTTATATATGTTATACTTGATTTTAATGTCCACAGGGGATCATCCTCCAGCTTATTTGTTGAAGCCATAATTGTTAAAACATGGTTTTAAATGTTATTGTTGATGCAGATAGTCATCCCAAAGAATCATTAAACTTATAGATGCGAATATCAGTGGGATATCGCCACTTGTTAAGGGAACATTCAACTAAAACTCGGCAAAGCTTAAAATTTTACAAATCTCATTTTTTTAATTTTTATCATTTCAAAAGAATTAAGAAATTAAATTCATAGAAAACGACTATTTTTGAAAACAATTTTGCGAAATACGGCTCAGTGAATTATCATTATTAGATATTAACAATATGAAAGATAGTTGGAAACAAAAATTAAGAGTAACTTATGTTACAAAGGCGAAAAGTAGGATTTTTCAGGTAAAATACGAATATTCCCGGACCAGATGAACTCGAAAACTGTAACCGAATGAGCTCGATTTTTTGTAGCTAGAGTGATACTATAATATGTTTTTGTCGATTATGATGCCAAATGTATATCTAAAAGTCTCATTTACAACATTTAAAGAAAACGAAAATTCCTTGAAATTATATTCGCACGATAAAATAATTTCAACAAATTTCGTTTTCCCTTAATTGTGTTTTCTATGAATTGTCCTTCTCTGAATTGGTTATTCTCGGAATTGTCATTTTCTTGGAATTATGTTTTCTTAGAATAAATTTCTCTGAATTGTCATTTGCTCCTAATTGTTTTTAACTCAATTGTTGCGGAACTCAAACGTTTAATTCTCGTGTTAATAACAAGTATTTTTTCGATGCGTCACACGCTGTTCAATTGTTATACAACTATAAAATTCAAGATAAACTCCTTCAATTTGATTTAACCATTTTCCAATTTTAATTTTAATCACTTCTGTTTTACTAAATTGCTATTGACACAGATATACGAGTAGAACTTCTCTAATTAATTTTGACAAATGTATTAAATAATTAATTTCAATTATCTTAGCTTTTAAAACATCAATAACCACTCTTAAAAACAATAAATCGCAACTCCACATGACTTTCATTTAATTGATTTAATTGAACGACTGAAATTAAAAAACGAAAGATTGAAAGAAACGTTCCACCTAAAACTTTACTTGTTTTCATTTTATTTCTTAAGCACGTAATTAAATATTTTACTTATTAACGCGTCCTTTTCTTAGAATTACTTTTTTGTACAATTAAAGATTTTTTGTACATTTATGCTCAAGAAAATCGAAAACCGGAAGGAAAATTTAAAATAGACTTGTATACGCTCCTTATATACTAATGTTTGTACATTAATAATGAAATGTTAGTAACGTAAGAGTATGTGAACGACTTTTATGTTGTTTTGAATAGGGCGTTAAAAATAGCAAGTGTAGGAGGTGTAGAATTTTTAAACTAAACCATTTTTGTTTATTAAAAATCTGTCTTCCTAAAACATTTGTTTGGTATGCAGGTATTTGTATACAATTTTTTTAAATGTATTTATAATAAAAAATTTACAAAATCTACTCTACACATTTTTCATTTTCTTCAGTTAATTATCGTCTCAAATAACACGCACACACACATACACCAAAGCACACAAGAACCTTTTAATCGAAATTTGAGATTAATTGAATGAACATAAACAATAGATGTTTTTAAAGAAATACCTCGGTATTCAGTACTACACATATATTCCTGTTTCCATATTGAATGAAAGCATATAAAATCACACAGCATAGAAGAAGCAGCTTAACAAAGAGACGATAATTAATAAGAAAATATTAAGAAAAGAGTAAATATATCGGCTTCTGTGTTGTTTAATTAACCGAATTTCCTTGAACATATTTCTTGTGTGTTCAGATTACGCCAACAACAAAGTACGCTACTATATTCACTATACACGCAAAACAGCAAGAATAGGAGCGTCTTAAGAAATGTTTAAATACAAAACTTAAAACTTTTAAAAAATGATATCTTATCTCCAAAAAAAAAATAATGTTATGTAATATAAGACGAAATAAATTGTGTTTTGTGAATTTGTTGTTGTTGTTGTTCAGTTGGTTGGTATTCCTGCTGTTTTATTTAATAAATTTTAAAAAAATTACAGGAAATTAATTAGTTAAGATTAAAATAATTTGGTTTAATTTTTTAAATTAGAAATTAAATAGATGGTGACGATTATTACACATAAGTAAGTATAAAATGTATTTTTTAATTTTAGCGTAGAGTTAAGACGTTAATTAAGATTTTATGTATTTTAAATTGAATTCTAAATTCCCATTACGGCGTGCGTACTAACATTTTGTAATAAATGTCTTGTGTGTCTTAAAAGGTTATATTATGTTTAACGATAAATGATCCAAAATAATTGTCTTGTACTTAATATGTTCTTATATTTCGAAAGTTTTTTTATTTCTTTGTAATTTATGGGTATGTGGGAGACATAATCGATATTGATTGATGTTTGATGATTTAGTAGGAAGTACAAATTCATTAATTTTAGTTGATTGAGAAATTTTTATTCTAAAGCTTATGAATGTTTAAAGATGGTAGATTACTTCCACATTTTGGTTTGTTTTTTTTAACTTTTGAAGTTTTGTTTTAAATTGATTACTTGATTGATACATACATATATTTTTATTATTGTGGGTGACCTTGTTCACATTATAATTCTTTGAACAAATGGGAGTGGTCGAATAATTGTAAATGCATTTTACCATAATGTATGTGGTGCTTTGTAATCATGTAATCAAATAGCGTTGCTAATAAATGATATATTTATAAACCAATATAAATCATATTTACATATTGTGTTCGCGTGGTCAAAAAAATTGTTGTTTGTCCGATAGATGGTATTATTTATTTTTTGGTATAATTCAATTTTGACATATGAAGAACTTTCCTCTTTGAATGCAAGCATTCTTTGTCTGTGTTATACCGTTCTTCATCTGAACATTTTCATTATTTATTATTACAAATAGGAATTTAATATCAATTATTTAAAAATCAAATGATAAAAACGTGTCATTATCAGATAATTAAAGCATCCATTTTGCAAGATTTAAATATTATAAAACGATGTGCCGGATATTAAACAACGTATAAGTTTGTCAAATATATTAATTAACTCCTTCGTTACGGGTGGTGGTACTCATTTTTACCATCTCCTTTGAATACGTCTGGTACTCATTTCTTCCAATAGATGTTTAAACGGCACTGCTTGCTCTAAATTACATTATCTTTGGTATAGAAAAGTACTAGTCCGTTCTATACGGAAAACGTAACAGTAATTTACGAAAATTGTCACATTTTTTTCTCTCTAGCAAACTCGATGGTGACAACAAACATTTTTATAAATTAATGTGTTTTGCGATTAAAAACATAAAAATACAAGTGAACACGTAAAAAATAGTGTGAAATATTTGAGTGAGTTTTCTATAGTTACAATACTGCTGATTCAATAGCGTACCTCATAAAAATACGGTGGTTCAAATATGTACCATACACCTATACCATAAGATTCCCCCTAAAAGTGTTTAATTGCTTATGTTCAGATAAATATAGTAGGAAACCATATAGCAGGAAAAATTGAGATTGAGTGGAATTATAAATCCGTAACGAAAGGGTTTAGGCAAATAAGAAATACTTATTGCTGTCTTATATTAATTATATAAAATATTAATAGAACAATTCCAAGATAAAGAACACGATCAAATGTTAGTCGATGAACACGGCTTAATGTGCGGTTCGGTCGAGAAAGCAGAACAGCAAAACAACGCTCGAGGCTCGAAAAACACTGAAAATACTAGAAATTAGTTGGCACAGTTACGTACACAAACAGACAACTAAATCAACAGCGTATGCCAATACAGCAAGCATTAACGCGATCATCGCCCAATCGCTTTGCATTTGAATATGATCCTGAGAAAGAATATTCATCATATTCTAAAATTATTATTGGCGAAATGGATGAACAATGTGAATATTGCCATGCATTTAAATTTTAAAATGAAACACATGGAATGTGTTGCGCATCAGGAAAACTTCTAGTGCTACATACTATAATGATGGACGCAATGTTGAAACAACGTTAAAAATTCAAAGTCTTATTTACTATCGAATCGGCTCTATACTACCAATGCATGATGAGCACCCCAAATTCAAATAAATTTATTTTAGAACGATGAAGAAAAACCAGTAAATATAAGATATGAACTATGTATATGTTGATATTAACTATTATCACAATGAAGAACTCGAACAAAAACAATAGTGATATCTATGCAAATATTTTTAAACGATAAGAAAACAGTATACAATTGTTCAAACGAGTGTACCAGATTTAAATAAAATAATTATTTGGTCGTACATCAAAGTGGACAAAGCACCAGCTGGAGAACATTCCAGACGATTTAAGGTCCTAATAATAAATGAAGTCGAGACATCAAAGTAATGCGGAGAGATAACACATTGCAAATGATTTCAGATACTCGTCATTCATACCAATATTAACTAATATATTAACTATACCTATATATTACCTTTCCAATATTAACTAATATTTTGACAGGTTAAAGATGGATATCAAACAACAAAATCCTTCAACAGGTATACATTGCTCACTTTTAAAATATACAGTCATATTTAAATAACAAAAGTTTAGTACAATAAATTACAGGTGAAGAAACAAATACCCAATGGAAATGGAACACTTATTTTTCAAGAAAGTTCAGGTAAGGTTTTCGAAGAACAGTTTTTCGATAATAGTCCAGATAAAGTGTTTCGAAGAATTATATTCTAGGAAAAACTAACTAATCAAAAGTGTGTGATTGAAAAATTCAAATAAAATATCCATTTTCGATAACAAAATCCAATTTCAATTGTATACTTTCTGCACACTCTACTTAATTAACTTATAATTAGCAACTTTTGCAACTAATCTACTTTGTAGTTCAGAAGCGGTGGCGTTGCAAAAAAACATGATGGGTTTGTTTTATGAATTATAATGGTTTTAACTGTGTGGCAAGCAATTTCGCGGTAATACATTTTTGTGATACAGAATATTCAAGTACCTACTTCTTAATTTCATGTATAGCAATAAGTGCTTTTGTGCATAGGAATATCATCAATGTTGATATGTTGATATTAAATCTATTTAAAATTGCATTCAACAAGGATTTTTAAGGATTTAAAGTAAGACTTCTAAGCAAGGAGGATAACACATCCGCTAAAATCTTGCGGTTAAATTTGTTTATAAATGGATGGTACACAAGCCAAACTGATTAACTCCATTTTTTGAATTTTTTAAAATTTTAATATCAAAGCACCTCGATTGGCTCCTCCACTCTAGTATACATATTCAAAACAAATGTCTCTAATTATTAGTATTAACACCACTAAATGACAAAATTAAAAGTAACTAAAGTTCCAATTTACAAGAAATTTAAAAAAAACATTTTTGTATTTTCTCATTTTTCTGAACTTTTTGTTTTATGGAGTTAATCGTGTTGGCAAATGAAGCATCCAAATATGCGAGTAAAATTTCTCTTACTTTAAAAGAATGTTATACGTGATTCAGCCGATTAAAATTAGCTTAGAAATCTAAATAACAGATTCACCCAACAAGTGGTACAGTGGTTAAAGCTACGGCTATGGCATTTGGTTTGTTAGGTATACTGGATTCAAACACAGTCAGGGACAGGTTCGTGATTAACACAATTATAACCCCCTGTTAGTGTGCAGAGCTTGGTTCTGATCAATCGTCGATGTCAGTTAACAGTTTGAACTTGCATCCAATATTAAAAAATAATTATACTAGCTACATTCAATAGTAAAATGTAATTATTTTCTACAACGTGGTATATTTCGATTCTTTTAAATGCATATAGATAAGGCACAGTAATTGTTAGTTTAATTGTGGATATAGATTATTTAGCATGAAACCTCTTAACCTTGCTGCAAGGACAATTTGGTAATAGTAATCTTTTGGTCAATGCTAATGTTACGTCATTTCCGCTTAAATTTTGTAATAGTGATCTCGACCGGTGCAAATTTCAATTATAATTTTTAAGTTCTTGCTCATTTTTCTTGCAAATAATGTTTCTGCAAAAAACGAAAAAGCTCTATGGAGCTTCTGGTGGACCTATCTCAACCAGAAATGACTGGGGTCGCTCGATTTGTAGAGCATGCTTATATATAGTATTTAGGTTCATCGTGATCAATTAATCCGCCAATTCGTCTAGCAAATGGTAAATCTTCAAAAATGTCGAGATGAAATGTTTAATACGTAAAAGAAAGTAAACAGGTGGACCACATTATGTCATTTTCGCCGCATATCAGCTTTACAAAAATAGGAATTGCTGAATCGACGTGAAGTGTACACGATTCAGATGAATTTTTGCAAATTATAAAATCCTCTTTCAACTGTCAATATAATGTGTAGTCCTTAATTTCGTAATGTTTGCTAATGAGATATATGTTTGACGCTGCACGATCTGAAGCGAAACATTAATATCGCAGCGGTTTTACAGATAATTTTGCAAGGTTTTAACGCTTTGCAGAGCTAAATTAGGATATTTCACAGTGTTATGCCAGCAGACATGAAAGAAGTCTTATTACAAGAATCAGAATCAGTTTTAAAAACTCAGATCGATTTGTTCGCAGACGACCACAATGAACTTAAAGACATTTGTTTTTCTTAGACCTCAAAAATGCATCGTAATTTAAGGTTGGTAAGAAACATGCATACTAATTTGCCTTCTTCCATAATAGTAAAATAAAATAATAAGTGAAAAATTTTTTTTCCAAAAAACGTTTTTATTTAAACGTAAATAAAACTCGAAAAACGATGTTACCCATGTCTCACGGTTTTAATTTAGCTGTATGAACAGTATTTAAACAGTATTTGAACAGTATTTAAAATTAGATTATTTGATTGTGCAAATAATTCATTAGTGAATTTTTATTATATATAAATTTAGAAAAAATATGTTGGAAGATTATTTTAGTGCACCGAAGCTTCTTTTGAAAAATATTTCTTTCTTCTTTCTTCATGAGAATTAAGAGAAACATTATGTATTTACCGATTTTTGTTTTATATAGAGTACACTTTAATTATGCTCAGGAACATTTTGTAATCTAAATAAACTATAAAAATTAGTAAAAAGACCTAATCAAAAAAAAGCTCTTAGTTTTTGCAAATCCCTAGAAAATAAAATATAAATATTAATTATTCAACCAACAGGGTTGACCTTGTAGGTTTTCTAAAATTATAACAGGATTAATGTTTGTTGTATCAACTGTACTCTGTGGCCAGCAGAACTGTTTGTGAAGGATTTTGATTGAGATCAAAAAGGCGTTTTTTGGTCATCCCATACGCGCCACCTAATCCAGCAGTAAATTAGCAGTAATCATGTCACCCCAGCCTTGTCTTCCGTGGTTTATTAATGTGGTTTATTAATGTGATCGCTCTCCCCAAATAAGTATAAACACATTGGCGGAGTACCCAAATGTTCAAAACTTATTTGAGTAATAGCATCCAATGTATTGAAATAGGAGCTAAAAGGATTACAATACAAGCAAACTCAACGCTTTCACGTTTGCCCAACGATTTTCACAATCTTGTATTACTGAAGTGATAAATCAATCCAAAATTCTGATGTTCGCTGCTTAATGAATTGGTAGGTTTACGTATCCAGCGATCGAGCAATCGTGTATTGGTATTACATATACTCATCAATAATAAGTCAATAATTCCACCTGATGTGCCTACATCATAGTCCTGTGATTCAATTATGGAAATTATTAATGCAACCGATCAATCAGACACAATTTTAGTAACTACGGATTTCAATCTCAGATATTAGTTGGGCTTATGATGAAGAAACGAACGAGAATATATCTGTAAATGTGAGTTCGGATCACGGGTACGTGTCGATGAATAACACCTTATTTGAGTCAAACGTGCGAGATAAAAAAATGGACGAGACCGAACCTTGTACCTAATTTTTACTAATAACCAGTTTGATTAACAGCAAAAGAATCACTAACACCTTTCGGTATCAATGTATTCCCCACAAAGCAATAGAAATAATAATGGATACCAATGTGAAAAACAGGTCTCAAAATTACAAAAATCGAAAACAACTTCAAAACAGCCAATTCGAATAACTTACAACAATATTTTGAACAAATAAATTGGAATGCCGAGTTTAACAGCAATGAAATAGATGTAAACGTGGAGAAACTTTGCGAACATCTATTTTAAGGGATTATTATCAGCTTTAAAAGCATAAAAGGCAAAACTTAATAAAGTCAAATTATGTTCCCAGGACAGTAAACAGAAATTTACTGTGTGTAAGCAAAATTTTGAATCGAAAATTTGACATCTACAACATTTTGAACTGAGATACAGAGCTATATTAGCAATCTAAAGGATAAAATAAAAGGCGATCCCGGATACTTTTGCAAAATTTTCAAAACCAAACGCGAAAGTGATGTTTAACCAGGCTGGATTAGATTTAAACATCAAACGTCTTGTGATCCATAAGGAAGTGGTGAAAATACCATCAGGGTCACAATGATGTGGTCCTGATAGCATTCTGCTTCATTTTTGAAAAATTCTGGAAATTTGGCAGTTCCTCTAAGCATTTTGTTTAATTAGTCATTAAAATTGGCGACTTATCCACAAAAGTAGAAAATAACTAAAGTGAAGCCTATTTTCAAAACTGGATAAATCATGTCTCTTGCTACAAAGGTATTACATCTAAATCTGCTATACCAAAGTTATTTGAACTGACCATGAATTTACCAGCTATTCAATTAAATAAATTGAGAAACATAAACAAGTTGATATAACATACACCGACTTTGCAAAAGCTTGCGACTCCGTCAGCCACTGCAAAACTTTGGAACACATTTTCATGTTCGGAGTTTTCAGCCTCGTAATCTGGTTCAAATCTCATTTAAGTAATCGCATGCATTATAATGGAATAGGAGATAAAAGGTCGTTTACAGTACAAGCAACCTCTGGTGTACCACAAGGCTCTCACGTTGGTCGATGGATTTTCACAATCTTCATTAATGGTATGTACTACGCTGGCCTCAAAATATACAAAGCGATCGAGTCTGTCGACGATGCCGGTAAACTACTAGAAGACATGGACAACCTAGCTATACGGTTGGAGTTTAATTCTCAGAGTTTAGTCTCAACGTTGAAAAGTGCAAATCTCTATAATCTCACCGAAAAGCTTACGCTGTTATACAAGACTGTATACGCTGTATACGCTGTTATCTTCAGGTAATATTTGAAATTTAAGACTTAGGACTCATTGGGAATTACACATTGAGCTGTGCATCGCTGGAGCGGTATCGATGCTCCGTTTCATCAAACGTTGGACGAGTCACGGGGATATTTTTGATTTAGAGACAATTAAGATCCTGTATTGTGATTACGTTCAATCCCAGCTGAAAATATGCTGTAAATGTATGGTATCCATTCTACGAAGAATATATCCAAAGTTGAAAGTATTGAGAAAATTTAAAATAAAGTTTACGCTACTTGATCTTGAAAAACGGATAGGTTTATGAGCATGATCTACCGTACCATGTAAACATATAGCAACAGCCACCAAATTTAGGCAGCGCTAATCGACACTCCGGATGTACTAAATTTAATTAAAGTAAAGGTATATTTATTAGACTACTAAGAGATCAAGACTTCCTACACTTAGATAGACACAGATTATGGAGAGATTATGGAGATAATGAACCAATAAAGATGATAAGTAGGGCAACCAAAAATATGCTCTTAGGGGTATATGGTCGTGTCGAAATATGGTTACTAGATTTATTTTGCCAGGTCAATTGATACATTTTTTTTTAAATTTAAATTCGTTTTGCGGTTGTAAACTAGAAATGCACGAAAAGACTGTTACGCATTTTCCGAGGTCACAGTCTTTTCATGTAACTGTTTCTACTTTACAATTGCAAAACAAATTTAAATTTTGAAAAAATGTGTCAATTGGCATGGCAAAATAAATAACCATATTTCGCCACGCAATTAAATAATTGGTGACCACGCAATTAAATAATTTGCGACCGAATAGAGGATATACCCCTAAAACCTATTTTTAAGAGCATATTTTTGGTTGCCCTAATGATAAGTGTTTAATTTTTGCTTAACTAAAGATAATTTTAAAAGTAAATTAAGGCGATTTTATGCCGCCCAGCAATTTTATTATTTTATTATGTTACATGGGCTAGTTATAACCGAAAAGGAAACGGACTGAATCGAAACGAAAGGATTGATTGCATGAAAGTATTTGTTTTGTAGAAGAAACGAAACGAAAACGAACGGATGAATTGATTCAATTTAAATGACTTTCGTTTCGGCTCGTGCGGTAATTCACAATAAATGTATTTTGTATTGTACTTTCCTTGAATTGTGAATATTTTTTATCGGTTTTGTTTATTTTCCTTGAAGACGACTGATTTAGTGCGAAATTTTGTGCGGATATTTAGAATCACACTTTTCCACTAATCAAATTACGCCCATAAAAGATAAACTATTTTTAACTTTAAGAAAAATATTCACAGACGATCAACCTAATCATAAAAAAATATAAAATTGTGAGGTACATTGTGCTCAATAAATCGCTGGAAAAGTGTGATTCTAAATATTCGCACAAAAGTTCGCACTCGAACAGTCGCCTTGAGACGTCAAAACAATAAATTTACAACTGGAAAATATTAATGGAAATCCATAAAGGAAAAATAAGAAAATATATAAAGGAAATTTGTTTTGGGATTTTAATGACCAAAAATAATGAAAATAATTTGTATGTGCTGATCTGTGATTTTAATAATGGAAATTTGTGCTATATTTTCCAATCATAATACAATTCTCAGAAATCTTTAATTCTTATGTCCGAAAAGTCAGTTAGATTTGCTATTTTTCGATGCTCACTGTTTTTAAATTTTTCTTCTCAAATTTCATTTGCTTTGCAACGTCCATTTTACAAAGAAGGAAATTTTTCGTTCATTTAAAGTCGTCAAAATATAAGACCGAAACGTCAAAATTTTACCGATTGTTAGAAATCAAGCGCGATGTATCTGATATGTTTGTATACATTCGGCCGCAACTTCCGGTGGGCCGATTTTGTCCAAAAACCATTGCAATTTTCCAATTGATGGAAAAAGCTTATATATGAAATTTCTTCATGCTCAGTCAATCTTTCTGGCCTATAGAGAAGCTACAAATATTTATTTGCACGCACATACGTACAAACATAGACTTTCTAAGAACTACCTTTTTCACCCTTTTTCACCTTTGAAAATCTCGAGGTCGGTCAACATTTTTCATGAAAACTTTATTTTACTATACGTAAAAGTTGGTAATAATTCTCAATATCTAACGAACTTTTTAAGACAGGTTCAAGGTATAATTTTACGGAATTTTTTAAGAAAATCTCGTTTTACATTTGTATTTAGCATAGTAATTGAAACATAAATTAAAATATTATTTATGTTAATGATACTACTTCTTCGTGAATACCTTCAAACATATACGACGGTGTAATTTTAGTTTTAAATAAATAAGAATTTAAAAATAAAATGGCAAAAAGGAATATTTTTTTTAAGTTTGTTATCCAGTTGCATCGATATAAATCATCTTATATTTACAGTTTTTTTTGTATTCCAATCGAACTTGTCATTTAGCATTAAAATGAAAAATACGAATATTTTCTGGTTATAATATGTTGTTATTTATTATTTTATAGCATGTTCTCAGTCTTAAAAGTAAATCGAATTACCATCCAGTATGTGTGTATTGCATGAACAGAGGTAGGACGGGTAAATATTTTTACGTATTCATGGTTTGTGAATGCCAATATCGTTATCTTCTATCCTCGGTTGCATTAAGATGGTTTTTATATGTTTTTAATTTGAGTACATACGTCGATGATGCGGTTATATAAGAACATTTTTATTTCGAATTACATGATGTGGATGCATTATGCATTCTTGAAGCGAATTCAAATGAAATAATAAAAAAATGTAATTTAATTGGATTATGTAAAACCACGTAACTTTTGTATTTTATTTTATTTTTTTATGATTTTACCATTTCGTTTTGTGATTTTTTTAAAATAAAATAATTTGCGATTACGTTCAAAAAATTATGCCAATCAAAATGAATTTGTGTTGCGTGATATAAGAAAAATTAGTAACGGTCTCGTCCTTTATTTCATTTAAATTAATGTCTATGTTGGTTTTTCATAAGCAAACGATGTCGAGGTTAATTAAATAGAAAATTTCATAATTACGTAAACAAAACGGTACAGTGTTTTTTTTACCTTAGAATGAGGTTAAAAGAGAGTTAACGAATTATAAAGTTACAATTAACAATTTCTTCACGTAATTTTACCAGCACAAAAGTAGAGTTGGGGAATGAAATTGCCAAAATGACCAAAAATATTTTGAATAATTAAATATGTTGTTGTGTCATTTCATAAATGCCTTTTTATTACTGTTTCGTCTGCTCTACATACGAACGTATATACCAAATGGCATACAAATTAAGGTTGCTGAAATTGTTCTCTTCCAACTACAAAATTTTTCAGGTTCATGTTATTGCACTTAACTTAATTTTCAGTCTATGTTTTTATGTTTTGTTAAAAACTTCGGAAAAAAAATTCGAATTAAATTCATAATTTTATGTTTACAGAAATTCTGATCACGTAAGTTTACAAAAAAAACTCACACAAAAGTTAAAATGGAAAACATTATATAAAAAACAAAAGCTTCGTACCAATGAATTTCGTATTTTTTTGTTGAAAACTTCTGACGAATTTGACCGAATCGTATAAGTCATATATGTACAAGTATGTACCTTATGCTGAACAACATGGTTTAACAAAAGCTTTTTCATTTAATTAAATAACAAATAAATTATGGCTCGAACGCTTACAAGGACGTGCAACGGTCAGTTCCTGCAAATTGTGTTTTATTATTTGTATATATAAATTGGGGATTAATAAGTGATATCCATCTGTTTAATAAACACGACAACAGCAGCAGCAATACCCCATAGACGAAACATGTACATACTAGTAAATACGTATCACGATGCAGTTTTCATAAGAACAATTATTATCAAAGGTTTACGCGTTAAATATTTTGTTGAAAGTATCAATTTCGAGTTTAGTAAGTTTAAAACATTTTAAACCCAAATTTTTTGATTGAACAAGACATACATATATGTAATTCGGCATTATTAACATTGATTATGAAATGTTCATAGGTACGCATACATACAACCTCGAAATGTTTATTACTAATCTCAAAACACAACTTTAGTAAATAGCTTAGCAACTTTTTAGTAAATAGCTTTCAAACTTACAATGTATATTTTTTATAGGAGAGGGGGCTCAATATTAAAACGACAAATTTTTTTAAAACCATAGAAGGTCCTCATTTTAGATATTGCCTAAATTTCTACACAGTCTCCGATCAATATAAGTCAAATTGCACTATCTCAAAATAACAACAACAAAAATATGATCACACCTTTACGACGAATAAACGTTTAAATTTTTAATTACTTAAACCGATCATACATACATAAGGATATCGTAAATTCTATTAACTTTGGTTTCTTTATCTTAATATTTTGAAAATACCCTTATTAACCTTGATTATTCAGCATTGGGAGATAACGACCCAAATAAACTTAAATTAAAGAAATTTCCGAAAATGAATTCATATGAGCTTTACATTTTTTGTATTTTATATAGTGACTAGTTCAAATTTTATTCCAAGAAAATGTGGAGTCCTTGTTTTAAAATATCGAACTGATTTGTTTTCATATTGTTCATAGTTCGTTAAACACTTTGCAAGTGTTTAACGACCGTATAAATGGAAACCACGTGAGTCTGCAGTTCAACGGAATTGTTAGCCCTTCCGTTTTCTGTGAGTAATTTTGCGGGAAAGCGAAATATTTCTTCCTCAAAAATAATTTAAAAACATTAATGCCGTTATTAAACCGGTC
This sequence comes from Nephrotoma flavescens, assembly GCA_932526605.1. Lineage (NCBI taxonomy): Eukaryota > Metazoa > Arthropoda > Insecta > Diptera > Tipulidae > Nephrotoma > Nephrotoma flavescens. The sequence continues at coordinate 89,372,713 of OW052222.1, read as the reverse complement.
AATTTAAAAGTAAAGAAAGTACTTTTTGTCAAGACAACATCACAGCTGAAACAGATCATCTGATAATCGCCACCCCCAAAATGCTCGTATTCATCAGCTCTTTTCTCCAGTGAGAATTTTATGTTTTTTAAGCTCAAAGTTTCGCACAAAACACGGAAATTTTTATTTCCGTATGAAACGAGGAGTTCATTGGAACCGTAAATGGCTGTTTTGCAGAGGAGGAGTTTGAAGCATCGCTGGAAAAAGTTTATCGACTTAAAAAATCTGTGTTAAAAAATAAAACTGAATTTGACAAAAAACAAACTTTGCAATTCTTTAATAAGGTCAATAAATGTAAAACAAAAAGAACAAACATAATAAAAAATAAACGATGTTCACAAAATTCATAGCAAGTTCGTATGGTAAATAAAATGTAAGGTTTAATTATTTACTTTGATCAAGGCGAAAGGAAGACATATTTGGCTCTGATTCGATTCGCAGAGCATATAGTGAAATCCTAACCAAAAAGGCCTAGGTCCAAAATTAGTTTTCTCGATATTCTGGAGAACCATGAGTCCCCATGATAGCAAAAATATCAACCATCAGCCTGCTATGGCGTTTAGTTTTTTTATTGGATCCCAATTGTGTAACAGCACTCCAGTTTATTAAAGTAAAGTTTTGCCACTGTTTGCTAAACTATTCGTTTGTTATAAAATTTATATATGTCGCATGTTCTTTTAAAGTTTTGGATAAATGCCACAGATTTAGCTGAAGCATCTACTCAAAACTACAGCGTATCGTTTGAAAGGTCTTGGATTAAGCGACAATTAGCCGAAGCAGTTTTTAGCAGTTTAGTTCACGAAGCCACCGTTCTGGTGCTGAATAGCAAGAATGTAATATACTTGTCGCATATCATAAAAAAAAAATTTTTTTTAATTTATTTTTTAAATTGAAACACCAGGAGCATAAATATAGAATTTCAATTTAAAGTTAAACGTCTATGTAATTACAAAAATTAATTAGTTTAGCAACATACTCCTAGTAAGATTATAATGACACATTTTAAATTATCGAGCAATTAACGGTTCACTATATATCCAAAGACTTTTTCAATAATTCAACAATTTTTTCTAAAGGCTCGCTTATCAGGCTAATTAGGTAGAAATAATAATGGACTTGGACTTTCACAAAACCCATAATATAAGCCCATACATTTTCATTCAATAAATTTTGCTACGGTAAATTTAGAATCTTGCTGAAAAGTTTGGACCTTTTTTGTGGCGGCAAATGAGGTTCAAATTTTTCACTTGACCTATACGAATAAATATAAATTGGTTTAAATCGGATCAAAATTCACGTAGTTTGGTTAAACAAAAACACTTGCATAAAAGAGATGTGTTTGGCGTTTGCAATTTGTACTTTGACCTGTCTTAAGTAAAAGTTAGACTGCGATGAAATATATTTGTCCCCCGGAAATCTTTTCATATGTAAAAAAAATTACGTTCCCTTATGCTATTCAAGATATTGTTATTGTTTCTTTAAACTGTAATCGTGTAGTTACGATAATTCACATCATCTTTTTGGCGTGGCAAGCCGGTGACTGAAACTTATTTGTTGTGTTTGGCTCATTAACTAATCGAAACACGACTTGCAAAGGATTTGTTTTAAGATTGTTGTTTACTGAAGTAAGGGAAAGACAAGCTCGGTAAGTATCTGTGTCAACCTTTTGAGAGCTTGACTAAATAGTTATTAAGTGAAACTTGTGTTTGACTTTTATCTGCCATCATCGACATTTTATTTTAATAATTTGTTGTTAGCTCACTTGGAGAAGTTGTGCATGTCCAATCAGCCTTAGTTCGCTAGGCGAGTCGTTTCAAATGACTAAAGAAATCTAATGTTTGAATGAAAACCTAGCCAGTTGCCACGCCAATACGTGAATTGAGGCGAAAGAAACAATTAAAAACTACCATTTTGAGTCGAGTGAAATTTTGAGGTTACTAGAAAACGCATAAAATACGCCGTTTGTCATTTAAAGTGACTACGATAATATGCATATTCGATATTTTGGCAAGGCGCAGCCAACTTTGATTTCGTAGAAAAGAGTCACTTGAAACGACAAATGAGTCGACTAGCGGTATATAAGGCTGATAATGTAACGATCACTAGCCTCAAATTTACCTCTCAATAACAAATTTTAACCCATAATCCGTTTATTTTTAATTATGTGAATTTTATAAGAGTGAATAAACTACATAAAATTTGTGAAAATTAGCTTGGAGAACTGCCGATATAGGGCCAAGTTCTCACATTCGTCGCACACCAAAAACTTGCTGATCGTTGAATGGCTTATTTGCAAGTACCAGAACTAGTCTACCATTAACCCGCTTTCTTGGTAGCTGAATGGTATTTTTTAAAAGTGACTCCTTCAAATCTACTTATGTGTCGAATACTATTGAAAGTTTTGAAAAATGTTCAAAATTAATCTAAAGCTGCTAAGTACTCAAAGAAACCGGCAGATGTAATTTTTTTCATAGTTAGAATAATTTTAGGGCTCGTCTATAATATACGTTGGACTTATTAACAATATCTTGAAGAATGTCATAATTTTAATATTACTCCTTTCGTACCTAAATTAACGTTAATTTCAAAAGCCAAGTGACTATAAACCAAAACGAAAATCAAATAAAGGAAAGACATGGTAACATGTGAAAATGGCGCGAAAATTGTTGTACATATTCTTCTTATCAGCATATGTTTGTAAGTGATTTTTAAAGGGAATACTCTCAGAGTAAATAAGATGTATCAGAAATATTGTAGGATAATTAAAACGACATTTAACTAAACTTTCTAAACCCGACAGGTATTAACCACCAAACGATAAAATTTAATTAATAAATCCATTAGTTAATGAATTTAAAAATTGTCTTTTAACCAAACTTTAACTATTCAAAATTTATAAATATATCCAGAGATTAAATATTTCCATGTTAACATAGGTTTAATCAAGGTCGCAATGAGTTTTTCTGTGCTAAAAATACATTAACATATAGAGTTTGGCTAACATGACTGACCAGCTGCTCTTGACTTTACTATGCACCTCGGCATTATTTTAACCGACTAATTATGACAAAATTACGATTTTCGCTTTAATTTAGATTACCACAACTACTTAAACTTTACGTTTCTAGTGGACTTAAATTAAGGTATACCAAAAAATCTGCACGAAACACCATATTAAAGCCGCTAACTGTGTAAAGTGTCCAAACAATCGGAGGCAAAAGTGAATAGGCAAAGTTAAAGTGTTTTGGTCATAGTACAAAAGCAACCTTAATATTTGTAACATAAGTAAATTACCGATTTCTAAATATCTATTATTTATCGCATAGAGATCCACTTTGTTATTATCAGCTCAAGTCACTTTAATTAATTAACTATTAATATATAATGCGCCTCAACTAAAATGATAAAACGAATTTTAAAACAAAACTTCAACCTAGTTTCTTCGATTTACACTCTTCAGCTTCAGAATTCTGACCTTGTTATTTTAAAGGGCATTGGGTTTCGTGTGATATGTGTGTGCTCAACCGTTTTTTGAATTTCGAAACCGACCAAAAAGTCATTGAAGAAAAATATTTTAATTCATTTTATAACCTTGCAAACTGCAATGAAATATATAACAAATTTTTAGAGGCACAGAAGCAAATTTGAACATTTGTTCTGTTTATAAGATGACGTTTTTGTTTAAGAATTTTTTCGGCTTTTCGGACAAAATATTATTTTAATAGACATCCATAGAATGTTTACGACTGTTTTAGTCACAGAAAAAAAAGAATCCATTTATTAACAATATCTCTACCACGAAAGTAGAAAAAATGCACTCCCCTCCCCCAAACCTTTAACCCCACGGCACTTGTGTACACAAAGATACACAAACCCTTACAAAAATGAGAACTTCCTTAGGTAGCTTCTTGGCAGCTTGGTTTCGTACTGATAAAAAGTTGGTCTACTTATCAGGTTGCAACGACCAAACTGCAAAAATCCAACTCTTACTTTGTACCGATAATACAAAACAAGAACATATCGATTTAGCGAATTATATATCACTAAATCAGAAACCACAGGAAATTCTCATTATGTATGTGTAATACAGCCAACACATATAATTAAGAAGAATTTTATAAACGTCCGTGAATTTAAATTGTTTAAGAATTTTTACGGCTTTTCGGACAAAATATTATTTTAATAGACATCCATAGAATGTTTACGACTGTTTTAGTCACAGAAAAAAAAGAATCCATTTATTAACAATATCTCTACCACAAAAGTAGAAAAAATGCACTCCCCTCCCCCAAACCTTTAACCCCACGGCACTTGTGTACACAAAGATACACAAACCCTTACAAAAATGAGAACTTCCTTAGGTAGCTTCTTGGCAGCTTGGTTTCGTACTGATAAAAAGTTGGTCTACTTATCAGGTTGCAACGACCAAACTGCAAAAATCCAACTCTTACTTTGTACCGATAATACAAAACAAGAACATATCGATTTAGCGAATTATATATCACTAAATCAGAAACCACAGGAAATTCTCATTATGTATGTGTAATACAGCCAACACATATAATTAAGAAGAATTTTATAAACGTCCGTGAATTTAAATTGTTTAAGAATTTTTACGGCTTTTCGGACAAAATATTATTTTAATGGACATCCATACAATGTTTTCGACTGTTTTAGTTGCAGAAAACAAAGAGACCATTTATTAACAATATCTCTACCACAAAAGTAAAAAAAATGCACTCTCCTCCCCCAAACCTTTAACCTCAGGGCACTTGTGTACACAAAGATACACAAACCCTTACAAATATGAGAACTCTCTTAGCTAGCTTCTTGGCAGCTTGGTTTCGTACTGATAAAAAGTTGGTCTACTCATCAGGTTGCAACGACCAAATTGCAAAAATCCAACTCTTGCTTTGTACCGATAATACAAAACAAAAACATATCGATTTAGCGAATTATATATCACTAAATCAGAAACCACAGGAAATTCTCATTATGTATGTGTAATACAGCCAACACATATAATTAAGAAGAATTTTATAAACGTCCGTGAATTTAAATTGTTTACGAATTTTTACCGGTTTTTCGGACAAAATATTATTTTAATGGACATCCATACAATGTTTACGACTGTTTTAGTCGCAGAAAACAAAGAGGCCATTTACTAACAGATATTGTTAGTAAATGGCCTCTTTGTTGACGACTGTTTTAGTCGCAGAAAACAAAGAGGCCATTTATTAACAATATCTCTACTACAAAAGTAGAAAAAATGCATTCTCCTCCCCAAACCTTTAACCCCAGGGCACTTGTAACACAAAGATACAAAAACCCTTACAACTTGTGTACACAAGTGCCCTGGGCTTAAAGGTTTGGGGGAGGGGAGTGCATTTTTTCTACTTTTGTGGTAGAGATATTGTTAATAAATGGCCTCTTTGTTTTCTGCCACTAAAACAGTCGTCAACATTGTATGGATGTCCATTAAAATAATATTTTGTCCGAAAAGCCGAAAAAATTCTTAAACAATTTAAATTCACGGACGTTTATAAAAATCTTCTTAATTATATGACGTTTTTATTTAAAAATTATAGAGATATTTATCAAATAAGAGGAGCGGTTAAGGAGGTTATTGATTTCGTTAAAAACTAATTCCGATTGTTCGTCATCGAGTTGAAGGATTCGAGAAGCAAACGCATTAATTGTGGGTGTCATATTTTATATATAATATTCCCATAAAAAAAACCTAAAGAATGATGTAGCATTTATCGCATTTTTCGCTAGAAAACCAATCAACGTACACAAATAAAATCCACTCATCTAATCCGTCATGCAGGTTAAAAGTGGTTATTATATTATCTGGAGTAAAATAAATTATACACCGTGGCATCTAACAATAAATAAACTATACATATATACACGACTATAATTTAACACAACACCACCCTAATTTTCACGGAAATAGAAACATAACTAATTACTATTTCTAATTCGCGTGCGTGTTACATAATATATTTCCCCAAGTACATACATATTACATACATACCAACGAAACTATTTTTTTGTTTTTAAAGGAAATCAATTTTATAAAAAAAGTAAATTAAACACAGAAAAAACAACAAAAATCTAAAATAAATAATTAAAATTAGAAATAAATTATAAAACAATAAGAAGGCGTTAACCGGTAACTCAATTTGTTCCACTTCGTCCCGAGCGCTCGTAGTTTAACCCAAAAATGTATGAATAACTGATGGGAATTGTTATATTGTCAGTTTGGCTTTTAACGAATATGATGGATTGATCGATTCATGGATGAATGAAGGTGGTTTTATAATGAATTGTGGCTAAAACAAAAAAATAAAAAATATTCTTCTAATCACCCTTCTAATCAAACTTTTAATTAAAAAGTCAAAAAAAAAACTTTTTTAATTTTCGGGGAAAACACAGCACGAATTTTCCTTTTTGCTTTTGGAACAATTATTGTAGATTTTTATTTCTGTCGTCATTTTAGTTTTGGTATAATAAAAATGCCGTGTCAGTTCACAGAAAACTATTTTTGACATTTTACAACAAAAAGCATAACTCAAATATGGCATAAAACTAACAAAATTTGAAACACATAAATTTACTTATACACATATTATACATACACAAAAATGTCACCATAATTGTAATTTTTGATCATTGTGACAATCAAAATTATAACGAATTATATTCCTTTACCATTTCTACAGCGCTGTAATAGTGCGCTAAAATGTGGAGTGAGTGCACAATAATATGTTTTGATGTGCCAGATGTATTTCTAATGTACATATTCCATTAAAAGTCTTAAGATAACAAGGTACAACACATCAATTTTTAGTAACCGGGTCTAAGTTTAACACACCGTAAACTATTAAAATATAAATTATGTTTTACCGCAGTAAAATAATCCCGTGGCAAAAACACGCATAATTATTCAATCAACCAAAACGATATATTATTCTGTCGGAGAAATGAAAAACAGAAAAATGGGGGGCCAGCAATTAAATATTACACAAAACGATTTTTATTTTCCACAGTGAAATATGTCATATTTTAGTTTTTGGACGAACTCTATAAAGACACCAACAACCACCCACCAACAACCAAAAGTGATGAGTTGTTATTTTCGGAAAATTTGGTATAGAAAAAAACGTCCATCAACATTATTAAATATAACACGACTACATGGCATATTTCATTTCCTTTTAATTATTTTCCTATTTTTATTTGAAGTAGTGCGTTAGCGCCCCGACAATGATGGGGGAAATCCCTATACACATACAATCAAGTATAAACTGGAAATTTATATGGATTCATGGAAAAACTTTATTGATATTAAAAGAACCAAATTTAATTTCAAGCTAATAGATTATCTTTGTTTAGTAAATTTTGTCCTCTTGTATATACCATACACAAAAACTAATTAGAAAGCTAAACAAATAAGTGATATAAATTACGTTAATCGATCAGGCGCACTCAAATTAATTATGGGAACCAAAATTAATAAAATTATTTCGTTTAAGTATAATCCCGCGCGACTAAATATAACTTAATAAATATTTTGATTTATTATACTCGTACAGTGCTCACACTCCAATTTGATTCATATCATTAAACCCAACAAAACTCCCGAAAAACCACACCATATAACTAAATAAAGCCAACAAAAAAACTAATATCAATCTAAACTAAAAATAACAATCTAACTCAATTTATTATTAAAATCTAATAAAAATACACAAAAGCTTCATGGAGAACTACCTCCGTTCCAACAACAAACACCCATCCACCCCAAAAACAATATATAGAGCCCGAGGAAAGAAAAACTAAAAATTGAATTTTCCTTAATCATTTAATTGAATCAACAAGAAAATGAAAAATAAACAAAAAAAAATTCAAATCGATTAAATAAACTTAAACAAGAAACAGAAATTAAAAAAGTTGATCAGTGGGTGGTACGGGCGTTCCCTTTATAATTTGAAGCGTGGCATATAGATTATTTGACTTAGCCAAGAAGCTAAATTGGATAAGTTATTAGCTTATCAATCAAAACCATGACTCTTAAGTTAATTTAGGTGTTTTACTTAGGAAAAATGTGATTCGTTTATCGTAATGAAGACTATTTTTTAAAGAAAACAATTTATCGATTAAATATTATTTTATTGTGTTTAATAAAAAACGGTCGGCAAAGAAAATCAATTGTACTAGCCAGCCGAAAGCATTGAGTAATGATATTTTGATTGTGGCAACTAAAGTAGTCAACCGAAAAATGTCGAAAACCCAGAAATGTAAGCCGAAAATAAAATAACCGATAATACAGATTGTATTCTTGCGGGTTTTATATAATCTGACGAAAACAGTTGCTTTCGAGATTTTACCAGTTGTTCATCGATCTTATTAATATCTTTCAATTCGATATGCTACTTTGACGGCTTTCTAATATTTCTTCTGGGGTTTTTACAAAATATTGAAGCTTTGGTTTTAAGAACAATGTTTTTCATAATACCGCTTTATAAATATATTGGTTCAGCCTAACTGAATACATAATTTATTTTTATAAATCCCAAAATCCCGAAGCTTTCGAGCTAATATTTTCGGAACATATAATTATTGTGTATATACAAATGATTGTGCCAAAGGAATAATTTGTTAGGTTTAGGAGTGTGAGGCTAACTTAATTTGCAATAAACTTCTAAATGCAATGTTTCTGAAACAACTAAAAGCCGTTGCAAAAACCAAAGTGGCGAATCATGTAGCACATACAGCTGTCCTGCAAGCAGTGAAATACACCGACCATCACTATAAACAACACTCTTTTCTTTGCAGTAATATCAGAAGAGAGCACACAGCTGATTATGGGTTTCAAAATTAATATACGAAGGGAGCCCCATGTTTCATTTTTGAAAAAAAAAATGATAATACGAAGCAACTTTTTCTTATTTGAGCTATTAGAACTTTCAATATTAATATGCGAAAGTAATTGTTTCGTTACAAAACATGAAGGGGGGGGGGGGGGCATCAGATGGTGTGATAGACTTTGATAGAGGAGAGCTAGAACTCCTGTTGTGTGAAGTATTGCCATCCGGTATTTTAATGTTGCCTAATGGGTTTTTGGAATTGTGCTGAGATAAAAGTTACATTTCGGTTTTGCAAGCAAAGTATACTCAAACAGACCGTTACTATTTCGGAATGGTCGAAGCAATGGCTAATAAAATTACCACCGTTGTTTAGTGTTGTGTATTCTTGCCTGTTTCGCAATTATCTAAACATACTGGTATTGAAATAATGTAAGCAATTGGTTTTCGGTTTACATTTCGTAGACAAGGTGGAATATTTTTTTTTAATGTCTATTCTTACAGGTTTTCAATTCAAATTAATATCTTTCAAGTTTTGAAAGTTTGTCATTCAAACCAATTCAAATCGAAACAATTAGTACTTTTGTAATAGTTCTAAATCTAAAATTTCAAAGCATTCTCTATATTTTTTTGCCAGCTATTACTTTTTTGCTATCCGATTTTCTGCCACAGATGGCACTCCTAGTTTCCGACGAACCAAAACGACGATAGAAACAAATACGATCTTCGATCGATGGGATATTATTTAATACCAATTCTGTAGTTATTAAATAAAGTTAAATAGTTATTAAATAAAATTTAATAGAATTATGCTGCGTACATGACATTGGGAGTTAGTACTGGAAAAAATATTTATTTCTAATGTTATTATCGCATAAACCAAAAAACGTATATACTTCGGAATTTTCTTATTTGTTCTTCAATTGTTTTGTTTATAATATTGTGGTGCCTCTTCCAGCGACAATTTATCAAGTTGATCGAGTGATATACTCTCCTTCGGCCTGAGGGCGAAAAATATTACACGGTTCATTTGGTTGGAGCACCGCGAATATCGTAACAATTTAGTACATAGTCGGTATCATTTTTGTTATCATAGAAACTTTGCAATCCGTCTATCTAATTTTCACGATTCTGCGCTCAATGTATAAAGTTGTTCCAGTGCCAATTAATTTAAAGTGTCATGTGGCGGGAATTCAAAAATTTAAATGTAACAACTCATAAATATCTGTTTAGACTTTGATTGAGCCGCTGAATTTACGAAATTATATTACCATTCAATTCCCGTTTATAAGCACATGCAGTATTCAATCTAAAACATTAATTGTCCACTTATACCACTTCGATGGACAAGTACGAATATGTGTTCGTTATTGGGATATAGTTACGATTCGCTCTAAAGTATATCTTTGAAACGAAAATGAATATCTTAGCCAAGCTTATTGAAAGTCTTAACGTTCATTTCTTGTGCAACACGGGCCTGTACGAACACGGCGAACACAAAACGAGGTTGTGTATAACCGAATTTTTTTATTGGATACTTAAATTTATCTTCATATTAATAATGGTGTTTTTGTTTCACTTCCAGGTCCGGTATCATGTCTGAATAGCTTTATTGCACCTTTAACATTTTATTGCGTCATGAACAATATTCATAGCAAAAGATAGGCAGCCTGTACCTCTTTTATTTGTTTTACAAATTTAAGAGTGTAAATTTTACTTTTTAACCCTAGTGTCACTAAGTCTGTTGTTTTATAACTTGGTTTAAACATCTAAGGAGAAAAATTTGAACCTAAGTTTGTAGAAAGAAATAACGTGTATGTATACAGGATGTGATGTACTTGACGGCGCATATTTTAAAATGTTATTTTCAATTTTTGCTCAATTTTTGATATGCCCATACTAGAGGGTATATTTTAATACTCAGACATCTTTTTATTAATAACTCGTATAGTAGGAAGCATTAGCCACAATTACTTTCGTTCTCATGCATTAGAACCTACGTAAATTACTCCATTATTTCATTTTATTTATGTCCAATCTTAATGGAGGACGAGAGATATTGCGACAACAACTTCACCATACATCTTTTTATTAATAACTCGTATAGTAGGAAGCATTAGCCACAATTACTTTCTTTCTCATGCATTAGAAACTACGTAAATTACTCCATTATTTCATTTTATTTATGTTCAATCTTAATGGAGGACGAGAGATATTGCGACAACAACTTCACCATCAACATCGAGCAACCATTGCTTGAGTAGTAAGGGACATGGGAACATGGGAACAACATAGAAGAAAATTGAAGTAACAGATGATATCCCTCATACAGCATGAATCATCCATTAACCGTGTCTAACTCTGGAGGAATCTTTCTATGAAACGTAGCGCCAGTGAAATACATAAAATAAATTTAATTTACGAAGCAATTACATTGTCACTAAACGCAAATGCTACAAACAAATTGGTTTATCATTCTCTTACCATGTTCGAAGCCATAATGTAACATTATCACAAGGGAATTGAATTAAGGAAATTTGAATTGTTGATCAATCAAAATTAATTGACTTAATCAAAAACATATTAATTGTATATAGTAAATATTTTAATTTTCTGAAGGAGTATTTTTCTTTCAGAAGACGAACAATACAATCGATTACATAAATGCATGATTGAAACCCCGATTTTCTGTTGTGCACCATTAATTTGTAATCTTACTGATTTAAAACGAACGTACATATGAATTTAATAAGTGAAATTAGCTAATTGTGCTAACGTAATAAAAACAACACCCAGTCGCCGCTACCCGATTATTGTCACAACCCCTTATAAAATATTAAAATTTAAACCAATTTCAAACTAAATTACCCTCCATTAAAAAAAAAATATATATGGATCATGAAAATTAATAAATTTTTCATTTCTCGCTGAGTAGGTAATTTACCCCAAACCCATAATAATAAAATAAATAAATAAATTTTAAATCAAAAAATTGAAACCCTTCAAAAAGTTTATTTGCAGTATTTTCTTGTTCGGTATAGTATAATAGAAGGAAACCTAAAGATGAGTTTTTTTCTTACCAAGATTTGCGCTGTATTCATTTTCAAGTTATGTATTTTATGGTTTCAATAATCTTTTTTTTGTAAGTTTGTATAACTTTTGGATATATAAGGCCATAGGTTAAGTGGTTCAAGTTGAAAAAGTGGAAAAATGATTGAAGGGAGGTTATATTTATTGTGTATAGCTTAAAATTAAAATGGTTATGTTAGCACTTTACCTCAGAAATTGAGTGAAGTAATATAACCGACAAGTGAGTGTTGAAATTTGTAAAACCACTGTAAAAAGATTCCAACAGCAAAAAACACGAATTCATAATTTGTACGAGCTGCTACTTGAAATGTCAATTCGATTCCAAAGTATAAAAAGTTTAAAGTTTACGAGTATGTGTAAATGTTCGTGTTTTTACTTGACTAAAACTACTATCATATTTTGGACGCAATAGCCATAATGAATTAAATAATGAATTAAAAATGCTGGCCATTGAGGATCTTGCTATTAGAGCATTGAGAATTACAAATAACTTAACCAGAATAATACAAATTTGTGTAACTCGAACTTTAGTCTAAAAAATGCAAATTATTTTATCCTAAAAACAGGGAAATTCTCCATAGTGCCTTAGAAAAAGTAAACAGTTCAAATTGTACCAAGATAAACATTATGGCTCAGTGAAATGCCAATCTTTCTTCATTGTTGTCATTAGCTTTCAGCGAATGACTCAAAACTTAATTTCTTAATTATTAGAAACTTTTGACTTTGCAAAATTAAATTAGTGGTATACTAGATGAATTTTTTGACAAATGGCAGGCTTTTATCTCGAAAATGGTGCAAAATATTAGAAAATTATTTCGAATGAACCGTACAAGTGGTTAAAGCTTTGGCACAGTTAAAGCTTTGGTCAATGTGCAGGTTGACATGGAGCTGGCAACGTGCAGGTGGTATACTGTAATTGCGTGAGTAGGTGGAATGGGAGAGTGTGTGCGTGAATGAAAATGGGAGTATTAATTGACCTTAAAAGGACATTAAATCCATTTAATATTATAAAAAAAACAAAAAATGAAAAATGTCTCGTGTCGAGAGAGACGTTTAGTTTGGGATATATTAACGAATTATATATTTTTAAGCACTTTTTGATTAACCAGTTCAAAATAAATAAATAAGTACCTTGCACAATACAAATTTTTTGTAAAGTGTATGATTTCAGAGCAAGCGCGGATACAAGGGGGGGGGGGGGGGGGGGGGGGGGGTAGAGGGAGTAATTTTACAAGAGCGAAATTTTACAGTATTATTTTGGATGAAACAACAGATATTTCTACTGTATCTCAAATGTGCTTGATAATTAGATATGTGTATGAAATTAGATTTCGTTGATTGTCATGGTAATAATTTCGATGATTTTACCCAAGAAATAATTTTATCAGGAAATGTATTGGGGCAAACGGTAAAGAAAATGTTAATAAAATACGGTCTTAATCTCGAATATTGCATAGGGGATGGTTGTAAAGTTATGACATCTGATAAAAAAGTGCTGTGATAGAACTTCAGTATATATTAATCAATGCCATTCATTGTCCATGCTACAACCATCCAATAAATCTTTCAAATTCAAGAACGTCAAATGTTTCATCGATTCAAAAAGCGGTATCAATAATGAAGGAAACTATATCATTTTTTAATGTTTCTTCGAAAAGACAAAACGTTTCAAAAAATTTAAAAAAGTTACGTCTTCTGAGCCTTTGTGAAACACGTTGGGTAGAACGGCATGAGCCCGTCTTAAAATTTAAATCGAACCTTTTAGAAATTGTTGATGTATTAAAAATTATATCTTTGTGGAACGACTTTAACACTGCATCAAAAACAGAATCACTAGTGAATTCACTCTCTACACCTACTTTCATTATGTCAATTTGCGCCTTGGCGCATTTACTTTCCACATCTGTCAATTTAAGTAAATTATTACAATAAAAAAATTTAGATAAATACACAGCTGAGACTTCCAAGTTTCAAGTTTATTGGTGTTTTGGAATCGAGACGTACTGAGGTAGATATTATTTTTAATGAAATTTTCTTAGAAGCTGAGGAAATATTAAAATCAATGGATATAGAGATGTTAATTCCAAACTACGCTTTGAGAAATGTGAGATTTCAACAAGTTGGGACCAAACTGGATCCTCAAAGTTATTTCAAAATACATTTATATATTCCAATGCTTGACAATTTAATCGGCGATTTGAAAGATCGTTTCAATGAAAAAGTGTTTAATTTATTTGATTTAAATATTATATTACCTAATATAATCCAAACCAAGAATGTTACTGAAATTAACAGTGCCGTCAACTATATTTTTAGAATCATATCACCATTTGCAGACGATGTAGACATTTTACGTAAGTAAAATTAAAGCAGAGATGGAGTTGTGGAAAGAAAATTGGAAAAATAGAAAGGACATTGATTTTCCAGCCGATATTTTAGATGTAATCAATGCATGTGATGAAGATTTATTTCCACATGTTAATATGATGGCTGCCATTTTGATTACTTATCCAATAAGCATAGCTAGTACTGAGAGGAGTTTTTAAATCATGGCTCAGATCAACCATGGGAGAAGAAAGATTAAGCGGTTTAGCAGTGCTTCATATTAAACGTGATATAACAATTGATATCGATGAAATTATCACAATATTTGCGAACAAAAAAAATAGAAAAACCGATTTTTTACTTTAAAAATGACATATTTTTTTATGCAGTGCAATATTTCTTAGCTCTACGGAATTTGTTATAGTACTATATTTTTAAAATTTGTTTATGAACTAAAATTTTATTATTTATTATTATTTATTATTTAAATGAAAATCAAATTATATTGTTCTATATTAATTTTCTATATTTCTATTAATTAAAATCGGGTTTTGTTACTCAAAAAACAAAATGTGTTGCTTTTTAATTATTAACCTGTTCCTATAAAAGACATTTCTGTGTATGTATATAATATACCCATGCATTATTTACCTTACAAATACCCCCCCCCCCCCGCCCCAACTGAAATGCAGGATCCGCCCAGGTTTCAGAGATATGATCAAGAATAGATATGCAGTACAGCAAAACTATTTTCTCTAAGTTCTAACACATTTTTCGGTGTAACGACAAATAAAAATAACTAAAATTAATTCATTTTTGACTTGCATTATATTAAAACAAACATTTCATTTTCCAATTTAATTAATTTAACTATTCTTGATCTTACATTACAATTAGCTCGGTAATTTATACTTATAAATCAATAAATAAAATGATGTTTAAGAAAATGTTGTACACTAACAAAGAAGCATTCGGCATTTTGATGGTGCATCATGAGTGTCAGCAAAATGAACACCAGGCGATTATATTATACGCTGAATGGTGTTCAGATCAGCCTCACTCTGTAAGAGGTATATTCACTCGAAACATAAGAAATCGAACGAGTTATCATGAGATTCAAGAGGAAATTGTTATATGCTGACAAGGCCCACACACATCAACTAGAAATATTACACGAGAATTTTAACTGCTTGATCAAAAAGTGCACTAGTATAGGTTCTAAATTTGAAAAAGTAACTTTCGTCTATATCTTCCAAACTAATGAGTTAAGGTCATTCAAGATCACCATTAAATGTCCCCTCGACTCTGAACGAAGAATGAGAGATTTTCTCCTATCATGCACTGTATACGGATTCCGATTCAATGAGATTGATTGAAGCGGAATTGAATTATATTTAATCTCGATTTTCGATTTCCCGTACTACAAAATTTTATTCCGCCATTTTGAACTCTTGTTCGTTTTTCGAAATAATATTTTTAGAACATGTTCTAAAACGAGAAAAATGTCTAAATTGAAACATTTCTCCCAACATTTCAATGTTTCTTTACCTTAATGGGATAATTAAGGTAAATTGCTCCATTAAATACTTACAAGAACGAATTAGTTACGGATAATTAAATTGAAACATGTGAATTTAATACCAATAAAGTTAAAATATTTTTGTGTCGGTAAAAAGTTGTCGCACTAAAAAAGACATATGGTCTAATTTACAACCTGTAATAAGCTCTGCAACTGTAAAATTTCTTAAATGTACTAAAATGGTATTCACAAAATGTAACTCGGCTCTATAAAAGAAAGTTTTGTTCTATAACTTTGTAGCACCAAATTTTCTGACGTAAAATTATCATTTTCTGAAAAGGTTTTCGCGTATATTTATCAATACCATCTTTATAACACCAAAAATTTAAGTTAATGCAAATCGTAGTTTTTGACCTTTCAAATAAAATGTATTTGTTTAATGTTTTTTGATTTTACATATTATATACGCCTAAATATTGATAATGAAATTCATATACACGTACAGTCGAAACAAATAGTTTGTCTAATAGAAAAATATATTGTTTTTAAGGTATACAAACGATCATCGCCAACTGTACTCATATGTCGTTTGGCAACTGTACAATACATTCATATTTTACTTCTTAATTAATTTATATAAAATTCTGTATTTTTATGATATACAAACATAGCAAATTTTATTTATTTCGTGAGTTTATGTCAAAATTCGAGTGCCGTCATCGAATTTGATAGTTTATTTTAACGTAAAACACGCTACCGATTTTTGCAGTTTGGTCGTTGCAACCTGAATAGTAGACCAAATTTAATCAGTACGAAACCAAGCTGCTAAAAAAGACCTAAGAAAATTCTAATTTTTGTAAGGGTTTGTGTATTTTTACACGTTCTCTTGGAGTTAAAATGAGGGGAAGGGGGATGCATTTTTCTATTTTTCGTAGTAGATATATTCTGAAAAAATGGTCTCTTTGTTTTCTATGATTAAAATAGACATAAACATTGTAAGATTCCATTAATAATAATATTTTGTCCGAAAAGCCGAAAAAATCTAATAAAAATTATAATTAATGTCACGGACGATTTTAAAAACTTCTTAATTTTATTGTGTTGGATTAGTATACATACATAATGAGAATTTCCATAAATTTCTGATTTAGTGACATAATTCGCTAAATCGATAAGTTCTTGTTTTGTACTATCGGTACTAAGCAAAAGTTGAATTTTTGCAGTTTGGGCGTTGCAACCTGATGAGTAGACCAACTTTTTATCAGTACGAAACAAAACTGCCAAAAGAGACCTAAGAAAGTTCTCATTTTTGGATGGATTTGT
This sequence comes from Nephrotoma flavescens, assembly GCA_932526605.1. Classification (NCBI taxonomy): domain Eukaryota; kingdom Metazoa; phylum Arthropoda; class Insecta; order Diptera; family Tipulidae; genus Nephrotoma; species Nephrotoma flavescens. The sequence goes on along the minus strand of OW052222.1, from coordinate 89,355,544 downwards.
GTGTTTTTGCACGTTCCCTTGTGGTTAAAAATGAGGAGGAGTGCATTTTTTTGCTTTTTGTAGTAGATATATTGTGAGTAAATGGTCTGTTTGTTTTCTGTGACTAAAATAGTCATAAACATTGTAAGATGCCATTAAAAATAATATTTTGGATAGATGGCGCTGTAATAACGATATTATTTTTTTTTTATTTCTCCTACTGAGGACCTATGCATACGATTCTGCAATACGTTTGAATTAAACTTGACACGTTTTTAATGTAAATACTCAAAATTGAGGCGGGGGACTCATGTAAATCAAGCACCATGGTACGTGGATGCGAGAGGTCTCACGTTAATCAAGCACCTCGAAGGGAACAGAAAAGTACTACGTCCACGTCGTTGTTCCTGGGTTACGCTGAAAGTAGTTTATTCACCAGCCGTAAATGTAATTCATATGTACAGGTAAGAATTTCCCAGTTATACAGATATTTTTAAAACTAAATACAAAATAATTCATGTATTTGAAAGCAGGGGCCCTATTCCTGAATACGATACGAAAATGTATTCGATACGAAAATGATATTCGCTACAAAAATTCTTTGATATTCCTGAATACGATCGTACGTAATTGTTCGATGTGTGTTCGATGTTTTAACTGCAATAGATGTCGCGTTTTTTATAAATTTGGTTAGCGGTTATCCAGATACAACAAAAAAACATTGGGAAATTGTTGTTTTTGCGATTCCTCACTTGTATAATACAGGGCGCTAGTAAGTATGAAGAATTAGATTTTTTTTTGACAATCAGAATTGTCATTTTCATTATTTGTTTGTTTATCGAAATATATAAATGGAGGAACAGGTAAATAGAAAATATTTTTATAAATCCATAAAAATAAAATGTTAATAATTTTTAGATTTTAGTATTGTATGCAAATGGCAGTGATGAATTGGATTTAGTTTGATCCAGTGACTCATCAACATCCAATAATGAAAACCATGCTAAGGTTGAAAATTTCATTCAAATTATAATAGAGAACTACAGTGAGATGGATTTCTAAATGCATTTTCGATTGCGTCGATCGACAGTTCTTTTATTAATTGGTAAGTTTTTCCTTTACAAATTTGATAATTCTAATCTGACTTTTTCTTCAAATCATTAAAATATAAAATGAAAAATATAAATCATCGTTCGATTTGAATAAAATAAGACCAGGGGCGTTGCGCTGTACCATCACTTCGTACCATGTTGTACCATCACTTCGAATCGAAAAAAGTCAAAATTCGAAAAAAGTCGAATTGAAAAAGTGGAAGTTGTATCATTTTCAACTTTTATCGATTTTTAATCATACAATACTTTTTCTAGAATAAAAGGTCAGCTACATTTATTATTACTTTGATTTTAAATGGTGAAACTATCATTTATCGCGATTCGAAAATGATATCACATACCGCGAAAAAGTCGATTTTTTTCGAATTTCGATTCGATTCGAAGTGATGGGCGGTATGTTGCGCCCCAGGACATCCACGATTAGAAAGATATATAGGTTTCGTTCATGGTCCAAGTTTTCCGTTCCTACATGTTGTAATTGTAAATAAAAATAATTACATTTTTATTTAAAATATATGTAATTTGTTTGAACTGAAAATAATAAATTAAATACTCACAGTTTTGTTAATTGTTTGCATTTTCAATTTTTTTTATTATCAAAGATAAAACCCGACTTTTGGCTGTCAAATATGTTTTGGCAAGTATTAATATACATATTAGATTAGAATGAAGAAAGCTATTTATTGTACTAAAACAGAATGGTAGAGGTACTAAAAAATTGCCTCTTAATTTTTGAAAGGGTAAAGGATGAAACACACCAAGAGCAGCGCAGCAGATTGGTGTGCACGCCCATAAGCAGCCGTTAGTGTGGATTGTTTTGTTTTAGTAGTAAAATTGAATTGTGCAAATTTTATCGAGGTTATGAGTAGCAGCAAAGAGCAGCAAATTGAAGCTGCTGGGTGTGGAACCTATTGATGCCGCGACAGATGCAACTTCATTCAATACAATTTCTTTAAATTTAAATTTTTCAATTATAATTACAAAATACTTAATGTCCTTTAATGGAAATACCTATATTTATACGCAAACTATGATTTTGTATCATTAAATAAGCGAATAAACCAAAATTTAAATTTGCTGCTCGCTGCTGCTGCTTGGTGTATTTCATCCTTAAATCTGAAATTTCGATAGCAGATCTGTATAAAAACCAGGATTTTGGTATACAGCTGTGTTGTGTGATTGAAAACAATGAATTAAAAAAGATGATATATGAATTAGATCACTAAATATACAGCATTAATGCAAATTTAGCTTTATACACTAAGAATATCTGGATACAATCTATCGAGATCTATCGAAATTTATAAAAAAGCGCAACAAAAATTGTACAACTTGGACACTATTTGAGTTTTGACATTTTGGTTTGTACTTAAAATGGATGTAATATTATTTTTCTTCTAGGTTTTCAAATAAGCATCACTTATGATTTGGGGATTATATTAAGTTGTAATACATAAAAATAAAAATAAATAGTGAAATAAAATTACGAGTGTTGTGGAAGTAGAATATTTTGTATTTTTATTTGGTCGACGAAATCGTTAGGATTGAAAATAAAATTCAACCACCGAATAAATTCTTATAGTTTCTTAGTGCTCCATTAGGCGTCTTGCAACCCAATCTCATAAGATTAAATTTATTGGTTCTCTTCACTGCGTTCTAGATTTGGTTATTTACTGTAGTACGTGCTAAGTGCACATTGACTACGAATAATTCATATATGTATTTATACTCATATAAATTGACATAAACAAATTATACGGTTATGTTTAAGTTTTAAAATAAAAGATTTTCTTTAAAATTATTATAAAATAAGGTTTTTTATTTAGAACTCAAATATATTTTTGATTTTTTTATGGAGTCGTTAACTAAATTTTCGTCGTACAAAAATTCGTTCATGAACGTACAAAACTGTTCGAATTCGTGTTGCGGAATAGGGGAATTTTTTGAAAGTATCGAACATTTTCGTATTCGTATTAGAATTATACGTATTCGCATTCAGCAACATCAAACATACGAATTCGTATATTTTTGATTCGTATTCGTATTCAGGAATAGGGTAGCAGATTTAATTGCATGTTCCTGGGTTACGATAATAGTAGTTTCTTGACAAGTCATTTTTCAGTAAATAAAAATTTAAGAAATACAATTTTTTTAAGACTAATTTCGAGTATTTGCATTGAAAAAGAGTTAATTTTAATTCAAACGTATTGCAGAATCGTATGCATAGGTTCTCAGAAGGAGAAATCGAAAAAAAATTAATATCGTTATTACAGCGCCATCTATCATGAATCGAAAAAATGTGTCTAAGAAATCCTACTTATTTTAAACCGTAGAATCCGAATCTGCAATAAAAATAGGGGTTCCTATTTTAATTTCAAAGTTACACCCCTACCTTCCTGCAAGATGGGGAGGAGGGGTAGACATTTTAGCACTTCCCCGAAATGATTAAATTTTGATAATGGACATTTTCCGAGATATTTGAAAGTTTCAGCTTATAAAAATCACCCGGTATATAATAATTATGTTCCAGCAAGTAAAGGACTTACATTAAAAAGTACAATATGACTAAAAATTAGAAATGAATGAAACATAATGAATTGTTTTAGGAAGTTAATTTTAAATATTTCTGCAAGTACATATTTTACCACTGTTTAATAATCTTTTTTTATGTGTTTCATTATGATCCTTGTTCTTGGACCTACAAATTCCGGTTTAATGATAAATGAGTCTGAGAAATGACTTGAATATATTTCGATTAGTCAGTTCTCACACTCATAAATTTTCTAGTATAATCGAATGCCGGTTTGTTGAGAACGGCTTTTATAAGTATAAAAATCGTAATTGGTATTAAAACTCAGTCATCGCGATTCTCGCTTGGTGGCTGAGTAAGAGAAACGCATAAAAGTTGTCAAATTAAACCAAACAAAAGTTTTATGTGAGAACTAATTTATCTACCAAAATACTGAAATAAATACTGAATTATCGTATGAATGAACTGATTCATATTTTAATAGTTTTTGTTTTCTTACTGGGAAAATTTTCTGAGAACACCTTTAAATTTTAACTATAAGCTATTAAAGCGGGGTATTAAGCCTCTTCCTATATATATTTTACAGGCTTTTAAATAATTAAAGAAAATTTCGTTGACTAAACTTGTTAAAATAAAAACATTTTAAACATTGAACACAAACATTTTGACTATAATTTAACCGTTGGTTTGATATTTTAACTCATGGAGTGTTAAGCACAGAAGCTCCAAATCAAACTGTTTGTAAAATTAAGGTAAAAACTTGAAGATTTTTAGCAACAGCTGTTTCTATATTACAGATAAAATTATAGGCTGATACTCTACTCGTATATGCTACTTGGGCGGGTTAATCGTTGAGCCAGTTACGGGTGGAGCGCCTTATTTCACTAATGCTAAAACGTGTTTAGTTGTTTGTATATGCATTAGTAATCTTCCTAATTTCAGAATATTTTTTCAAGATTCAGCTTCATTGAATAATGCGTATGCCATTATTGTTTCGCTTCCTTTAACCATTTGTGATAAAATTTAAATTTGTTGGATCACAGTTCATACTCAAATTTTATCCAACCAAAACCATGGGAACGATTAAAAATATAGGAACAGTTTAATTTTACAACGACATTGGAAAGTTTCTGTAACAAGGAACCATGGACACCAAGTATTTCTCGTGTTATAAAGTTTATAACAGGTTGAAGAAACTCGTTTGAAGAACCAAACTCAAAAATTTTGTGAGAATGAGAAATGACTGTTATAACTGTTACATTAATTTGTAAAGTAATAGTGTTTTCTTGGTTTCTATGGATATGTTAAAAAATAAATTTTCAACGTTGTTTTTTTTATTTCATTATTTATGAGCTGATTGTTTAAAATCAATTTGCTCTAATGAACAAACATACAAAGTATAATAAAATATTTAATTGAAATAAGTGTTCCTTCAATTATCAGTCAATTTTGTACCCTTTGCGTGTATCTTCGTTATGTACGTTGTTGCAAAATCAAAAATGTAACGTCATATTTGATGATGATGTCAGATGATTTCAGATTTCTGCACTAATCTCATCATTTCAGGGATTTTTGAGGAAGTTTTCGTTTTCGAAAAACAAACAAATAGCAGACATGTGCGATGTAATCTGGCGTTAATAAAATAACTATTGTAAAATTTTTTACTTTTCTGCCACATAAAAAATCATTGTTACTCGTATAAAATTATTTATAATTTTTTGACAGTCTCTCTGAGTTTAAATGTTTTCAGTCATCAACCGTTTTTTAGACTAACAAAACCCATATGAATAATTTATCAGCTAACCGGAATTTAGCTGCTGGAATGTCACTGATTTTTTTTTTTTTTGCCCGACATTATTGCAGCAACTTGCGAGCAATATGAATATAAAATAAGAGTCTTGAAGGCCAAAGGCAGAATACAAACGAGAGTTTCTTCATCGAATTAGATCGGTGATGCTAATAAACACAAATATGATCTGTTGGACTGTAGAATGATAGTAAATTTATTTATCTACATAGACTTGAATCTCAGTAGGATTTTATAATATATTTAATTTTGGATTTCGTTCCAGTTGATTATTCGACATATGGATATTGTCGCATTTGGATTTTGCCCTATTTGGTTTTTCGCTTTTGGATTCTCGAAATAATTTGGAATTTAATTTTTGGAATTAGGAACACAATCTTGTACAAGAATTAATTTCCAGACTTTACACTAGAGAGCAAATGGTAAACTAAGGGCTAAGTTTTTAAGGCTTCTGTAGAATTAAATTTTGAACAAAGTTGCAATTGATATATTTAGAGCTTTGTCATTAATTGAGTTAATGATTTAGAAATTTAAAACAGAGTTCTTAACTAGCTACAGCTACTCCTAATAAACATAATCATCGGGTAATTATTAATCTCCGCTTGATTCTACCAGCCAAATGTCCCATAGATTTGAATTGAAATATTCTCACCATGATTAGATTTGTTGACCACATCCGCAACTCTAGAATTCGTTTATTCACAAGGGGATATAAAACACTACATCAAAACCGCAATTTAACTCATATATACACGTTTTACACATAAAGATATCAAAACAAATCAATCTTAACCAAATCTCACCCGCATCCTCAAAACATAAACCTCATTTTTTATGTTCTTATTATTATATTCTTGTTATTTAATACATATCTTAGACATAATCAAATTAAAAAAGAATTATTTCTTTAAATAATCTGTTCAGATAAAAAATTTAAATATACAAGGAGAGAATAAAATAAGAGCTGTAATGTAGCTACGAGTATCTAATTTTTAATGTTACATACATAAAGCACGTAGCTATATAAATATGTATGTCTCTATTCATAGCCGAAGCCACTCCCAGTAATGTGTTTCGATCGTTTTTTTTTTTAATAATAAACATTAATATAAAAGAAAAGGGTTCATTTCAAAATTGTGAACCCCTTAAAGAATTAATATTTAAAACTCACCTTATAAAAACGTAATGCCTTAAACGAAGATTAATCCAAATTATAGAGAGACGAGTTACTGGTACTCCACTGTAATTAAATATAAAAAAATTATATTAGACAAATTTTTAACAATAGAAAATTAAAAAAAATATAAAATTGTATAAAAGGCACCGTGTAAATCAAATAATCACTGAAGCGTATTCAAAAATATATAAAGTCATTCAACCAAAACTACCTTATACTATACTTGAATGTCTTAAAGGAATTCGATTTTTAGAAAATTAAATTAATTTAATAACAATTAATTTAGATGAAAACCTCCAAAAAAGAAAACAAAACGTATTTTATCGATTGAAGATGAAAATTAGTGTATAACTGCTAAATTATTATTGTTTAACATTAGTTTGTCAGAAATTTAACAAAAATAAAAAATATTATAAATTAAAATATTTTGTGGTTTTAATTATATTATCTTTTAATAAATTTAAATATTTAAATTAAAATCATAAAAATTATTAATAGGAAAATGTTTGTGGTTTTTTTTCGTTTTGCAAAAACACGAAAAGGAAAAATAATTTGAAAATTTTAAATTTGATTAAACATAATAAATTTGGTTTTGTTGTTATTTTGCAATTAGCTTTCGACTGTTTGGTTGAAAAATGTTGAAAATGTGGTTTAGATAATCTGTACTATATTTGTCTGTACCAAGAATGATAATTTTAATTTGAAGACTGCGATATATTAGAGTTTTATGAATACTCAACTTTAGGCTGTAACTTGTCAAAAACGAGGTGAAATAAAAATCAGTTTATATGTATAGAAAAAAAGACCAATTAACCTAAGTTTTTTTTTTAGCACGAAGTTAATGTGTGATTAAGGTATCAATACACGTTGATCGAAATAAAATTTGTAGTTTTTAGGTTAGGTTTCAAAGTTAATCATTTTCTAGAAATGAAAAATTAAATTTTTCCTAATATTTTGCCTAACCGCGAAAAATGTTAGCATCAAGGTTTTAAGGAACATATAAAATGTAAGGTAATAAACTGATAATCGATTGGTCATAGACTAATGAATTTAGTTCAAAACGATTTAAAGTTTCGTTTTAGATCGACCGAAGAATTACGTCAAGCGATGTTTCTTCTTTTTATGCCACAATGACGATTTAATTTGATTTTTGCTGCTATTCCTAGATGGAAATAAACTGCAAATTAAGTTTCCCAAGATTGGTGGTCTTTAATTTAATATAATATGCACTGATTATCAGCATAAATAATAAAATTAATTATTAATTTTACACATACGAATAATTTAAATAAAGAATAGTAAGTAAACTATACAAAATTTTGGTAGTCAAATTTATTAAAGAAACAAACCAACCAACCAACAAGTTTTGTTTTCTGAGTACCAATACGGCCTTACGAAAGTTGTTGATCTCTGAACCCAAGTAACAGTCCTTCGCTCCTGTACAATACAATTTGTAAGTCATCTTAATTTAGACAACCTTTAAAGCAAACTTCACTATTTTGGTCATTAATTACCCATTATCTCACATGCTAGTTTTCACTATATGATTTGCATACACAAAAATTTTTAGTAAGAAGAATATGTAAACCATCAATTATGTTACTCACATGTGTTTTTGTGAAAATTGTATTTCGATTTGTTTGCAATACAGCCGATTCCGCTTAATCAGGACAATGGTTAATCGGAACACCCGCTTAATTGGGACAAATTATTCTACACCCGATGTGTCACGATTAAGCGGAATTTACTATGTGCCCCAATTATGCGGAACAAACCGCTTAATCGGGACAAATTGTACTACTTAGTCCCGATCTTTCCATATATAATTTACAAGAAAAATGATTATAATCCAAGAGATTCTAAATTTATTTTGCAACAATATCGGAGCAATATGATCGGACAAATCAGTTTTCCAAAATTTTAGCGAAAATCACAATTTTTACCAAAAAAAAACTATTTTCAACAAAAAATCGGTCACTGTACCGCGGATTGGTTGATTGGGATGAAACATCATACTTAAACTTTTTCTATAAATCGGGCGATCCTACTGATTTTTGACCGACATCGGTCCACCGGAACTCACAGCTTCCACGTATATAGCATTTACGAAAAAAATATTTAAAAAAAAAATGTAAAAGTACGGACCCATTTCAGAATTTGTGCTTATTCATAGTTATTTTTTCTTAAATGCGGTCATTTTCATTTTGCAAAAATAGAAAAATAACAGAAAGGAGATGAGTTTAACAAGTGTTTTGTACTTTGGTTTCGAACTAACGAGACTGATGAATCTTTCAGGTTAAAAGCTCGATCGGTTCATCAAACTGCATAGTGGCCAAACACAAAAAACAAATTGAATAATTCATGTAAGGACATAAATTAAGTACCGATTGACTTAGCGAATTATATTAAAACCACGAATAATAAAATATACGAAATTTCTTCATAAAATATTAGTTCTCCCGGATCACAGCTTTGAACTTCTTATTTAGCTATTGAAAAGAAAAATCAGTTCATATCAATTATAAAATTTTAAATCTGCAAGGACAAAGAGTATATTTTTTTTAACGTGAGCTTTTTAGAAGTTAATGGCGAAAATTGAGTTCGGAGCAGAGTACATATCAGGTTAATATATTGCAAAAGGTTTTACCAATTACAAATCAATACTAACAAGAAATATGAAATATTCTTCCTGTGATATTCTTCCTGTATCGCAGAAATGATACCGAAATTCTACTAGTTTAACACACTAAAAAATACCGCGCTTTAAAGTTAAATAAAATAAATATAAATTGGAACCGAAATTAAAAGGCGAAAGTAGAAACGGATTGGTCAATGGTCGTACTCAGGAAAAGTGGCTCATTGAACGAGTGTCACTGGAATAAAACCGGCAAAGGAAAAATGGAAGTGGGATGACCAGTTGTAATTTGGACGGGAATTATGAAAGCAAATATGGGCCAATAAAATAAATAGACTGGATCTAAATAATAATTAATAAAACTGATAAAAAAATATGAGTAAAATTAAAGAGATCGCTAGAAAGTCTTTCGTTATGTCAGTGCGTGATAAATTTGCCATACATTAATGGAAAAAAATAGAAAAGGTTGAATATTACAAAAAACAATGAAACTACTTTTCTGTATAGATTTTAATGCTCAACAATATTGCCATTTATCAAAATTTTTCACACATATTTAGTTATGTTACTGATAAAGCAAACAATTAAACTTTCTAATTATTGATTATACATCAAATTAGGAATATATTTTTAATTTACTGACATTTTAAATAAACAAACAATTGTAATATTTTTTATTTAACACACACGCCGTCACAGTATTATCATGATTCTTTGACATGTTAATCATATAGTGCTATCTAAAATATAATACAACATATATCTGCACAAATGAAGTTTAACTCTAGCAGCTATACACATTCAATGAATCCTCCAGTGAAAGGATCAATGAAAGGATCAATGAAGGATCAATGATCTTGATGTATGAATTTTATGTAAAGTTTGTTAAAACTTTTTGAAAAGATGAATTGTTATAAAGTTAACTTTGGGACAAGTATTTTTCTCGTTTCAGGAATTGATAATGTAATATAGGTTACTGTCAACCAACTTTATCGTGATGCTTTGAAACTATGAGAAAATAGATTATGACATTTCTTTAAATGATCCGGGAAACGTTTACTTGCTTGCCTTAGTCCGTAACTTAAAAAACACATAAAGCAATACGCTAGAGATCTTGTTTTAACGATAACCTTTTTTGCAATACAACACTAAATTCCATAATATTTTGATTTTTCGTTATTTTTGAGGTGAGAACACACCTTAATGATGTAATTCATAATTGAAACAACATCTATGCTGAATAAAAATATAATAATAATCTCATAAAGGTTATGTATTTTAAGAAATATTTGGGTTTATGTACTACATATATATTTTAGGTGTACGAGATGATGGGTACAACAACTATTTCCCGCGTCATGATTTTAATATTTTTAAAAAAATTCCTTTTCCAATTTTGTTTTTTTAGTTTTGATTAAAATTCGTTCAACCGTAAGTGAAGTTTTTTCGCTCTTCTCACTTCCAATGCTCATGTTGATGTTTGGTAAATTTTGTTTGGATATGCCAGTTAATTTATAAACAACCATATCGGATACAGTAGCTGCTGACCCAGAAAAAGCACAAAAAAATTAAGGAAAGCTTTTTTCCCCTATTTTGTTTTATGGGATGTGAATTTATGTATAGGATAAATATAAAACGTGAAGGAATTTTTGCTCGGAAATTGTTGGTGTTGCTGTCGATATTTTCTTTCAATGTGTGTTTATTCGAACACACATACATATAAGAAGAGAAAATAGGAAAAATATGCTGAGATAATTGAAATGAAAATGAAAAATTGATGGAAAAATGGATTTAGAAAAAATTATGTTTTATAGGATTTTCCCATTTTTGATCGGTAATATATTAGTTTCGCTTGACCTTCATTGAATTGATTATTTTTCTGTTTTAATGGAAATGTTAGTTTATGATGTAATGGGGTGCTCATTATTTATTGAGTCTGTTGGTTAAAAAGATGAGGGAGCTTGGGTATATATTGAGATCTAAAAGGATGAATTTGATAGATTTTTAGCACTGTCATGTATGAATTTGATTTCACAGAAAAATTTGGGTTTTAGAGTTGTATTTATGGTACGGTGAATTTAAGTGTGCGTCATCAAGAAAACACGTTTGAAACATTTGGTATGACGGTAAATACTTTGCTTCAACCAAATAATTATTATATTCTTGACGTTCAAATTATTCATACTAAAAGCCGAAAACGGATTCACAAAAATTCATTAAAAATTCATAAAAAGGGAATTCTTTTTTTCAATAGAAGTCAATTTCGTCAGCCTTTATTGTTTGCATAACTTTGAGTTTAAAATATACTTTGAAACATTTTCACTTTTTTTCTATAGAAACAAAAATGTATCATAAATTTTAATATATTCATGTATCCCCCGCCATCAGCGACATCATATCATCATCATCATCTAAAAATCAATTTCTTTTTCTTGTTTATACACAAGCGCAAAGGTTACAAAAAACACTTAACAGAATTAAACAGTAATTGTTGACCAAAGGGTAAACGCTGTGCGGTACGTAATATTTTCTGCTCAATTTAAATTGCGACGACAATTAAAAGAATACCCTAAACAAACCAAAAAGGTCGATTTCCCGCGATCGATTTTTTATGAAACTATCAAAGTCAGTCTCCATAAAAATGTGTGATTTGAAAGGTAAATATATAATTGAAAATAATATGTGTGATTGATTGATGTATAAATAAATTATCAAATTAATTCCATATAAAATATAACTCTTTTTGTATACTGTAGCAAAGCGTCAACCATAAAGACATCAAAAGAACAGTTCGAGCTAAACGTGAAGTATATTGAGGAAAATATTGAAATGGTAACATACAACATCTATGTGGTCGTTTGACAAGTATGTTAAATGCCATAGCGGGTCCACAATGGTCTAAGGAAAATTGGAAAAAGGTATACATGTTATGGTTAGATTATAAGCATTAACGCGACAGGTGAGGTACCTGAAAGCGGTGAAAGACTAAAGCCAATCGAGGAAAGGGCAATGAGTGTTTGGGGAGCAATTGTGTTTGAAGGTGCTTCCCAAACTGAAGCCGGGTTCGATACAGTTCGTTTCCCTTTCCGTGTTTGAATAAGACGTTAGAAGCCAAGATTCAAGTGGAAAACCAGAGTCACCTAACAAAAAATTGGTTTGGTTTTCAACAGAAGTGAAATTGATAGAAGTGGTACCCCTTACGGTTGCGAAATAAATTGCCTCTATAAAATTCATCGTTCTAATTTTTGATTGAATACGTTTTTAATTTCAGCTTGGCCTAAGATACTCTGCGGAAACTTAATAAATTCATCCATCAAGTAATCGATGATCAGTGTTGTGACTTTGCTTGCTTTGGTTGTGAAAATGCAATAACTTGGCAACCGATACTTGAGACGAGCCGTGACCATAAAAATGAAGCGCACATAAAAGTTTCAGTTGAAACGGGATACTCGTTTTTCGAGAATTTATTTCCAATTTTTGAATTAAAAATTGAGCGCATGGTTTAGAAATCCTGAATAATTTTTTAAATTTTGCTCCCGGTAATTCATTAGGGTTACTTATATCTGTAGCGGCCTGTTTCTTCAATTACAAGAAACACCGCACAATATATACTTAATCACAAACGGACAATTCTCCGTAGACTGAATTGTTTATCAACGGACAATTCTCCGTATAAATAAGCATATTCCATAAGAATATGCAACAACAGTCTTCCCATACAAAATCGATACATACAACAAAACAATTTTGTACACATTACAAAATTAAAAAATTTCATTATCATACCGATTTTCATATCAATTAAAATCGTTACCAATAAATCGTTTATCATTAAAACGAACGATATTGCAATTGACTCATAGATGCCACTATCATTATCGTGATAACCAAGACACGAAATATACAAATTAAACGATGGCACGGTAGTTATATTAAAATCTTAATATAGATGCCCCCCATCATCATTAAATGATTGTGATAACCGAAGACACAATTATTTAATACCACTTAACATGATGGCGGGCAGTTAGAACAAAAGCCAATTTAACATTGCAATACCGTTCATAGGCGTACGTACGTCTATAATACAAACAAATTGGTAACCAGCTGAAACCAGATTTGGGGGATGCATTTCAGATTTTTATTACCTTGTTTACCAAAAAGCGAAAGCTCTGGATCAATCCCATTTTTATTGCATCCAGATGGTCTTAAAAATTTTGTATAAAAATTATACAAAATTTTGAAAACTTTCTTAATCAGTTTTGGAATTTTGGGGAAGCAGCAGCCGCTGATCAACATCCAGCAATTATCTTTTTCAAATAAATTTTTTTATTAATTTTAAAATTAAACTAAATTTTGTTTTTCATTTTATTATTATTTTATTAATTTATACCAAGTGCTCCGCATCGCTTTATTCCACTTCTGCATCACACATCACGTAATATATCTCTAAGATGCCTCAATTCAAGAGTGTGACTTTGCCTAAAAAAATTAGTTTATATTAATATTTGCTCTTATTTTTAGAAACAGATTGTAACCTTCTTCTTCCCACTTCTCGGGTCAACAAAATTACATGTAAATAATTTGGCATTTTGATTATTTCTTTCAAAATAAAAATTGAAAACAAGTTTTGTTTTACATAAAATTCAATAAAATGACTTAATTTGGTAATTTTATTTTTGACGTACATAACATAAAAAATAAAATAACATAGGAAATGTTTAGTTGTCAGAATACGAAATCACGATTTTATTTCTTAAAATAACACGAAATGATAATAGTGTGTCCGAGAATCGGACAAATTTTCCGTTGGAAGAATCATCATAAGAGAAACCCGCATTTACAGCTCCAAGGCGGCCGTTGTTCCAATTTCGGGTGAAACCGTTCGGGCTCTGTAAGGCAGCTCAAGCTATCTGTAGACTAATGCGAATGGTGAGCAAGTGTTTGTTTATTTGCATGATCGTTTGTGTCTCATACTTTTCATGTAGCGTGTAGTATCTGGTACATTGACAAAACTTGCCAACAGCCAAAAAATGTAAATTACAGTGTCAACCAAATTCAGTATCAAAGTCAAAAAAGATTTTTTTTTAAATCTAATAATTTTTTTACAAAATTTGAATAAACAACAAATATCTACAAAATTACCAAAAAACAGTGTTTTGCGTGATCTCTCAAACATTAATGTTTAATAATTCAAATTTTCTTTATGCAAAACAAGTGATTAAGTCGAGTTGGGGGAGTTTGCACGATTTTTAAAATGGTGGCCAAATTTATAAAGCAAAATTAGAAACGGCATTTTCTAACAACGGCAGTTATAATAGCGGAATTTTGGAACTTCGTGTCAAGACAGTTCGAAGCAGTAAATGAATAAAATAATTGTTGGATCAAAATCACGTTGTATTGAAATTCTAACAAGATCGTAGGAAGAAATTTTGAAATATGAGCATCCAAAGACCAACCGAGATTATTTTATAATTTAGTTTATAGAGCTGTATTTTGGTCATCGTGAATGGAACTAGGCCTTCTTCGTTGTTGGATTTAATTTAATTTATTACATTTTTAAAATAAAATCAATTTAATAGAGAGGCGTAGAATGCGAATTTGCATTTAACATTTTGAGTGTACCTCCGCTCTTCCTTCAGAGGGTGGTGATCCAGTTTAAAATATTGAGCACCTGTTTTTTGTTTTTCGATCAGATGTTTAAAGGTTTTCATTTTCCTCACTCGTTATGTGTTATTTAGTAAAAAAAAAATTGTGGTTAGCAAATAATAGTTTTTAAAATTATAAACAAAAAAATTTAGTAATTAAAGTTACAAACTGAATGTGTTTATGGCAAAACAGACAAATATAAGGAGAAGCAAATCAGGAACGGTTAAGTTTAACATCTCTAAAAGATGGGCGAAAATCAAAAATATCGAGGAAAATAATTGGTTACCAACACCACAAACAAGGGACCATCAGATCGTAATCATAATCAGCTGTATCCGAAAACATGTTTTCAAGGCAAACGAAAAATTTGAAAGTTTGGCCAAAGCACCGTGTTCAGTTCTTAAATAATAAGAGAAAATATTGTTAAGTACAACTCCCATTGTTGATTACATTTGCCTTCAAAAAGTTCGAAAAAAAACCAAAAAAGGTTTTCCACTGGCCGAATCCAAGGGATGCATTTCTAACTCTCTCTATAGCTTTCACATCCCATCAAGAGATTTTGCCGCACGTCGCACTTCATCCATCTCGATCCATCGCACTCATCCTCCAGTTTCGACATCCAAATATCCATTTAACGTGGCCGAGGAATCTAACTCGATTGGATATGATGAATCCGATGATATCGCTACATCCGAGGAGTTGCTTCATTTCGTGGTTCATACGAATCCGATATTCGTTGTTCGCAACTTTAATTGGAACAAAAATTAAACGCATTTCCTTTCAAAGGAAGATAACAATCTACAATCGTTAGAGGTCATGGTCTAGCTGTCGCTTCCGAAAGTCAGCACAGACCTTATGAGTGCTCCAATAATTCACTTCAAAATGCGAGCTTGCACGACTGTGATAGATGTTTTGATCAAAATAATTTTGATTGGGCGTGGAAAACTCGTTGTCCGGCAGCGATTCGGCTTTTTATTTCTGCTTCCATATCATTCAACGAAGTTTTAACTGACCCGAGGTATTTATTTTCGGACACTTTCAACGCTATCTACATTATGGTCGCCGATTCCGAGAATTTATTCGGCCAAGAAGCACGATATCATCTGCATATCCAAGAATTTGAGCTGATTTATTAAATATATGCGCGAAATTTCGATGTTACTTTTCCTGACTACGCACTTAAGCGCTAAATTGAATATCACAGGCGCGAGTGCATCTCCCTGTCGAAAACTGAGAGTTGGAAGATTTGCTGCTGTTTCACTAACCCGCTAGATGCACAAAATTATTATTATTGTTAATTGATGTAAATTATAATAAAATATTCATATTTACGTTTAACATGCTGATGAAACAACAGAAAAAGTCCAAACTCTCAAGTGACGGTTTTCAAACAAAATTCGTATAAAAATATTATTTCAAAGGAGTCTGATACAGTTCCTTCAATTACGATTCTACATATATGCCCATACGTTGTTAATTTACATTGAGAAACGAGTTTCTCTCGAATTCCTAGACATATGAGTGCAGCCCACAGGTTCCCGCGGTTTATACTGTCATATGAATGTCGGAAGATATAGACTTCTTAAGTTGATGTATTCTTAAGTTATACTCGAAACATTTTTTGAAGATCATCCTCATGATAAAACACCGGTCAGTAATCAATCGGTATGGACGAAGACCACGACCAAGTCGTCAATGATGTCTTCCGCGTAAGGGATAATGCTGGCAAGTACAACATTAGCTAACAATTTGTAAGCAGTGTTCAATAGAGCTATACCACGATAATTTCCACTCTTAAGACGTACGCCTTTTTTGTGAAACGGAAATATAAGCGCGGTCTTCCAATTCTCCGGCAGCTCCTCACGGTCCCAAATAGAGACGATGAGATCGTATAGATTTGTTGCAAGAGTTGCGCCTCCGAACTTAATCGATTTCCGCTTCAGCCGCTGGGCTGATCAGGTGCTGATTTGGTATTGGTTTTGGAGTGCTTTTTCCATGTCGGCATCTCATAAGGCAGAAGGCCCAAATTATGGAAACAATGATGAACTTTCAGCATGCAGATTACATTGCAGAGTCGCATGTTGAAAAATAGTAATGGGAAAAATTCGTAATATATTCAGTACATTAATTAAAGTGCTAACAAAGGATAATGCTGTATCACAATAGCGTAACACATAAAAATGTGAAAAGACGAAAAAGAGTAAAATTTTGAATGTTTAATTGAAAAATATTGTTTATTTAAAACATACTGCCCATAACTTTAAAACATACCGCCCATAACTCGAGCAACATCTCTGGCTTGAACCCTTCTTTTCAACTCGTACCATAAATGTTCATAACTTTTAGTTAACAAGCCCCTCAATATTTTTAGATTTAAAATAAATTTATATTTCGTTCAAACCAAACCATCTTATTCAAGATAATATATATTTTAATGAAAGAATACATACATATATGATCGACAATACGTAAGCATTAAACCAAAAAAACATGAATGTAATCCAATATGGTGGGTGCATATTATTTAAAATATCCTTTACTTATTTCAATAAAAGCATGACCGAAACCTAAAACTTCATAAACAACTCACGTTAAATTCACCAAATTACCAAATGACTGCTTTTACAATTTATGTGAAAATCTCAGTCCAGCTATAACACCAAGTTTTTATATTAATACGTGAAGGCTTAGTTCCAAAAAATATGGACGAACTTCAGAAACTGACCTTAAATATGACCAAAATTGATAAAGAAATAGGCTAGTTCCATTCAATAATCCGACACTTCTGCCAAAATTGATGAACCTCAATCCAGCTTTTCAACCTCAACCACTTATTGGTTTCAGGTTAATAAATAACCTGAATCCATTAAGCATCACCAAATTTCAGAACATTGACCAATTTTTTTATAGAAATTCCAATTCAATTCTTCACACCAACTTTGACAATATGTAATTGGATGGCCAAGTTCCATTCAGAGTGGTTTAACTAAAGAATTTCACCAAATTCGCGTTAAAATCCCAATCCAGCTGCACATAACAAATTTGATGTTTATATAGGATGTTTGACGCGGGTGGACCGACAAAATATTGAGGAGTCATTTGGAAGCTTTCATATCTCATAGAACTGATGTCCTAAGTGCCACGGTAACTGAAATATGATATTTTTAAGTTTTTTTTAAATTACCCAAAATCTAGCCTTTAAATGGTCATAACTTTTTTGTTTGTAGTCGTAAAGGTACAAAATAACTTATATTTACTAGTCGTAAGGCACGAAATACCTTTTATTTTAAAAAAGTTATGACTATTTAAAGGCGAGATTATAAGTTTTTTAAAAAAACTTAAAAACATCACATCTCAGTTAGCGTGGCACTTAGCACATCAGTTCTGTAAGATGAAAGCTTCCAAATAACCTCCCAATCTGCCAAAAAACAGAACATAAAGCGCATCACACATCTCAAAAACTAGATGCAGCTCAAAAACATACACCACAACCGAGATCGAGTATCTGTTAAATCAAACGAGTATCCAAAACTTCATTTACTGAATAACCGATTTACGTATAGAATCACGAATTAAAGATTCTATAGCAGAAGCCTATTTCCGAAGTAATTGGTTTCCATCCTACCGATATACTCAAGATACCTTGAAAGATGAAGATGATACGGTTTCATTGGGTCTGTACTTAATAATTTATAAAATACTATCAAATTATAAAATGATGAAGTATAGTATTTGACCCGATGAGACACTTTACTTCCCTTTACATAGTAAAACTTACTTTCCACTGGAAGTGGAAGCCTCTATAAGAGCTTTTGTTGCAAATGTTTTGAAAAGTTTATCATTTTCGAGAAAAGCGATTGTGAACTATGTTAAAAGATTCTACATTAAATTTGCAACAATACCGGCTCCGATTATTTTTCTAAAATTTGAGTGGAAATAACGTTTTCTGACAATAAATTGTTTTTCAACAAAAATTTGGACCTGCACTGCTCGGACGGAGTGATTGATTGAGATAAGCTTTGGGAATTAAGGTTTTTAAAAAAATTGGGGGGTTCCAGTGAATTTTGATGGAAATCGGTCTACCGGAATTGACAGTTCCATAGGAGCCTTCTCGCATTTTAAAAATATGTTGGGACGTATATCATTTTCGAGAAAAACGACTATGAACTAAAAAATTTTAAATTAATATTCTGCCCCAGATCAGTTTTCCAAAATTTAAGCGAAAATTGCAATTTTTTGAAAAAATTCGGGCCCCATACAGCCCAGATGGACTGGTTGATCGGAATTAAACTTCATACTTAAGCTTTTTCCACAAATTATAAGTACCAGTGACTTTTGGCCGAAATTTCTTCACCGGAAGTGACATCTCCCATAGGAGCATTTTCGTTTTTCCAACGGAATCGACAGTTTCAATAGGAGCTTTTTCATTTTGTGTGTATTTATAAAAGTATTTCATATAGAAGACAACCAGTTATGAATTAGACGATTCCACATTAATTTTGCAAGAATACTGATTCAGATCAGTTTTCCAAAATTTAAGAGAAAATTATGATTTTTGACAAAAAAATTGTTTTTCAGCAAAAATTTGATTTCGGTACAGCCCGAATACGGATTAATTAACCGGGATGAAACTCTTTTACAAATAACGAGTGATAGTTTGATAAAAAAAACTTATTTTCAGCAAAATTCGACATCTTTAGAGTTCTGGCGAATCGACTATTCGGAATGAAGCGCATCCAAAGCTTTTTCCATAAATTGGGAGATGATTACGAAATTTGGTAGACATACAAAGAGGCAATTTTTTTGGTTATATAAAACAATTTTTACCAAAATTGTTGTAAGTTTACATTTTCGGTTTAGAAATCATTTATGGTGTATACGAGATCTATGATTGTATTCATTAATGGTAAAAGAAAGTCACAACATAATCAACGCCCCCCCCCCCCCCAGTTTTTTTAAAATATTTTTCGGCTCAGCTTTTCAATTATAAAGTGAGATAATATTTGTTATGCTATAGTGGAAGCTAGTCAATTAGATGCTCCGGGATTGTCCATGTGTTTAAAAGCTTTGAAAATACAACAAAAATTATCGTGGCGGCATGTATGATTTATTCTCCATGCCTTGCCTGCAGCCCAGAGTGTACCCCTAAATTGCAAACAATTATTAGTCACAAGTTTTGCCCTAGTTGTAAAATATATCGCTTTACTAACGTTAATATTTTATAGCTTCAATATTCTTTATAAGTTTCCTGATCTATACACATAAAAATCACGATGAAACTTTTAACTCCTATAGGTTATTTTTTAACCCATTCTCCTTTTCCTTCGTATTACAATAAAATCTAATGAATATTAAAGAAAATTAACTTTTTTTTGTCGATTACATCGAATAAAAGAAAATTATTAATTTTCTTTTCCCATACATACATTTACGAGACTACATATTTTTATTTTTTTGTGTTGACTTAGGAGAAAATGGATAAAGAAAAATGTTGTAAAATTATGGGGAGGAATGAGTGACGAGCGTACATTGAATATATGAAAATGGGATGACTTTCTTTTCAACTATTCCCAATATACTGGCTCGACTGCTATGGTGCTTCTGTGTTTAATGAATATTAAGTAGTTATATACCAATGGTTATATAGCCATATTTTTTCTGGGTATGCGTTCGTGTAATCAAAAATAATTGGAATTGAAGGGATAGTTTTTCTTTTTGTTGAATAGTCAACTAATTGTGGTCACGTTTGTTATTAAATTAATGGAAACGAAAGTGATTTGAATGCGGATAGAAAAATTACAGCAATACTCGAGATTTTCGTATTTTTCAAGATTATTTATGAATTATCTCGGGTTCATAGAGGGTTGATTTTTTGTGTAAAAAGTAAAAACAAGTTAAGAGGTTTCATGAATAAAGTCATTGTAGAATGGAGTAACACCTTTTGAAGTTATATTTTTTAATAAATTTTCTCTCGAAATTTACTTTATTCGATTTTGTTATTTTGTCTATTGCTCAAAATAATGTGAGACGTTTTATTTTTAAAAAGTCTTTTTCACAAGGAAAAATATAGAATTTTAAATGAAAATTCTCAAACTTAAATTTGACTTTGTTTACATTTTGCTTCCACTGCAGACTGATTTATGTACTACAACAGTTTAGATACTCGTACGCACAGAAGCCGACTAAAAAGTTTGTCTGTTTACATTTTCTATATAATATTGATGTTAATATTATGTTTTCCCTCTATGTGTATAGGGTGGTTTTCCATCACATTTCCGTTTGTTTCATTTTGTTGGTTTTTTCGGCAAAAGATAAGACTTTACCCATTTTATATTTAACTTTTCCATTAATTTATTGCTCAGGTGAAGGGTAATTAGGAAAGGTTTGTCTGTTTGTTTTATTTTGGTGTTGTATTTTATGGTATAAAAATAAACATGAATAATTTGAGCGTGGAGCAACAAGATATAGAAAAATGTTTGTGTTTTTCTTATTGTGTTTAACAATTTAATAAAATCTAAGCAACGTGATGTTTGAATGAAAAATCACGTTCTTGATTTGTGGGATTTTTGGAGCGTGTGTGGCATATTAAAACTATTTTAGGTTAGATTTACAACATTCACATCAATTAACATACTGATATTTACCGTAATTTGCTGCAATAAGTTAATACGTGCATAGAACATCAATAATGGCATTATATCCAAACTAAATAAATATTGAGCTTCACATTAACACCAATATCAAACAAACTGTCTACTCTGATTAACAAATTGAAATATTGATCGGAACACTCTTTGTTGTGGTCACAGTGATTCCGGGAAACAGAAGATTTCTAAATAGGAGTTACTTACAATCAATTCACAAAACGATTAAGGTCTTGAAGTAGAGGCGTACATTTCTAATTATGTTAATTGTGTTTATAGGCAGAACAGTTTTATAAATGAAAAAATAATTAACGCTTCATAATATTTATCAAACGTAAGCTTTCAGTTTCAATAGAAATTAATGATTTCATAATTTTTTAATTATTAATCCTTTTACTTGATTGAAATCTTGAAAAATATGTGCATGTTAATGAATTGAAACGTCAAAAATGGGTAAGCGGCTTTAAGTTTGAGTCATCGTACTGTTATAGAAATATTATTTTGCCATCGCTTGTTTTCATTCCTAAAGCGGTTTATACTTCATTCATATATGAATTTACATTAACATCTAAAAGATTTAAAAACCATGATAATTTTTTGGTGTGTAGCTCAAACAATAAAGGCACCACATACCACAGACACAAGAAAATCATACAAACAGAGCATAACAATAACAACAACAAAATGTTCATCATTTTAAGTTGAATTTATAATTCCTCTTTCATATATCCTCTTTCCGTATATCTCAGCATACAGCGAGTAATGTGTACGTAAGCGGCACAGTCACATAGCACACAGTACATAACATTAAAAAAAAATTGAATAAAATTACATATCCCTTTTTCATTTTGTTGGGGATTTTTGTTTTAATGTTTTGAGGATGGAATACTAGCTGCTCCTCGGTGTGTGATTTTAAATTTTATTCCATATCATTTTCTAATGTTTACGGTATATGTTTTTTATGTGTACAAATGAGTATGATCACATCAGACAGCAGCACCGCATCACATGATAATGGTAATGGGGAGGTGGGTTATTACAGATTTTGTTAACATTTTTTTCGGAATATTAAAATCTCCTAGTGTTTATTATGCTGTATAAAAGTTTAAAGTTTATTTATTTTATGGTAGTATTCATGCTATGCTGGTATGGAATTAATTTAATTGCCTTAAAATTGGTTTGGTGCTGCAAAATTTAGTTGTATTTGGTATAAATAAACACTAATAGTAATTCTATCTAATTTATTAAATCAAATAAGCCTTACAGTGTTTTATCAACTGCGTTTGATGAAATAATATATTATATCATATTCATTTGCGAATTTCGTTTACATAGCGAATTGAGTCGAAACCGGAGAAATGGTACCAAAGAGAATATAATTATGTACATGTATTTTGCAACTTTTCAACACACAAACTAAATTTGAATAAATTAGTTTAATTTAGATTCAAGTAAGATCACACGCAAACTAACCAAACTAACCGATCATTCCTCTGGATGGAGCCAGAGATGGAATAGAACCGTAATGAACTGTCTTCAAATATTCTTCACAGATTATAAAATATATCGAAAGACGTAGTAGTTTGGCTTCAACTGAGCGAATGATTCCATATATACAGTGCAATCAATAACTATATAGCCACTCGATTTTCCGCATTTTTTCAATAAAAAATAAAATAATCGTAGGACTTAAATCACTTCGATTTGTCCTCGTACAAAAAAATCATATATTAAAAATTTATTATATGCCATAACTGTCTAAATACTTTTTATTAGACGTTCAAACTTCAATAAAATAAATAAAAATTAAAACAATTAATATGCCGTCGTCCCCCATTTGAAATTGGCCAACGTAAGAATCCTGTTAGGCATTCTTCCAACCAATAGGTCAAGGATTTCGGGCGATAATTCGTTCAGACATTTTAAATTGCTAATTTCAATGCACTATAGGGTAACTAATCGAAAATCGCCCCACAAACCAAGATGTGGTATTTTGACTCTTATGGATTAGAGCGTTATCTTGCTGGGAAATCAAGTTTTCCTCTCGGCGAATATTTATTCCAGAAGACAAAGCCCCATACCATTAGACATCCACCACTAAAATATCGCTTTGAGAAGTACATTGGTTTCTTTCAAAGATTCCTCTAATAGTACTGAATACATAATAAATCTGGCTCATCAGGTTTTTTTTCTTCGGAAAAAATCACTTATTGGTTAATAATGGTTAATTTTTTCAATATATAATTTTCGGTAACAACAAGTTTGAACATATAGTAGCCTTTCTAGCACTTTCATACCAAAATGGCATTATAATCTATAGGCGTTTTCTTTTTACAAAAAACTGGCAAAAAATTTTGATGTACATCAAAATTTTTGATGTAAATCACATTTTCGCGTTCTTTTAGCGAAAAAAAATAGCAAAAAAATTTGATGTACATCAAAAAATGGAAATGTAGATTTTTACTTAAGTTTCGTGGATTAAATAATCTACATCAAATTTAAATCCGATCAAAACTGAGGTCGCCGCTCTTCAAATTGCATGTATGCAGTTTCGAAAAGTTATACTTCGACTGTACTTAAAAGCGGAAACATTCAAGCGATCATATGCGTTAAATAATATTGTAAATAAAGACATTCTTAAATAAATTTATAGTAAAACATTGGCTCAAATTTTATTTTAGTATACTGATTACACTTTACACACCGCTGCAAGAAGTTATTCTGTAAACGGTTAAGAAATAGTTGTTTCAAACAGTATGGTTGACCAGTATGATTGACCATTTTCCATTTCTACTTTCTTTTACCTAGTAAAATAAAATAAAGTAATCATGAAAAATTGTGATCTCAATTTTTTTTCAGATTTACCTTTCGTTATATCGCCAAAGTTAAAGAAGTATATTTCAAAACATCTGTGTGTCACTGTGTGCGTGCATGTTTTCGTACATTCTAAAAGTTGTTAGTTCTCTACAGCCCAGACAGATTGATTGATCGGGGAGAAACTTCATACTTTAGCTTTTTCCATTAATTGAGAGATCACAGGATATTTGTCCGAAATGGGTCTTAGTGGCAGCTTCCATAGGAGCATATTGATAATTTGCAAATATTTTGAAAAGTATATCCGTTACAAGAAAAGCGACTAAGAACTAATCGATTCTTAATTAAATTTGCATCAATACTGGTTCAGATTATAGTCTTAAGGGAATATTATGATTTTTGTCAAAAAAATTGCTTTTCCACAAAAATTCGGCCCCCATACAGCCCAGATGAATTGATTGATCGGAATCAAACCTCATTATTAAGCGTTCTCCACAAATTGAGAGATCCTAGTGATTTTTGGCGAAATTGGTCTAAAAAGATTGTATATTAATTTTGCAACAAATCAGATACTACATAAAACAAAATTACTCAATTCCATAAAATTGTAAGGGCTATAGTTAAAAAATTTGTACTCGTATTACCACAAAATATAAAATAACACAAAATAACAAAACCTAAGATACAAAAAAATTTAATCGCAAGAGACCTTACGACAACCTCAAGTATAAAAAGTGTTAGTTTAAGACGATACAAGTGAGAACAAATATTCAAAAGCTCACATTAGAGTTTGTGATCACATCGACAATTCCTATATGAAACTTTCTGAGCAATGTTTAGAACGTTTTAAAAAGAATCCAACTGATTTTTTTCGTCGATTTATAACTATCAACAAACCATTGATTCACATAAAAAAGAATTAAAGGAGCAGGCAACTCAAACGATAGAACTCGATGGAAACGTTCCAAAGAAATCAAAAACGGTCCATTCGATAAGAATGATAATGGTCTCAGTTTTTTGAGATGTAAAAGGTATTTTATTTATTGATTTACAGGAGAAAGGTAACACAATAACTGGAAAATATTATTCAAAACATTTCAAACAACGGGATGTAAAAATTAATGAGAAAAGATAATTTTTCATTAAGTGCATATGCACACAAAAGGACGAATTGTTGCAATATTCATTCTATCCACCGGACTGAACCCTTTCTGAATTTCATCTATTCCCAAATTTGGAAAGCATTCCCATCAAATGAAGATATCACCTGCAAACATCTGTTTGGATGGTTGAACATAAAGCTTTTACGATGGTGGATTTACTACGTTGTCATACATGCTGTTTCGATTCTGGATCACAATGAAGATCATAATCTGGTTCATTCATCATCATAATCGGGCTTCACTCTTTTCTAAAAATTACATTAAAAACTTTTGCCTGCTTAAAATCGTTGCTCAAGATCATTGATGTGGTTCATCCATCTTTTTTGCTGTATACATCATTGTGGAAATTGTTGCGGCACTAATATATCGCACTCGATCCGCATAGGTACCTGTGGGAGCGAGTGCGCTGTATTAATGCCACAGTAATTTCTACAAGTGCGTATACAGCATTAATATAAGATCCTCAGTGAGTAACAGTATTTGCCGGTCTTCCGCGACTGGGGTTACTTTTCAGAGACTCTACTTTATTTGAAGAGACGGACTCAGTTCGGTATTGTTGTATAATAATGACTAGATTATGCATAAACATTTACGAGTTTCGAGACTCATTCAATAGTTCAATATTTTCCAGTTTTGTTCATTAAATCACTCACAAAATGAAACAATTGATTTGCATGAACACGAATATAAAAAATTTCTAGTATACCGATATTTCAAACAGATTTACCAAATTTATCGAGCCCTCCCATCCTTCTCGTATTTTTGAAAATATTGATTTCAAATGTCTACGAATTCTTAGTTTTTGTTTTATATTATTTCAAATTATTAAATCATTTTTTGCTATTATTCACACTACATAGTCCCATATTGTCTGTACCATTCTAGATCTGTACTCTACATGAAAAATAGTCCGTAGAATTAATGATGAATCATTTCGGGAATATATGACACCTATTTCATTCTAATTATCATTCGCTCATTTACCAAATTTAACCAAACGTATAAAGATAGTTACTATTTCAGCTTCATCTATCTCCTTTTTTAAAACAATCAAAATAAATATTTATTCATTAATATTATTATTTCAAATCTTAATTAAAATTTGACTTCAGCATTTTCAAGTGTATCAGCTATAAACTGAATGTGATCAAAGTTGATTTGGGAGTTCCTGAGCTCTTAGAGATTTTCATCACATATTGTAGATTCGTTCGTCATTTTCAATAATTGCGCATAAATCTTATAATAAAGAATCTCATTTCCATCAAATGGCCAAGGTTTTTAAATAATACTTTAACCAATTTGAAAAGAACATGACGCGCTCTTTGAAACCGTTTTCAAATCAATTAATTAATAGCCTGTATTTCTATCAATTTACATTTAGTTTTCCAAGTTTTCTTTCTCTCTTACCGATTGATTAACTATTCTTGCTTTTGTTCCATAATAAAACGATTATTAGCTAATCTTGCACAGTTTAAAAACCACGATTTAAACTATTAACAATAATAATAACAGAGCCACAATTAATTACTTCTTTATGGTATTTTTTATAAGGTATCATCTAAATTAGGGATATTAGGCATATGTAAAACTACAAGACCACCCACTAAATAAATTGACTCATAGATATATTTCCCTTCGACTCTATTCAAATCAGTATCGAAAAAAACAAACAACGACCTTTCTTCAGAAATTCGTTCCCAAATTAATTTCAAATAATGCCACTCATCAATCGATTCATTCAAATTAAAAAAATAAAATCAATTACCTAGCACTGTTATCTCGTTAAAATTCCTATGAAGAACACCATAAAAACTAAGAAAAAGTTGTTTCCCACTTTCTTAACATATTACGAGTTAATTCTAAAACTATCAAACGAATATATTCGACTTAATATACCAATCCTATTGTCATTGAGACAAATTATCTATGCATTAATAACATCCAACCAAAACAACCAAAAAAATCGAATACCACCCAAATAGTAGTAGAAACAACTATCCATACACCAAGAAGAAAAGTTAAAACTTGAATTCAAATTTGATAAACACGCTCAACTATAATTTTTTGTTGGTTCTTTTCTTATTTTCTATCTCGGTTTTATCAACCAAAAACTATTTTTATTTTATTATCAATAAAACAACAACAACAACATTAATACATACACAGTATTCCAAAAAGAAAATACATATAGTATTTCTATAAAATACAATGACACAACATAAACTAAGTATATTGCTTGTCTTTGATAAATGGAAAACTTTTTTCTTCCCATTTCTGTCATGGCAGAGTTTGGGTTTTTTTGGAGGGGAAAATAGGAATATCATAAAAACGAAAATTATTTTGCTGGTTATGATTTTCTCTTGTTTTTTAGTTTTATTATTATTAAGGGTAGGTTAAGACAAAATTATTACAAAATATTTTCCGGGTTTACACGATAAAATTTTTTATTCGTTTATTAAAATAGTTTTGGAATTTTTGCTGTACTTCACACAGCATATACATTTAGTAAAATTGAAAAGTTTTATTGGGAAATATAAAAAATAACACTGACGAGCTCATAAACTTATAAACTATAAAATATATTTAGAGTTGTTGTTGTATGAAAATTTAAGCTAAAGAAAGTATAGTTGTACATACATATTTATAGTTTTGCTTGTTAATTTATGCGTTTGGAAATTGTTTTGTCGATAAAATTACTGTTGGAATGTATATTGATTTATTACCAAAATATATTTAAATAATTTGGTAATTTATTTTAGCTGCATTAGACTTTATGAACAGTGTACATAGTCAAATATACATTTGTAATCCGAAACGTTAATTTATATGTTAAAAAATATAGTTTGTGAATTTAACTTTTTTTAAGTATCGTATGCGAGTACGAAGCAGAATTTTAGGAATATTTAAGTTGCTTTTAATTTGTAATTTGTAAACATTACTATGTTCATAGTAGAAAATTGTTTCCTATCACGAGTATACCTAAATATTGTGGTACGCACATACCAGGATAATAATCAACTTTGGTGCAATATAGAACTAGGTGCCGATGTACTCGAAATTTTATGTTGATTATCAAGGGTAAGAGATAAAGATTTAAATTGAGAATCGAAGAAAGGCTTGTTAAAAGAAAAATAATGTTATTGAACATTATTTGATGAATCACCAAAGCGGCAGTGTGGCGCTTTGTAAAGCCAACCGTGTAGCACTTATTGATCATCTTGAAAACCATAATTTGCTAGATACCAAAGAAATGTGACGATGCAATCTTACCTAATATAACACTACTAAAAATTATAATTAATAAAAAAAACACCAAGAGAAAGCTGATAACACAAGTTCTATAATTATTAATCATTTGTGGATATTATTAATTTTAAACAATTTTTTAATAAACGATTAATTTTATTATTTAAAAATATCATCGAAGACGAATGTCATACCAGGTGAATAAGCTCCACTTACGCCAACCCTGGAACCACAGTTTTTAAATACACTCTCCACAAGGAAAATATATTTTGTTTTGTGTTTAGGTATAACCGTGCTATCATGTCTATTTATAACAAATCGAATTTTGACCGGTTTAATTAAAAAACGCAGCAAGAGGCGGTTGCAGCAACTTTGATACAACAATCTTTAAATGAAACTTCAAATAATGCCGAACAAAAATAGATTGCATTGAAGTTAGAATTAGACAGCCAGAACTTGCAATTCGAAACATTTCACATACCCGAAGTAAATAAATAATACTTTTTTTTTTATTTTAGAAAAAAAAGAAAGTATTAACCATCCAGTGGATTTAAAGACCTTTTAAGGTCAATTAATACTTCCTTTTTCATTCACACACACCCACCCATTCACCTACTCACACAATTACAGTATACCACCTGCACGTTGCAAGCTCCATGTCAACCTGCACACTGACATAAACGGTGGGTCGGCGCTGAATTCTGCACTCCAACAGAGGGTCTAAGTTGTGTTTATTATCAACACCGATCGTAATCGATGAAGAAAATTCGCTTTACATTCTGCCTCTGGTGGGATTCGAACCCAGTACCTCCCGGTGCAAATGCCGAAGGTTTAACCACTGCGCCACTTGTGCGGTGATACTGCTTAACGTTTTACCACTATGCACACAAAACCCCGTCAGCCGCTTACTGGTATCAAACGAACAAACCTTTGGCAACGAATTTATCAATTACTCAAACAAGCTGATGACTTTCGATATGAAATGGTCCACTAATTCAATTATTAAAATGCATTTTTTAAATTCAACCCGACCGAGCGAGTTGCTCTGAGCATTACCACCACCGAGGATACTCAAAAGACGGCAGTTTGCATAGTTTATAAAATAACTCAGTTTGAATAACAAAACACAGAGAAATTGATGACAGAGTACTGCCTAACCGGGTTAAATTAAAAGACAGACCCTATGAGTGCTCCCTTGTCGCTTGAATCAATCTATAATTTACTGAGGACACATTCACAAGTTACACGCATCATAATCCACTACAGTGTTGAAGTTCCAAATCTAGAAAAAGATCGCGTGAATTGTAAAAGAAAAAATATTATACTACTGTTCTGAAGTGATGTATCGTGTGAATATAATGACAGATAACTGTCTCAAAATTATCTAGAGACATGCAAGTTGTTATTAAGTCATTGTGACTTGTTTCTGCTGTAGGGTCTTCAGTAGCTTCATGTGACTCAGTTTCGTCCGATAGAAGTAAGTTGTCTAGCACATTATCACCCAATGTGGGTGTACTGACTATTGTTAGTTGCTGGTGTAACTTGCTTGTGCATGTATGAAAAGATCATTCTAGACAATCAGTCATAGGCTTTTATTCCGTTTTCATTATTTAGACGGTCGTGTATTGATGAATATTTTTTATTTCGTTTGCCATTTCAAGCTCGGTACATACCTCGGACGGAAATCCGGGATTTTTCACACTTCAAACGAGAAGTTCAAGTTAGTAATTATTCTATTTGTGACATAGCTGTCAAAATGTTTCATTTCTTTTTTGCTTTTGCTTGGATGAATTTATCCAGAGATTTTTATATTAATTTAATATTTTTTTTTGTCTTTTAAATATAAAATCATATTAGTTTTCCTTTTTGCATTTTTTAATAAATTCATAGTACTATTTCAGTTTTAATAAATAATTTTTTTTTTCATGAATTTTGCTTCGCGTTTGGGAAGGAAGGCAGAAATGGAAGTTATAATTTTTTTAATTAGTAATTATTTATTTTTATGTCTAATAAAAATGTATTGTGGTGTTCGTGTTTTTGTTATTTATAGTTTGAAGGCGTAGTGTCGCCATGCTCGATTATGCATGGTGCATCGAAGACGTATATTGCTACAACTGAAATAAAATATTCACATATATAAAACATAAACTGACAGTTAAACATCTTTATCAGGTGCCGTACGCTCAGGAAGGAACAGCTTTTAGATCGGCCATCATCGCATACTATTCATTCTTAGGAGAAGTAATATTTTATGGTCGATAGATTGGCAGTACGTTTTACAACACAAAAAACTATAAACACGTTACATTAGCAGTACGTTTTACAACACAAAAAACTATAAACATCACTAGGACGAACTATTACAACACACAAAAAAACGGGAAAAGTTCGAAGCAGAACTTTGTAAGCATTTTTGTTGAATAAGATCACAACACACCCACCCACACCCATTTACACCCAGCCCAACCGACCCTAATCCACCATAACTCAACCGACCCCAATCAACCGCAAACCACCACACCTAAACATTATTACCACCCCCATCCACTCACTATCCAATTCAAACCCCAAAAACCCATCTCACCCACCCTACCTACATATTTAACCCACCTCCTTACACATTCCCACACACACACACCACCCATGCAAATCACCTCAATCACTAAATCCGAAATTCCCACACCAAACACAAAACACCTCATTCCACCTCCAATACCAACACTCCTTCCACCTCCATAACCACAATACACACATCCACACTAGATATATTTTTATTCCACATTTACATGCTCTATGAAACCTAAATAGAATATAAAATAAAAATAATTCTATCAATTTTAAGGAGGGGGGTTAACAGAACCCTACATATCTCCGAACGCCCTAAACACAGGGGCTCATCAATGGGGCTCTATCCTATGAATTTCTTGAACTTCTAGTGAAGAAATTAAGTTGATATCTCCATCCGTTCTCAAGTTATCGTGGGCACAGACGGACAGACGGCAAACCGAAACCATATAGCATTTTTTTGAACAAAAATGCTTAAAAACTTGAGCATAACATAAAAGTATAACAATCTACGACATGGGATCGGCTCAAAACTCCGAATCACAAAATTCCGACAAAGAAAAATCCCGACTTTCAAAATCCCGAATTTTCTAATTTCGACTCTCAAAATCCCGACTTTCAAAATTCGGGATTTTGAAAGTGGTAATTTTGAAAGTCGGGATTTGGAAAGTCGGGATTTTGAAAGTCGGGATTTTGATTTCGGGATTTTTATTTTGGGATTTTGAAATTCGGGAAAACAAGCCCAACCCCTACAAAATATTGCTCACAAATTGGGTTGGTATCGTAAGGCCAAAAATTTTATTAGCGAAAAAAAATATCCCAAAATGCCATCCCGAAAATAATAATCCAAACAATAAAAATCTCAAAACTCATAATACTAAAAATATATTTACCAAGAAAAAAATTGCTCGAAAACAAAATCTCAAAAAAATAAAAATATCGAATTAAAAATCCCAAAATTTGCCGAAAATAAAACCAAATGAGTCGAAATCTGCGCGCGCAGATTCCGACTCATTTGGTTCTATTTTCGAAAGATTCGAAAAAATTAAATCATTAGATAAATTTTCTTAAGATATATTTTTAAAATATGAAATATATATTACTATTATGTTAACTTATATTTCATTTTCTTATTTTTATTTAACAGTCTTAAATAAATATAAAATTAAATGCAAAATTTGGGGTTTTTTTTTTTGAGATTAATTTTTTCGCCCGTAAAATCTAAAATTTACAAAACGTGATTTGGGATATTTTTCGGGCTATTTATTTTGGGCAATTTGAAATTTGAGAAACTGTCTACTAGTAAGTTTTTGATCTAGTCAAAAACATCATTTTGGTAATAAAATTTTCGGGAATACGATGGCATCCCTCACAAATTACAGTTGTGGTTTTTTTTAAGGACTTTTACTCAGATTTGAGATTCTGCCAACTTCTAGGGATGAAAGATGGCGTGCATTTTGTACTACTTTTTTCATTGGATTAGATAAAATGGCCCGGATTTCCATCCGACGTATGTACGTATGTATGTAGATATATATATATTTTTTTTATTATTTGTATTACGACTGAGTCTTGTATCCATTCAGTAATTTAAATTGCATAATAAAGTATTTTGATTAGTCGGCGTAATTAAGTGATTATCCCCAGTTTCGAGTAACTCCTCCTCAGATTTTTCCCCACAGTAAGTCTACTCACCTCCTGGTCGCGATATGTTCAGTGGTTTGGTTATTTGCAGTCTTCTTGTTGGTGTGGTAGTTAGCATACAGAGTATGTCCAGATTTTCATGGTGGTGCGGACGTTGTAGGTGTTTTGTTGCATGATGCTTAATTTCATCCGCGACAAACTCGATCTTTAGATCTCGATGGAGGTTGTCGTTTCGAATGTACCACGGTGCATTAACTATACATCGCAGGATTTTATTTTGAACTGTTTGTATGATTTTGATATTTGTCTTCGTGACACAACTCCAGAGCTAGCTACCATATGTCCATACAGGTTTCAAGATTTGTTTATGTAGCAGCAGTTTGTTATGAATTGCTAGTTCACATTGTTTCCTTAAGAGCCAATGCATTTTTCTAAATTTTATGTTTGGTTCTTCTCTCTTCTTTTCTATATGTTCCTTCCATCTAAGTTTAGCATCTAAAGTCATGACGAGATATTTAGCAGTGTTTGCATGCGGTACTACTATCGAGTTTATCATTATTGGTATATGATTAACTTTTACATTTGAAGTTCATTTGGGTTGATTTTGCTTCATTTAATTTGATTCGTCTTTTCTTTGTCCAATTACATATCTGGTTAGAGCCTTCTGTAATTTACTGCAATTTACCATGTTTTTTGCTGTTGAAAGTATTGCCGTGTCATCGGCAAAAGTGCCATTGTTGCTTCTGTAATTGGTATATTTGGTATATCTCTAGTATATAGGAGATAAAGGATTGGCCCAAGAACACTCCCTTGTGGTACTCTTGCTGTTGTTCTTTTTAGTTGGGAGTATTCATTTTCATACTTTACTCGGAAGTGCCTCTCTGATATGTATGATTTTAAGATTTCAAAAAATAGCTCCGGAAGATCTCGATGAATTTTGAATTCTAACTCCTGGTACCATATTTTGTCGAATGCTTGCACTACATCGAGGAATATAGTTAAGCATATGTGTTTGCTTTCTAATGCTTTCAGCCAATTGGGATACAAAAAAATTAGAAACCATGTCTTTATACCGTTCATATTTGATTATAACATTCCGCCCATCATCATTGAAAACAAATGGACCAATGATTCAGCCGACCCATAAAGCGCACCAAAAAGTGATTTTCTCTGGATGTAATGGTGTTTCGGCAAAGGCTTGTGGATTATCTTCACTCCCAATCAGACAATTCTGTTTATTAACGTACCAATTCAACCAAATGTGCGCTTTATCGCTTAACAATATTTTGATTAAGTTTTGATAAAGAATTTCAACAATTTGCAAGCGTTGCTCTGGCATGATTCTATTCATTATGAAATGGCAAATTCAGCCAATGACAAAGAAAATGTCAGCTGTCAAATCGGTTGTCAAACAAAACAATGTTGCCAACTTACAGATAGAACCTCTAAAAAAACACCCTTTAATAATTTCTAATTTCAGTTCAAATAAAATAATTTCAGAGCTAAGTGTTGTGAATTGATTATCTTATTTACGAGCAATTTGGCAACAAACGCCAAGCCAATTTTTTTGTATTGGTGACAAAGAGATGAAAAATTTTGTGGTCTTTTTCATTCGACTTAATATATGACGTGACATAATTAAACCAAACTAAACCAATAGAGCTTAAAATCGTTTCGATTTTGCACAGATGGGATTCGACCAGTTCACAATATTGGGTATATATCCAAAAAAGGTAGAGGAACGAACAATCGATGGAATTTCAACCCAAAAAACTGACTAAGAATCATTATGTTCATACCAACGTATAGTATATACTTATTGCAGCCTTGGGATTCTCAGAAGAACTTGTCGCTATTCTGTATCAGGCACTGATTTAACCATTTATCGAGTGTTGTTGTTCGAAAACATTGAATATCAACGTCGTGGTTTGCGATTCATTCACATATTTCCGATTCGACTATTTTGGCGCTCCGTCTGTTGAGGTGGCTGTTACGGAAGCTGCTCTGACTTTGTTTTAAGTTTTGAGTAAACTTCTAGATGTTTTTGCATTTCTTGTAGCTTGTACACGTGTATTGGCTGGCGTCCATCTTTTATCACCAGTGAAACGATTTCTGTCAATGAATTTGGCAGGTTTATGTTACTTATTATTCTTGCTTGGCAAAGTAATGACAGCTTCCGCTGAGCACTTATCACTTACTTGTAGGTCAACTAGGAAAACAAGAATTTTAATGTTTTGTTAAAGTAAGAATCTAAAAAAAACTCAATTTGTAATTATTACATTGTTGTTTATATCATTTCGATATTTATCTAACAAAATTACTAATTTGGCCAATCAAAACTAGTACAACCCTTAAAAAATATGTATTTAAATACATTCCTTAATTAATATGATCTCATTTAGTATCCAGGCAGTCTAATTTTTACTCTTAACACTATTTGCCGTAGGCACTTGGTGAAACACACTAACATTTAACAAACACATTTTATTAAACATTTAATTATTTATTGTTTTTTTATTTTGCAAAAAATTAGATTTTTGAATATTTTAATTAAAAAATATGTTCAAAAAGTTTAAAAACTTACTCGATCGATTTCGACTAATTTTATAAACATTTTGAACAAATTTTTTAATTAAAAAACAAGAGTTTAATAAAAATGTGTTTGATAAGTCTAAGTTTTGTTGCAATTCTAGGTATGTTGTAAAATAAATCCTATGAATTTGGCGTATGCTGGTGTCTTCACGACGCGAGCTTATTTTCAATTAACTCTTTAGCCAATCAAATCTTAAAATTCAATCAAGACCCGCCCATTTTAATCCAGGTTTTAATAAAATATATTCATCTTTTGAGCAAATAATCTTATTCGTATACCAACAAAATAACAAAAAAAAATCATATGAGCAATAATTGTGCCCAGATAGTTTTTGTTGTTGGTTATTATCAAAGTTTTCGTATTTGCATGTCAGCCGTATAATGTGTCTTCAGTAACACAAGACACTGAAGTAACCAAGACAGCGAAAAGACAACTTAATGTATTTGGGACACTAAATCTCCTGATTTGTTTTGCCATCGACTCTTGGTCGTCGTCTGTCATTTATAAATTAGTTGCCTTGAGTAACGTGTACTGGTTCATCTTACTTATGTAACACGAATCTTATTTCATTAAAGAATAATTCTAACTGTATTAAGCGAAAGGTTTTGCATTTTAACCCTAAATAACAACAACAACAAACCAAAAATTTCAATAGAAAGCTTTGCATTTTTAAATAAGAACGGCATTATCACTAGAAACAACCAAATTTCACTTTCGTCCCCAAAAATATAGTTGAAAATGGTTTTGAACATTTACTACACGGGTGCTTCTTGATCATATGAACTGTAACATACGCAACCCAAACTTACCTAGAAAAAAAACAAATTATAAAATTAAAGTAAAAGGACATTTAGTTTTTTATTTTAATGTTTATTTATTCACAGAGAATGATTTGATTAAGTTTTATTTTTAAAGGGTTTATATGTAACTAAAATTTGACCGGTAATTTTATTAATTGCCTTTTGAAAATTTGGAATTCGATGCAATCGTCATTTTAAAATTAATTTTAAAATTTAGTCTTAACTTGTCTTACACCTCCGGTCATTCATGTTCTCATGATCACCTGACCACTAGTTTAAACAGATTCATAGTTTACAATCGTTACTTTTTGATTAAATTATTTATGGCTTGATGCTTTACGCTTTACACTTATCTGCGTACACGCATATAAATCTAAAAGTGTGAAATGTGAATTAATGAGCGGGAATAAAACGTAACCCAATGATTTATGTATCGATGTAAATTATATTTGTACTTGTATTTGTTATATTTGTACATTTATATTTGTACATTTATATTTGTACAATTATATTTGTACATTTATATGTTATCTGTAATAAATACCGATCGCCACATATTATATATAGTGTGACCAATAACTCAAATTGATATTTGATGTACATTCTATAGTTTTTTGTTATTAATGTAACACAATAAACATCTGCATTGTTATGATAAGTGGTTTTTGAACAACAAAAAAAACGTAAAACACACTTAAGACAAAAATTGTATTTAGCCTTTTGAATACACCTCGTGTGATCTGTCTTTAGTTCGTTCTCAAGCCGGAGAAACACAAGACGAATTGAAATTTGTAATGGAATACAAAATAACAGGTAGGTATTATAGAAGCGGTAAAAGGAAATGTTTATAGTTTTATTTTATCTTGACGAACCTAAGAAGGAATACCGCTTTTATATTTTAGTAATGATATAGGGAATTTTTAATCAGGCAGATGTTAAATTTTTATTTTATTTTCTAATAATAAAATAACATTTACTTAACCTTTTTGGTTGATGCTGTTGAGCGGCGACACGATGATTTCACTACTTACAAATTATTCGTTTTGACGAATGTTTCTTGTTTGCATTATAAATCAATGCATTATGTTGATTTGTGAATGGCTTAAGGTTAAAAACATGATTTTTTTTTTCATATATAGGTTACCCTCGAAGAACACGGTATTCGAAAAAAACGGATACCTTCCCTCGAATAACACGATTTCAAACTACACGATTTCCAATGATCCCAAGTATTTTTACTTTCAATTTTTCTGGCGATATTCGTACTTAAGTACTAAACTTAGTCTAGTATTTTTCTAAGTTTGAGTTGCAATTTATTAAAATAAAACGTATGAAGCGTGTCGCGAAAATCCGAAACTGGACGAAACACAACATTATAAACATTTTATTGCATGTGTATACGTATTGAGAAATATTGGGCGGGAACAATTGTGCTTGTGTTTGTTTAAACGGCAATTTCAAATTTTGGTTGTAAAATTAAATGTTTTAAAGAAATATTTTTGTTTTTGTAATATAAAATGATTTATTAAATTCATTATTTTAATTCATTATTGATTACTTTGGACATACATATATATACATTTCGATTAAATTATTCAGTTTTTTAATTTCTAATATTTACACTAGATTTTTTTTAAAAAAATTTTCATTGTTTGTCTTTTATATAATAAAAGTAATTTGTGGATATTAAATCGGTTTCGATAGAGTTCGTAAATTTTTCCATAGTACAATCTAAAATGTTGAAAATAATATTATAATTATTAAATTTAACACGGAATAACGTAAACCATACCTCACATTATCTTTATTGACCGTTAAACGTAAACTTGCAGCTAAGCTCTTTGGTGAACAGCTCTGTAAAGTTTGCCCTAATACACTTTTTTAGTTCGTGGCCATCTTGCTTCATAAATAATGATTTCTAAATATAAAATAGGAAAACAAAATATAATAGATTGTATCAAAATATCTCGAATGGATCTTTACATTACCAATTGTTTTACAGCCTTCCTATCTTCAATTAAATTAATATCAAAGTTGACAATAATGTATCCGCATCGTTAAAAGTTACTATAAACTTAGCGTTCTCACAATAAACTAAATAACGCCATTTATATAGGCATATGTATATAATACGTATACGCTACAAACACTATCATTATAATGTGAAGTTTAACTTTCATTAATTTTGGATGAAAACGAAGGAAAATACTGTGCTCAATTTTTACTTTCGTTTTGTTATACTTGGGATTCTCTTTTATTTTGTTTTTTGTGTACCACACAAACAAAAAAAAAAAAAAAAAACCTAACGTTTTGCTTTCTTATTTTAACACTCCCGTTTTTTGTAGTCCGAACAACACAGTTTGAAAGGACACGGAACAATTAATCGTGTTCTTGGAGGGCTTTCTGTATACGCGGCTGTAGTCGAATGTAAAACCCAATTACAGGATAAAAAAGGAGGATTTAACTGCACCGCTCGTGTCACTGTAAAGTTATCACATGTGCTTTATTAAACAGTATAATACGTACGAAAGTGGTTTAAGTCCATTTTGCAAAAAAACTAGTTAATGGTAACAATAATCACAATTCGTTTTATATTTTATAAAATATTTTACACTATGTAGTTAGTCTAACATGTCATGTTAGAATAATCTAACATCTAGAGTAATCTAATATGTCATATTTTGTCCTGTAGTTCTAAAGAACATATTTACTTAATACACTCAAACCTGTTTTTGTGGGGTGATAGAAACAGCATAAAAAAAATCTTCCAAAACTTCACGAGTATAAAAATATTTATCGCAAGGAATTTCATCCTTTTAGGCCTGTTGCACATGAGTATGTACAAACTTTTCAAAGAGATGTAGTATTCATGAAATTCCTATTTTCTCCTCTGTTGCATGTTTGTTTCAGTTTTTATACCTCTTTTTCATCATTCTATTACAACAAATTCCGTCAAACTACAAAATTGAGATCATTATTCAATAAAACATCAAGGTACAATCACTTGTCTTTTAGTAGTGGAAATCCTTTATTTTTAGCCCAATTTTAGTGCAATTAAAAAAAATCCTGGTAAGCCAAATAATGTTTTTTATACATTTAAATATCCAATAATGTATATTTTAAAAACAAATTGTTGTTTAAGTCATTTTAAAATATGATTTTTCTCAATTTAATGTGATGTACATGTAGATGTACAAATATAACCAACGGCCATGTACATTGTAGAGAAACATGTTTTTTCGTACTGCGTTTATTTTTATTTGATGGTTATCACTATTAAACTCTGTGTTTGGTTGTAGATGGCTCGTAAATATATAACGTATGACAAAATGATGATCATTCTCTATGAAGACAGTGACAATCCTGATGATGCTGAGGAACCAATCTGTTTTTCGGATTACAATAATATTCCAGAACTTTGTAGCAATACAAATACCAATAAAAGACGTCCAACAAGAATCAATGTAGAACAGGCATGCGAAGAATTAAAGTAGAACAGGCGGTTGGTGAAGATGACGAAAACGCCGATCCGAAAACAGTGGCTGCAACTGTTACTGCAAGAGTATCAAACGAAGGAACTGTAACTGAAAATTCAAGAACAAGAACGTAATTTCTGATTTCTATCAACAAAATGTTGAGTTTGGTGCAGCAATCGTCCTCCATTTAATTTAAAGAATTGAAGTGCCGGAACACAAACTGAAATTTCGATAATTTTTTTACGGCTTAAAATTTATTGGAAACATTAAAAAATAGAAGGATTAATGCAATTGGGACCGCTCGAATTAACCGATTTCACAAACCAGATTTTTCGGAAGGCCACCAACTTAAAAAAGGGCCGACAAAATTATTGTGGTCAAATGGCTTGATAACGAGAACCTATTTATAAATAAAGAGGCAACTAGATTCAAGTTCGAAAACTGTGCGTTCCGCACGCACGTTTACTGTGGAAAACGTTCTATACATCTTTGTGTTTTGAAAGAAAAAGCAAATGTTTTTTAAAATTCCATAAAAAATTAACGTGATTTTAATAACTGTGAGGCTGAAAAATCAAAAATTTTTATTTACTGGATGTTTCTTTATTTATATTTTATATATTATTAGTTACTTTTGCTAGAAACAATTTACGAGTATGTATTTTTAATTATTTTTTCATTATTTTTTTAAAGTTTAAACTTGAAATAATAAGTGTATAAACTTTTTCCTTAATACAAAAATAGTTACTCTTGACTCCATTTGTACATGTGTGCGTGTACACACCCTGACAGATTTTTTAATTTCTTTTTCTTATTTTTACTTAAAATGGTACCCAAGCAACTCAAAACCTGTCACAAGAAAAACCTATTTGGCCCAGTTTTAAATCAGAACTCACAGGGTTAAAAAAATTTTTTTATGTGGTGAATAGGGACCGCATAAGAACGTCTCACGTTAAAAATAACTCAATACATTACGCAACCTGACGCAATACTTAGCCAATATGATGAAATATCAGAAATCGAAAAAACTAAATGACCTACGACAATTTGGTAACTAATTAGATTGATCACATTCAACTACATATGTTCTAATTTGATAGAAATTTTGAAAGAACTTAAGTAGAGTGTACGGAATAAATTTTTTCATATACCGCATAAAAATCGCACAAAAAAAGACCTCAGAAAAGAAATCTCACAAAAAAGACCGCACAGTTTGTTACCGACCGCTGCCCTATGCCTGTCAAATGCGAACTGACAAATTTCATCCAAAACAAAATGGTGGCCAAACACAATCGATCTGCAACATAAAAAGCACCGTGTATACTTTATTGACGTATGTCATTTCTTTTACGACCAAAGAAATAATGTAGACGTTACAAGTGTTCCTTTTATTGGTATATATGCAAAATGGGGTGTATAGTAACCAGGCCCCCATTTTCAATTATTTATTTCTTTAATAAGGGAAAAATTCCGACTGGATAAATCAAAAATTCGAAAAATATAACGAATTTCAAAATTTAAAGCAAATTATGTTCGAATTTCCACAAATACGACCAAGCTTGGTTAGGCGGCCCGTCTGCGAAGGTTTATCGTTTTTATAAGGAATAATATGATTTGAAGTAACCAACGTAACAACTATAAACATAGGACTACATTTCCAAAAAATTAAAACGTGCCAGTGTATCAAGGCCTTTCAAGAAGAAACCCAATCAAACAAAAAGCTTTTTCATTCGAACAATTTATGACTCAAATATCTTTCATAAAGATGGTTCAGCATCAATACAAACAAATTTTAGTCTAAATAATGACTGCAAAAGTGTGATTTACAAAGTGAACGATTTTTTCGTTGTTTTATACCGGATACAGCCAACATCATACGAAGTATCACGTAAATCAGTATTTGAAACTAACATTTACAGCTCTTTTATTTTACATAGTAACTGTATATATTAATATGTACCAATAAATTCTCGAACACGTAAAATGTTTGATGCACTTTAAACTTGAAAATATTTTCATTAATTTTATTTGTATAGTTTTAGAGCAAGTCTTAAAACTGGATAATAAAAATATTTATTGCTCCACTGGTAGGTAGGTTTAACCATTATAACATCCTATGATCATCAATACAACAAAAAGTAAAACATTTTTATCGTATATTTAGTTTTTATAGTCAAAGGGAGGAGAGTTTAGTTTTTAAAATTTTATGAATTAAATGTATTTTAGTTTATAGTTCCTGATTTAAGTTTAGCCTCTCTACATAGATTTACAAACATGCTGATGAATGTACTCTTGTATCGCTATGTTTTTGCATTGTTATATTTTAAAATTATATCGTATATCGGGGCTAAAAAATATCTACTAGAGGGATTTACGACCGACAATAACAACAACAAACTATAAAATATCTAAATTTTTTTTATAGATAGTTTGTAGGTAACAGATTATTTAGATCGATATATAACAAAACGAACTAAGCTAAATTGAATATTCATATACAAAATACTTTAAAATTTTTAATGGATTTGATCTGATCACTGTAAAACGAAACTAGCGCATACGAAAAAGCAAAAACTTTAACTAGAACGCAGATTCGGTTTTTTTGTTGATTCCATTGTATAATTTACAGAAATGATTAATGACCAACACCGTTAATAATAGTAATCGTAATAGTAATAATAGATCATTAGAAATTAAATAATCGTC
The DNA here is from genome assembly GCA_932526605.1 of Nephrotoma flavescens. NCBI lineage: Eukaryota > Metazoa > Arthropoda > Insecta > Diptera > Tipulidae > Nephrotoma > Nephrotoma flavescens. Next base: position 89,313,007 of record OW052222.1, on the reverse strand, counting down.
TTATTAATTTATAGGGAGACGAACATATAAAAACCATAAACTATAAAATTTCCATTTTGTAGTTTTTGTAATACAGATGGTATCTAAATTACGTTGTAGATTTTAAATATGTCCCTTTTCCGGCCCGCGATCACAATTGTGTTTGTAAAAATCGTGTACGAAAGAGAATCATGTCAAAAATTTGTTTTTGTATGTATTTTGGACTGACATACACATTTGTGCATTCCACTTAAATCGTTTTCGTCCGAAAAATAACACTATAACAATAATCATAATAAAATAATTAACAACATATTAAACAAATAATTAATATTTTATATGATTTATATGTTATTAAATTATTATGCTTCATTCAAAAAGAATTTCAATTTAACTAGGATCCGTTAAAATCCGGAAGACATTACGGTGGACTTAAATTGAAGCAAAAAAAATTGTTTCTAGCCGCAAAAGGGATATGGTAGAGAATGGTTAACTATAAAATGTATTTATGGAGGGCTTTCATTAGAAAACCGAGTGAGTCGGTTATTACCTGTACTTTGTTCCAACCCATTAAAATTACCTTAATTAATAAATAAAATTTAATAAATCAAATTAAATAGATTTTCTAATTCCTTTGTTCAAATTTCCCATTCGGAACTGTTTTATTTTGTAAGAAAACAAAAGGGTTCTGTTCTTTTGAACCATTCATTTTAACATTTAAATATTTTGCTATTATATATACATAGTAAAGTTCGATGGTTGGTATTGTGCGCGCACAAGGTAGAAAAAACAAAACTCAAATTTTATGATTGGGTGTGATCAAAACGACACAGGGAGGGATTTTTAATTGTTGTTTTGCACGCGATTTAACCATTTTGCTAATCTGCTATAGTAAGTATGGCTATATAAAAATATTATATTTAGACTGAAATTGTTGTAATTTAATTTCTAAACTAATAATAATAATTATTATTATGATGATGATGATATTTTATTTTGGTTTATCAGAACGAAATAGTTTAATATTTACGGTATATATAATACCTACCTACGGTAATCCATCATTTTACCTAAACAAAAAGTGAAACTCTAACATCTCTTATTTATACAAAAAATGTCTTTAATGTCAAGTCGGAATATTTTTTGAAGCGTTAACAAAATTAAAATGTCTTGTGTTGTTGATATGTGTGTGTGTGTGTGTGTGTGTGTTGTACGCAAAAAGCTTTTAAAAATGTATCATGATTATAATAAAAAATACATTAGTTATATCGTCATTATCATCATCATCACAACATTGTGATCACATCAACGTCATCATAATAATCATTAATTGTACTCAAATTGTAATCATCATTTAAATTAATCATAATAATAATGATAATGATGGGTTTATATTTTATTTGAAAAAAAATGGGAAAAAGGGGAAAGCTCATACCCATCCATCTTTAATTTAATCAATTTTACGTTCTGTTTTGTTCGTTCCACACACAGCACAGGCAGTGAGTGGGAATAAAAGAGCGAGGGCAGGTTTTTTTTTATTTCATTTAATATCATTTTCCTGACGCTACAGTTAAAGGATAATTACACAAGGATACGATAAATATAATTTGTATCGCGATATAACTGTATCATCACGTTGTTTTTTCAGTACAAATATTATTATTATTATTATAAACATTTCAAATGCATATATAAATAAGGTAGACAAGGATACAAGTAGATGTACTTCTCATCTAACATACTTAACATAATTTTTATTTCATTACCGTAAAAATATACATTTTTATGCTGAAATGAAATTAAAACTGCAGAATAACGGAAATGTAACGAATCTGTTTACCAAACATAACCTCAGGATTACAACAAAAAATGCTTGGTAAATATAAAACAGGAATATATTTTTCAAATAGGGAAATGCTTCTTGTTTATTTGATTTTTCACTTTTTTGATTTTTGCGAAATTAAATTTGTTTTTAACTCTGTTTGTACAAACTCCAATAAATGGATAGATGTTGCATATTAAAATACGTGATTTTGTGTCATATGGATGATTGTGGTTTTTAGATTTGGTTAGAGTGTTTGTTTGGTTTAGTTTAACGATGTTAAGTTATATACGAACGTATTTTTCCTCAGAGTAAATTTATAGAAGTATAGTATAATTGGCTAGGATATATCCACACTTGACCAATTCTTTGGCTATCAACACTTGACCAATTCTTTGGAGATAAACAGTTTTAGAAAATTATCTAGGATGTCCCACAAGTGGCTGACACGAAACGTAAGATTCCTAATCTGGAGGGTTTTCTTGTATCACTTCGGCACGTATATGGCGGTCCGCTGTTAAGTTTTTCAGGAGTTTAAAGAGAATCCTTTCAACCCAGAATGTCACCCAGTTGATTGTCTTTTACTTTTTATTGACAACTTAATGTTGCAACTATGACAAACAGTTTTTTTCTTTGAAGTTGAGCGTAATTGTAAAAAGCTAATTGGTACAAAAGCAAAAAAACTTATCAACAAAATTTTAAATAAAAATGGTAAAGATAGAGTGGAACAAATTTTACAAATTGGTCAGCCTTCTTATGCAATTAGTCATTCGTTTGCCACTATTATAACTCACGCCATCCGAAATAAAATAGTAAGTGACGCAAATAATAAAACTGTAGGTGACGTGCTTTTATATTATTAATTCTAATACCAATATTATGATTATGATCAACAACCTGAATATTTTCAAGCATAGACAATTTACAAATTATACCACTCAAGGTAATAAACCATTTAGAAAACCTTCTTTGTCAAAACGTTATACTCAACCCATTAGTTGGTTTGCACCCCAGCATTATGTAAAGCTGAACATCACTAGTTAAGACCTCTTGTTGGAGTACGAAACACAAGTAAGCCTCTTTGTTGGGGTGTAGTATTCAGCGTTGACTTATATCCCTTTTTAGTTCACGTAGTTCACGACCTGATGGTGCTTGGTTACATAAAAAATGTAGTGTTCATTGGTTGGCGTTAAAGAAACATTAATCGATTTCGCTACTTAATTCTATTTTGTATAAAAAAAATTCAAAATTATTCGTTGATCAATTTGACTATTTTCATAGATAAGGAACGTCGATTAACCAGTTTGGTTGGTTTCAGTGGTTGACACTTAGGCCAATATTGGCCGATTGTGATACCACGCATTCACGCCACTTCATTAACCCATTCACCTATTTACCTACTCTCACACAACTACAGTGCACCACCTGCACATTGTAAGCTCCATGTCAACCTGTACATTGACGTGGACGGTGGGTCGGCGCTGAATTCTGTACTACATCAGAGGGTCTTAGTTGTGTTTATTAACATCACCGATTGTAATCCTTCCACCAGTTTAATGATAATAGAAACTCTACTAGGATATTTTTTCTCTACTAAATCATAAGTACCGTCGTTAGATCAAGATATCTTACATTCGGATTCACATATCTTACATCGGATTCAACGCTTTTACATCGCAGCAATTTTTATTAGACCATGGAAATTTCAACTAGAATTATGTTTTTTTCACTATCACCGCGACTGTTAATTGTAAACCTATAGCAGGTAGGGTATAATGGTCCGAGTTACTTAAAATCTTGTATAGAAACGAGATTTCATAAGGTATTCGCAAATTTACGCTCAAAGTCGATTATTTGCACACTTTTTTGTAAACGTGGACTGAAGGGTCATAATTTGTGTCTAACTAAGGAAACAAAAACTGCTCATTCGATTTCTGTTCTACAGAGAGAAAAAATCCAATAACAAACAGGATAGAGGAGGAAGCCCCTTGCGAACATTTGTGCAAAACACTAAATGTTTACAATCGGAATTCGTTAAATTACGAATATTCACTATTCGGCGTTCGACGAATATCGATGAAAGCAAAAGTGGTAACCAAAAATCGAAAAACTAACGTAGACAATATGTTTTAAAAAAAAATCAGGAAAAGGGTTTTGTAGAAGTTTATGAAGTTTATGAGTATTTCATAAAACACTTGGGTACAGGCAGGACTTGTAAAGAGTTCGACCATAGACCGTTCTTGAAACCAATAGCACTCTTTTATTCAAGGAACAATATTTTATGCGTGATAGCTTTTAGGGAGAGAGGATGCTACTCACCAATGACTCTAACAAACTGTAATAATTTGTTAATACATTTGATAAAAAATTGTGCATGCTATGTGTCCGGAAAAATACTTGGCTGGATGGGTCCCTCACGAACCCTCCGAGAACCCAACAAAGCCAAGAGATACAAACCTGAGAGATGATTTAGGAAGAGGTCGACCATCAAATCTCGACCAAGGGGCACATTTGGCAGCCTTGTAAGGTTTCAGTGGTTGACACTTAGACCATTTTTGGCCCATTATGATACCACGCATTCATACTACATCATTAACCCATTGACCTATTCATCTACTCACACAACTACAGTATAGCACCTGCACGTTGCAAGCTCCATGTCAACCTGTACATTGACATGGACGGTGGGTCAGTGCTGAATTCTGCACTCCATCAGAGGGCCTTAGTTGTGTTTATTAACATCATCGATTGTAATCGATGATGAAAATTCGATTTGCATCTAGCCTCTGATGGGATTCGAACCCAGTACCTCCCGGTCCAAGTGCCAAAGCCAAGGCAGCCTTAGAAGAGGACAAAATCTTGACAGCGAGAATGTTGGTTGAAGAATTCATTGTGGGCCGTGCAAACATCGTTCGTCTAATGAAGCTCAAAACTCGGAGCAATATAGAAATTGGTTGAAGTCCTCCACGAACTCTCCGACAATTTTCATCTATTTGCTGCAGCGAAACGAGCCAACTCCGTTCGTACAAAAACATCAAAAGATAAAACGTTTGCTTTAGCCTGGTGTTTCACCCAAAGCAATACAGGGAAACGCCCAATGTAAGAAGGTAATGTAATGTATTTTGTGGGACAGAAACGTAATTATCCACTGGGAAACCAACCAGACAAAGACAGCAAGCAGAAATTAAATACCAACAGCGGCGTCTACCTGTCTCAACTTGACCGCATTCACGTTTGATGAATAATTTTTTTTTAAACAAAGCCATAATAATTGTGCACCTAACCCAATAAAATAATTGTGATAGGAAAATTTAATAAGTAGTCGCATGTAATATAATTTAGTTTAAAATTGCTGATAATTTAACAAGGGATGATAGATCAGCCCTTCCCTAAACGACTCGAACATTAATATGACGATTACCACTATAAATTAAATACGCTATCGCCAGACAGGAAATCAACAGCTCATAGAGCAATTTTAAGAGCTTCATTTTAAAAATTAAAAAAAAAACACCACCAAACGCTGTACGCAAGCAAAAAACATTGAAAAAAAATTAACTTAGATGGACGAGATGGTTATAATTATTATTTTATGACATTCGCAAAGAAGAACACTTTTTGACTCGCCATCATGCCAGAAAAGGAGAAGTGGTATTAAATTGAATTTTATTTTCAATAGAATGACTGGAAATTCTCAGTATACATTACTAAGAGTAAAGAGTAAAGAATTTCTTAATGCAAAAAAAAATATTAAAATAAAAATATAAATGTTTGTGTTTTCATTATATTTCTAAGTTGCGTCTAATCAACTGAACCGAAAAAATAACATTAAATTTGAACTTACCTTAAAAAAATTGAGAGGCAAGTTAATTTGATTTCTCAGAATAAATATAAATTATGAATTTATTGAGTAAGGGTTTCCCCCTCTCTTTCTTTCTCTCTCTCTCTTCTCAATAAAAAAAAATTCTTGGTTCCGTGAGAAATTATAGTAAAATTTACATTTTCAAAGTAAAATTGCAAGTGCGTCTAATCAAGGGAACCGCAGTGTATCATTGCGCAGAACATGCTCATTAAACGCATTAAATCTATGATCTACTTGGGTCTTCGAATCAATGAATGGTTATAACTCAAGCATAAATAATATTATATTCGGCTTGTAAAGTGGTAATTATGGATTCGCATTTTTTCTATTGGGTGTGTCTTTATGACTCCGCCCTTTCCTAATTTAGGTGTCGTTACTAGTACTGCTCACGCGTACTATAAATTGGCAATACTGGTCTATAGTACTTGATGTCAGCTGTCAAACGCAGCATGAAACATGTTTGGTTGAAGTGTAAACAACTATAGTATTTTTAACTCGTTTTTTAACAGTAAAATGTAAATATTGAATTTGCAGAAAAATTATTTCAATTTTATCTCTTGCTCTATTGCAGATGATAAATTGCATTTTATCCTTGGTACAAGTTCTTACAATTTGCCAAGGAAGCAAAGCACAATTGCACAGTTTGATGAAATTCCCGGTTTACGCCATGAGTTCTTTGAGGTATTGAGTAACTTGTAATCATGAATGAATTAGAGACCTATAACCCCTATTTGTGTAATTGAACTTCAATCATTTCCAAATTGACATTGGCAAGTTATAGAATTTGATCAATTTAAGTAAAGTTATTGGCTATTTCGTAGCATATATAAACTAAGCTATTGCTGCTTCGATATAGTCTCGCTTTATAGTCCGCAAACTGAACTCTTAGATACTTACTAAAATTATACAAGAAAAGCGTGGAAGTTCGTCGTTCATTCATTCAAACAATTTGTTCGACGAATCATTTCTTGTGAAAAAATGCAGAAGAAAAAATAGCGTCATTTTGTAGCAATATGAGTGGTTGAAAAAATTGTTTGAATGAATGTACGAAAAACTATATGAATCCGGTTTTAGGGTGAACTTGGTGAGTACTATTCGGCATTTATTCATGAATCTGAAATTTTCGTTAAAATTAATATCGAATACCCGGCGCAAAGGCAAGTAAAATTTTTGATTTATACATAATTTTCTTTCATAATTTATACAAAAAAATATTAGTGTGTATGTATATAGTGTCTACGTATACAGTGAACAGATTATAGTTATTTTTTATATATGTACATACGAGTATTATGTTCCGCTACACGTAAATGGAAGGAACTCACATTGAATATGAAAATTTATTAGTTACTATTAAAGGAACATAAATATGATTTATGCGTGTATATTTCATTTTTAAACACATACATTTGTATTTCGAATGCGCATAAATTTATATTTTGTCTAATTAAAAAAGAAACTTTAGTTTTACTACTTCGCCAGTGAAAGAACATAAAATTGTATTAAATGCTTCCAATTCAGAAACTTATTATGAGACAACCACCAACAATAAAGCCGTTTTCCGTATTAATTCATTTCCACTATAAATTATAAATTCCATTTATTTCATCAACAAGATCGATATCGTGATGATGATGAACAACGCAAAGATGTATATTTATAAGATTTAAAAATGTATGTCTTAAAGCTTTTATAGGAGGAAGACTTCAGAATGGTATATATACCGACATACCAAATTGTGAATAGCTGTGCAGACAAACGTTTATATATCTGTGTTATTTTATGAAGCTATGAAGATGTTGAACAACAACAAGGCGAATGAAAAGCAAACGGAAAAAATAAAGTAAAAGTTTTTTATTTATTTTTTGGAAAAAGAAAATATGAGATGATGATGAGAGCGAGATGATTACAAAGCGTCAGATAAAATGAAAATGATTGAATTATCTTGGTGTTTTATATCTGGTGTTTACACGTACATATACAGTTCAGAATACATTTAAAAATAATAAAAAACATTATTAAAATATGATGAAATTAGACCTAAGGGTAAATTTAAATCCGTCAACAAGATGTCTTATTATCTCAAAATATGTATTCTAAAAACAAAAACAACAAAGTTTTAGGGGGTGAACTTGGAGGGGGGACGGATGGTGAATAATTTGGGTGAAATTATTTTATGGGGAATACGAAATTATTTTAACTCTTCGGGTTAATTTAAAATTATGAAGTCTGACTTCATAACAATAAACAAAGCTGACATAAAAATCGTGTTTGGCTTTTTTTTATAGTGCAATAAGTCTCTTGACACTGCTCAGATATTTGTTGTCTATGCTATGACCTTCAATTGATCAATTCTTGTGAATTGAAAAAACGGGGGAGTTAATATGCTTCAAACAAAAATGTAGGTCTGACAATCATTTAGAAAATAATTTGATTATAATATTAGATATGTAAATGCAACGGTGAAGTTGAAAATGGCTACCTAAATACTATAAAATGTAAAAAATAAGTCAAAATATACTAAAACACCTGCAAAATCGTCTTTCCTAATTAAAGAACAATAAAATGTTAAGTGTCTAGCAGAAATAAACCACATATTTATGGTAAAACCAAGATATATATTTAATCTACCTGTGGCACTATTCCGGCTTTCCCTGGGAATAGAGAATTGGGAAAAATATTTTCATAGCATTTTTTGTCCAAATTGTTTTTCTGCTCTACTGAAGGAATAAGTTTAGTGCAAAAATTTTCGAAGCAAAGTTAATTGGTAAACTTTTGTTCCACAAAATTTTTATAGGGAAAAAATTTTTCCCATTTAACTTTGTTTTGAAATTATTTACAGCAAACTTAATCCCTCAGAAGGCCAGAAAAATACAATTTGGACAAAAATGTTATGAAAATATTTTCTCCAATTCAATATTCCCGGGGAAAGCCAGAATAGAGACACTGGTAGTTTTCAGACGTATTAACTTATTAACGTTTTACTTATATAGTTCCAAAATCAAATGAATAAATGCCAATTTATTTTTTGCTTTTAAGTAATCATTATATTATATCAACAAGGTCACGGGGATTGGTCAATAAAACATAAAATATTTATTATTCATTCGGATTTATTGGACCTACTTGAAGGCTCCTTCCGAAATAATACACGTAAGGCGGCTTCAATGTTGCGTTCTTTCGTTCCTTCCTTCGTTCTGAAATTTTTTTAAACCAATTTCATTAGTTAAAAATGACATTTTTTTCCTGTGAATTTTTTTCAACAACTTTCATTACGTTAAAAAAAACATAAGCATAAGGAAGGAAGGAAGGACATAAGCATAAGGACACTGAACCCGCCTTTACGTCAACGAATAATCCAATCATCGCCAATCTACGCCAACGAATAATCCAAACGCATTTTCCGGAATCGACTTCAGTTCTCACCGCGAGATCTTTTATGTCTTTTATCGACTAAAACAGGTGCCTCGAAGTGAAAATTTGGGTTTTGGAAAGACAAAAAAAAAACGACCGGAGTCATTTCAGGTGAATACGGTGATTGTTCGATGATATTTGTGATTCATTCACAATGGTAGCCTTGTGAGATGGTGCGTTGTCGTGGTGCAAAATCCACGAGTCGAGTTTTTTCGTCGACTTTCTGGCAAGAATTTCGAGTGCACAACACCGCACCGCGATAATAAAAAAAACAGTCAACATTACCTTAACGTTTTATCGACTTTGATCTTCCGAAGCTTGTTGACTGGTGTGCATGCTAAACTCGTAAATCTATATCTCATCACCAGTTATAATGCGTTTTATGAATGTGGGTTCGGAATTGGCTCGTTCTGCTATGCCTTCAGCGACCTCAAAAAAACTAAAAAAATTCAGGTCTTTTGGAAGTAGTTCGTGAGATACAGAAAGTTCAGCGGCTATATCTTTCAAAACTAAATGACGATTTTCCATCACCATTTCCTTTACTTTATTGATGTTAACTTCAGTTGAAGACGTTGATGGCCGATCGATTCTGATATAATCGATTTACCGTAAGCAATATTTTCAGCGATTCGACACACGAAATTCTATTATACTACAAAATTTGAGAGAAGTTCTTTGTTCGATATTTTTATTCATTATAAAAGTCGCAAGACACACTTGAGATGAATTGACATAGAGCACTGTAAACAAACGAAATGGCAGATCGCGCTCAAAGGTCAAGATGTGCTAACTTAGCAACAACAAAAAATTGTACAACCCCTTAAAGCGGGCTTTTCAAATGATCATTTACGAACAAGAATATAATACAACATTTTGAAATAATTTAAATGTTATTTCTGGACTAAATAACATTAACATGTGGAAACGTCGATGTTTTATAGTGAACTGTGAGTAGGAACAGCACGAAATTTTCTAATGTACAAATGATGCTTCGCTTACAGTTAAAGCCTAATTTAGGATTTTTAGAAATAGCAAGAGAAACCGACTCGATTTAGGGCTCCCGATATCGTTTATCACATTTTGGTTAAATAAAACTTGGTTCTCGAACGGTTTCAACTCAACGGAATATTTTCCACCAGACTAATCTTAAAGGCGAGGATGTGCTAAAACCTCTATATACTCGTTTAAGGAGCTAATTGCCAGTCATTTCTATTACGACGTGATCTAGATAAACGTTGCCAACAATCTGATCATTGTTAAAACTGTGAACAAACCAAAAGCATCAAATATGGATTATTATGGTAAAATATTAAATTTTCACTTTCTAGTTATGGGTGGTTTCAATCCTCGTGATATTATCGATTGTTGGTATTTTGGTGTTTTGCTGGTTGTTCAGCATCTATCATGCTCCTATTAAGTTAATAATAATTTGTTCGATAAAATATATGAACAAGCATCTCAGGACCGGTCTATTCCACTAAGCAAAAAGTGATACGAGCTCGTGCTAAATTACGACGTATCGAAGCCCTGGTTATAGATAATAAGTTTATTGTGCAGATCGAAAACGAATTAACTTCCAATCCAAATTACTTTTAGACTTTTAAAAATGGTAAAATGAACGTGATTGTAGATCTCTTGTCACCAATAAGTTTTCAGAAAAGTTTTACCTGCAACCTAGGGTTTGATATTTCATTTAAAAATAAAAAATTATCAACATGAATGAAGATTCAGCTGCAAGAACCCGTCTTTTGAAAGCTGAGATACAAAATCACTATCGCCAACAGCACAAAGATATTGTTGCTGATGCAAAACGATTGCGACGCGAGCGCGATACACCAGAAGAGGGCGAAGCGGGTCAACAAGCAAATACAGCATGGCAACGTTTGCAACGCGAGCGAGGGACACCCGAAGCACAAGGACAAGCGATTGCAGCAACGCAACGTTTGCGATTCGAGCAAGAAACATCAAAGCGCGGCGAGTAGCCACTAGTTCTGGCCAGTAATTAGAGCAAACAACGTTGTGCAGAGATGATTCGCAACGAAGCTATTTGCTTTTTGGACGAACGAGTGGATGGTCACAACTGCGGACCATCCAACGTTCTTTGTCAATTCTGCAATTCTCTGAACTTCATCGTCAAACGACCAGATGATAAAAGTTCTCGCTGCCAGAAGAGCAAAACCGATCCAGTCGATCTTATCTGACACAACCAACCCAGACAACATCAACTTTCGTGGCCGAGCTAAAATCGAAGAGCTACCCAGCCGTGGACCTTTGGTGTTCAAGATTTATGGACAAACTTACCACATGGCATCTCAGACAACCTCACAAGACAGCCAGTCCTAACAATTCAGGGACTAGCCGACCACGCCTCAAACTAGGTCCAGAACGAGAATGTTGCAGCTGACGTGTAAGTCATACTTCCATCGAAGTAAAGGTTCAAACAGAATGTATCCGTTCCGTCCGCTACATTTTATGAGAACTGTCAATTTATATGAAAAAACGAAAATATGAACACAATGAACGGAGGAGAAAAAAAAGGAGCGGACACTAAACCCAATTTCAAATTTTTGCGGACGACATAACCTCACACAGGATTTGACATATCAGAAAAAATCGTAAACGAGAAGTTTTTGCAATAAAAGACGTACTAAATTGTATTAATTCTATTAATCTCTTCTAATAATCTCCCACAAATTAAAATTTCCACAATATAATATATAATTAATATCAATTTTTGACAAACGGAACGGATATGTTGTGTTTTAGGAAATCAAACGGACGAAAGAATGGACGGAAATGAAATGAACGGACCGAAGCGGATCTATTCTGTATGAACTTTAATGCAAATATTGCTGCCGCAGGCAAGTGTTGCTGAAGACTGCAATTTGTCGATTCCAAGACGTTTTCAAGAATTGGGACTGTCTCAAACCACAACATGGCGGATTTTGAGAAAGGATTGCATCCGTATAAAATTATTCTCACTCATACTTTTTACGCTATTTGCCGTAGGCACTTGGCGAAACACACTTATACTTAATAAACACATTTTTATTAATCACTTGTTTTTGTTTCGCAGAATATTTTTTAAAAAGTTTAAAAAATCACTCGATCGATTTCGACTTGTTAGGTCATCATCAGGAGTATCTACTAGATAAGTATTCTCACTCAAGAACTGAAGCCATTGGACCACCGTAAACGTCGTGAATTTGCTGATTTTGCCTTGGAACAACTTGAAAACGATAACGATTTGTTTAAGAATATCATCTTCTCCGATGAAGCTCACTTTCATCGGTAAATAAACAAAACTGTCGATTCTGTTTCGAAGAAAATCCACAAATTATTTATGAAAAACCATTACATTCACCTAAATTGACAGTTTCGTTTGGTTTTTGGTCTGGTGGAATCATCGGTCCGTATTTTTTTCGAAATGAAGCTGGTAACGCCATTACTGTCAATGGAGGTCGGTATAGATCGATGATAAGCAACTGTGTATGCCTGAAATTGGAAGAAGTTGATCTTGACAACATTTGAAAAGTTTGGAGATTCGATTATTTCAAGAAATTGTGATATTGATAGGCCTCCAAGAAGTTGTGATTTAACACCATTAGACTATTTATTGCGGGATTATTTGAAGTAAACCAAACAATAAACCAAACTCTCTTCAAGCTTTACAAGTCAATATTGAACGTGCTACTGAACGTACGACTTGATTTAGTGGAAAAAGTGCTCGAAAATAAGGTTCATCGAATTCGTTCTTGCAGAGGAAGTCGTGGAGGCCATTTGAATGACGTTTTACTCAGAACTTAATTGTATCGATTTTACTTCACATTAAATAAAAAACATTTCAATTTCCTTAACAATTAAGGCACATTCGATTGAACTGATTTAACTGAATAATCTGAGTTAGCTGAATATATCACATCAGTTTACCTCAGTTAACTCAGATTATTCAGTTAAATCAGTTCAATCGAATGTGCCTTTAGTGTGTTTTTTTTTAAAGAAACCATATCACTCTTATTTGAAAACCCTATATTTTATCAAAAATAAATATTTAATTTGTTATATAATTTATATGTTATCAAATTATAATGTTTTTTTTTTTCAAAAATAATTCCGATTTAACTAAGATCCGTTCAAATCCGGAATCATTACAACCTGTCATTTTTTACACACAAATTTATGTGGGTTGGAAATTTATGTGGCTTGAATTGAAGCAAAAATAGTTTGTGTCTGGCAGGTAAAGGGCTATCTAAGTGAGTCATTGTTGCTCATTGCAAAAACGGACTGTGCAATGGAACAAGATTATTGGTGGAAAGTCTTTAGCAAAGTTGCATCATTGCTGAAATTATCCCCGAATAAAATCGTAATGACAACGTCTTCATTTTGCGAATAAATTTTCAAGCGACGAATCCACTTTTTTTTTAAACAAAGAAAGTATTAATCATCCAATGGATTAATTGTTTTTTAAGGTCAATTAATACTCCCCTTTTCAGTACCTCCCGGTCCAAGTGCCGAAGCATTAACCTCTGCGCCACTTGTACGGTACTTTTGCCGTTTGTTGTGAAATGAAGACAATTTCCGATAATTCCAGCTTACGCAATCACTATCAACAAAGCGCAGGCCAGCCGCTAGACAGCGCCTGCATCAATCTCGAGACACAGTCTCGATCGAGAAACGAAAACAATGTTCACTTCACGGAAAATCCGCAACAAATACATTTGCTTGGCGGTGATCGACAATTCACACGCAACTTAGTTTACAAAGAAGTCTTTCAAAAGCTACCGGAATAAAAGGTAAATGGTGAAAATATTTTTTTTTTTTATTTTATTCTTTATTTCAGACTCCATACTATGATTTTAGTATTAAATGCATGATACTTGAAGTTGGTCACAGTTAATTCTTTTATAGGTAAACAAACAACGATTGATTTTGAAATCGACATCAACTCCATAGAATAAACTTAAAGTAGTAATAGTTGCTGCGAAGTAGCAGTAAAAAGGCTCCCGGGGTCGGGCCACTTTGCAGCCAGGAGCACCTACTATAGAGTGTTTATGTTGCTGAACAACTGGAAGCAAGCTGTTTTATAAAAATTAGATTTAAGATGATAATCGATTGTTAACCAATTTATTATACATATATCTAAATACTAACCATTTTACTAATTGATCAATCAAGGGTCTGTACTCGGTCTATTTCTATGCTACTAATAATCGTGCCCATTCTCCTTTGTGTTAGAAAGCGTAAGAAAGGGTGTGTAGATAGGACTGGCATCATCCGGAACACTTGCCTAAAGTTTGCATTGCACTAATCAATCAATCAATTAACTTCGAAACTTGTACTGTATACGAGTTAATGAATATATCCATCGATCTTTACTGAAGAGCGTAAAAATTTATTAAAACTACAAAGACTAGATCATCGAGGAGGCCTAGCGTAAGCGCTCTTAGTAAGCGATGTTATGAATTATTGAATAGAAAGTCCTTGTTTACTTATTTATTTTAACTTGTAAGCAACAGTGCGATATATACGTCATCGCGATTGTTTATATCGAATCATCATCGAATAATTACCTTTCTAACCTTTACTGTTTCTGAACCAGCCGTCTCTCAAATTTTGAATATTTTGAATAATTTATTTGATTTTAAAATCACTCCCAACTGCAATATTTTCAAAAGTTGTCTAAACCGAGAAAATGTGTGCTTAACAAAAATATAATTTTCATAGATTTTCATTCATAAAATATATAAAAATAAAAATGCCCTGACATGATACTACCATAGCAAAATAAGTTTGCCATTGCGCGCAACGTAAAGTCACAAATAGAATCATGACATTGGAATTATCAAAAGTTTTTTACTCGACTCACTTTTATTTCTCAATTTGTAAAAAAGAGAAATCTATGGTAAACTTATTTTTCTATGACACATTAAAAACAAAATATTTTTCCTATACCGTGCAATAATATTTGTATATTAAAGATCAATTTGCCCACGATTTCTGACATATGGCCTGTTTTTTTATTACATCGGAGAAATCAGAGAGATAAAATGACAGGTTTCTCCGTTTTTTATTTTATCGGCACGATCCGATGATTTTTTTCGTTTTTTTATGTTCTCTGACCATTCTCAAATCGTTTAGAGAAAAAAAATATTTGAAAAATTTTGACACAAACTATGGCGGACGCTATGAAAACTGGTAATTAATAAATTAATGTGTAATTATTTTTATCTTATTTTTATTAAATTACATATTTATAAAATTAATAATACGCTAATTTATTATTTTTTCGTGGTAGATACCCAAATTATGTTACATATTTTCAGTACAGCGTATCTTTTCAGATAAAATATTATCCGAATTGTCAGATAAATAATCTCAAAAAACAGGCCAATAAAGTATTCAAATCACAAACGAATTTAGCACTTCAGGTTACATAATCCGATCAGGGTTTTTCCGATGCCATAAGGAAAATATTGTGGTTGAATTTGTGGTAATCCATAATTTGAGGAAAAGCATCGAGGAATAAATATATAAGAGAAATCAAGTAGTGTAAATTGTATAAGCCAGTTTCTCCGAGGTTAATCTTATTTTATAGTTTTGATATATTTATATATACAAATTATTTTTTTTCTCTATTTACGTACCTTATAAACCACATATACGTATCTTATAAACATATCGGCATAAACATAGTTACTTTATAGTTCATTGTTCTTGTTAGGCTTATACAAATTTCCCAATAGTAAAATAGATTAACCTCGGAATGTCTACATGAGTCCTCTTATGTTTATTTTGCTCTATGCCCAAAGTTATTGAACAACATATAGATCAACAAAATTTGACATACAATGTTGAACAACCCAACAAACTTAGCACTTCTGATTACGAAAGGCATACATAGTTGTAGCCGAAATAGTGTTTGCAATGATACAATTTCATTGAATATTGATTGAACGAAAGAATTTCCGACATAAAGTTTTCCAGAAATCTAGACCTCGGTGTACTAAAGTTATTCTTAAATGGTTGGTTTGTAATCATTGTTCCTATCGACGCGATACTCAAATTCTTAGGAAGTATCTCTTTTCAATTTAACAGCCAAAACTGGAATTTAAAATGATTTTTTTGTATATTAAAACCTTTAATAAACCAAGTAACTACTACGCTTTAAGCATGTGAGAACAAAACTCATTCAATTCAAATTTAATCACAACTATATTGATTTATTATTAATTAGTAATTCAAATTAATTATATTTTATTGAGAGTACAACTCTTCAAAAAGTAAAAACGCGGAGATGCATTATGTTGGCTGTATTAAACATTTATTTTAATAATGCTTAGGTTTCAATTATGGTAGGGTTATTACATTATTGCCATTCCATCAACGAATTTATAATATAGAATTTCGCGGTTTTTATAGTTTTGTGAGCTATGGAACCTCTAGTTAATCTAACCTCTATGAATTATTTTATCATCTTCCATTGTTGAACTCATCCATTTCTAGAAGGTTTTTTCTAACCCAGATTTCATTGAATTAGTTTAAATGATATTTTGACCTCACTACAACCAGAACATTAGACTATCTTTTTATGATGCGGATTGCAAAAATGTATAATTGAAACCGAAAAGCATTTAGAAATATCCCAAACATTAAATGAAGAACAAAACACACAATTCAAAATGAATCAAAACCATTAAAAAGTTTCCCAAATATAATTAATTTATGAGTTTAATATTTAATAAGGGTTATTATTACATACATATTTAAAATTAAAAAAAAATGTAATTGCAATAATAAAATTTTAATTACCATTATCATTATCCTTTTTTGTGTTCACCTGTAAAAACAGAAATAAAATTAAATAAAATAAATATAAAATTATGTACATAATTTTTAATTAAAAATAAATTATTGAATTATTAATTTAGCACAAAAACAACAAATGTCAAAAATAATAGTATTAGTATAGTTATTAATTTTTCATTAATTAATAATGTGTGATGGCCCTTTTCTGTAATTTTAATGTTTTTAAGGTAGGTGACATAGAAATGAAAATAAATTATAAATAATATTAATTTAAATGTGTTTGCTTAAAACTAATTACATGATAAAAAATTATGTGTTATTAATTATTACGTATAGTATGTACTTGGGATTTGTTAGGTGAAATTTATCAAGCAATGTACGAGGATTCAAATTAATATTTATAATCAAAATAATAAATGGATTGAATACAATAGAGAACACCAAATGACAAATTACCGCAATTACGTCAAGCCAAAAATATTTCAAAATTTCAACCAATTTAACGCAATAACAATCACATTCAATTAAAATTAATTTAATTAATTTGATTGTCAAAGTGATTTCAAAAGATGAGACTATGATCTACCATCATCATATATACGACAGATAAATTGAACAGAACCACAAATAAAACAAAAATTAAAATTCCGTAACATAAATATAGACACATTCTGGTCTAGACTCTAGACAAGCAGATAGATTCAAAACAAAAACATTAACTAGCTACATAGTTTTATCAGTATCACAAAAACCCGCATAAACTGAAAAAAAATCTCAAGAAACCAGAAAAATTAAAATTTATTTTTTGTTTCTGTTATCAAAACCAGAAGATAATTTTAACGAAATTTATTTTCTGTTACTAAATAATAACAACAAATAGAAATTATTCACACTTCACACATACACAAACACAATGTACATGGTATAAACCCAGAAAGATGTGGATATGGCATTAGAGATTAGTGAGACGAACGTACAATAAAAATAGAAATCATTCATCATAATCACAATCATCAGTCATAATCCGAACCAAAAAAAGAAAACAATTTTTTTATTATTATTGATATTAATTTTGTTTTAACCCTTGCTGTCATTAAGTGTTGCTATATTTTTTGACACCCTACACCATGGGTGTTTCATTCATATGTATATGTGTGAGGAAGGATAAAAATTTAATGATGGCGTTTTTATTTTTACGAGAGGATATTATCTGGTATATACGGTAGGATTATAGTCTATACCGATTGAATTCTAAATGATTTATTTATAGCATAAATGATTAAGTGTGAATTAAATATTGTTCGTGTTTTGAAGGCGACTCATACAGATTATATGTTTCTGAGTCGTATTTAAGGTATAATTCACTTTCAGTCTTTAGAAAAATTAATTCTAATGGTATTTCAAGTAATAAGTCATTATTTAAAAATTTAATAAATTACATGATTTTTTGAAACAATTTAACAGGTATGCAAGATGTATTTAGAAGTAAAGTTAGAAGTAAAGTAATGACATAAAAGTATTGACATAAAATGGGGTTGTGGCAAAATTTCTTGATACAACAATACAACTTGGACTACGTAAAGCTATTTAAGGCCCTATTCCATGGGAAAAAATATTATCTCAGCAAAACTAACACGAGACATAAATATAGAGCGGCTATTTGAGAGAAAGGCGCATCCGATTATACATAGTTTGCTGAGCAAATTGTTGTTGTGGTTCAAAAATTTTTCATAAGAATATCAAGTTTAGTATTTTTTATGGCAACGAAAAGGAAAAAAACCATCCGCACTCCTTTTCAATTTTATTCCAAAAAAATTTTTATGGAGAAAACATTGCGCTCACGTATGTTATCGTTTCGTATATACGTGTAAAAATTGATTCAAGTCAAAAAAATTATTTTAGGTAAAGAAATTTGTTAAATTCTTGTTTATGAGAAGAACTTTTTTTTATTAAAAATAATTAAATGAGCAATTGCACGTATTATTTTGTAGGTTATACATTTTATAGCAGAGCACTTTTTATTTATTTTCGAAAATTGAATATTGAAATGAAATAACATGATTCTGCCTATCCCAAATAGATTATTTAATTTATTGGCAATTTTAAGCATATATAATTTATTGTCAAAATTTAAAAATAAAGATTTTTCATTTTTTTTAAAAAATTTATTGGTTAAATTTTCCCTTTTCATATTTATGGTACAACATTTTTTTATATATATTTTTGAAAATTAAAAAAAATAAAATCACATGTTTCTGCTCATCCCAAAAGTAATATTATATTTTTTAGTAATTTTTGGGATATAAAATTTTTTGTTCAACATTCAAAATGAAGATTTTTCATATTTTTTAAATAATTTATAGGTTACATTTTATCAATGTCAAAATTTCTCCAATTTTTCTACCATAAAATAAAAATGTTGTGTCTCAGTCGCTCTAATGTAAATTTTAGTTAATTATAAATAAAAACTAGTTTTATTTTTTGTACTTTTAACAATATTTATTAATTCTTTCTTATAGTGATAATAAATTTGAATATTTGATTTTTTAAAAGATAGATTTCGGATATATTCCTTCTTCAGTTTTTTAAAATATAAAAATATTAAATTTTAGTTCTTGTCTTTGTCATATGAACAGCAAAAATTTTGTGTTTTTTCCATGAAATAGTACCATTAGTTGTTCCTAACAAATGTTTTTCTCACTGTAATTCCGGATTTCGCTTTCATTGCCTTTGAGAAAGGCAATGTGTAACTAAAAACGCAGATATAGCGATCCCACCTTTAGATTAATTAAAAATTGAATTTACTAGACTTCTTACAATTACTGCCATGTCATATGTTTAAAAATAAACTATGATGACCTAACAAGTCGAAATCGATCTAGTGATATTTTTAAACTTTTTGAACAAAAGTTTTTTAATTAAAATATTCAAAAATCAATTTTTTGCGAAATAAAAAAACAAGCGTTTAATAAAAAGTGTTTATTAAGTGTAAGTGTGTTTCGCCAAGTGCCTAGATCGTTGAATAGTTGTTTTTAATGTAATTTCTTGGAGTTATAATTTTAAACTAATTAAACAATAGAAATTGTAATTTTTTTTATTTTTGATGTAAATGAAGGTATGTATTAGATTTAAAGTATAAAGTAAAAAAGAACAGCTTTATAACAGATTTTTAATAGAAAAAAATGTATTTAATAATAAAATTATTATTTATTACAAAATTAAAATAACATTGTCTTATGAATACTGAAAATTAAAATTCCTAAATCCTCATTTGGATTATGTGTGAGGTTTGTAAAATATTTATGATGCACAGGAGGTATGTAACTTAATAACTCCTTCAAGTCCTTGTACTTAAAGTGAAACCAATCGGGAATAAAAACTTAACTTAATAAAAAAATAAGAATGCGATAAATGGCATGTCAGTGTTATTACCCAGCAAAACCTAATTTTCACTTATGAAACCCAACGAAACTTTCGTTAAATTTAACTGTGCGCTATTTCTCGCCCAAAATTTGATTTTTTATTAAATATAAAGGCGGAAATTATTTTAATTATGCATCTTTCATTTATATATGATAAAACTTTTGAACTTATGAAACCTAACCTAAAAATTAGATTGAATTGTGCACGTTATTTGAAAAAGTTAAAATTATTTTTTCTATTATTAAATGTTTCTTATAATAAATTATTCAAAATACATAAAAATCTAATCATATTTTATTCATAAAAGTTGTAAATTAACATCGCGCTGATTTTGTTATTACTTAAGAATTATAAGTTGTTCAATGGAACGGTGGTTGGAATGTCAAAAAAAAAAAAGAAAATTGGTATCGTTAATTTTTTTTTTTTAAGTTTTTATTTTTGACTGGTTGGCCCTTTAGAAGTTGAAATGGGACGTACATTCTTATAATTTTCTGCTTTAGAATATTTACAATGGCTTACATCATCGCATTAATACATTTTACTTAATAAACAGATTTTATTAAACACTTGTTTTTTAGTTCGCAAAATTATATTTTTGAATATTTTCATTATTCTTATTGTGTGACAATTGATATTTAACGAAGCTTCGTTAAACTTTTTAAATGAAATTAATTTTTCTAAAATCGCAATCTTAATTTTTTTTAAATTACGTTTATAATTTTTTTAATTTTTCCATGGTTAGTTAGAGTCGATATTGTAAAATTGCGTTTGATTTTTGTAACATATGAAAAAATGAATGTTGTGCAGTGAACAAATAATTCATTTAAAATGATAAAAACCAAAAGAAATCATCGATAAGGTGAAAACAGTGTTAGATGAACATGTATCTTCAAATGCAACCGTTTATAATTTGGTAAATGAATTTAAACATGGCCGCACAAGCACAAGTGATGCTGAACGTTCAGGAAGACGAAAAGAAATAAAAACCACAGAAATGGTCAAAAAGTCTATGAAATCATTATGAATGACCGTCGTCTCATATGAACGTGTACATAACATCATACACAAAGAATTCCATATGAAAAAGCTATCAGCAAGATGAGCACCTTGTTCGTTAACAAATGTTCAAAAAATGAATCGAATGATCATTTCTAAAAAATATTTCAGCGCAATCCATCTGTATTTTTGCGTCGATTCATTACAGTTGATGATACATGAACCATGAAATGCACAAGGCACAATATTCATCGACTATCTTGAAAAGAGTAAATCTGTCACAGGTGAATGTTATACGCATCAATATTAATCTTCCATCCAGAAAAAGTGCCCTTCCAGACAATGCAACATCACATTCATCATGAAAAACGCAGCAAAAATTGAATGAATTGGGCTTCGAATTGCTTTCCCATCTACCATATTCACCTGATCTAGCCCCTTGTGATTTTTTCATATTTCCAAAGAAAAAGAAATGGCTCGGTCGGTGGAAAGAGATTTTGGTGAAATGATGAAATAATATAAACGAATGCTTATTTTGAGGAGTTTGATAATACATATTTTAAAGAAGGTTTTTTTGAATTTGGAAAAAAGTTGGAATAAGTGTATAGAGCTAGAAGGAGACTATGTTGAAAAATAAAGAGAATTTTACTTAAAAAAATTGTGTTTACTGTTTCATTCTAAAGACTTACCAATCCACCCTCGTACTTTTAATACTTTTGGAAGTATTTTGTGTCTTGTTCACGAAATTTTTTCTAGCTGTCAACACTTTTTCCACGTGTCCGCTCCAGCTATTTATATCAGAAAAATCGACCATACAAATTTAGTTGAATTTAGTGTAATTTTGGCAATTTTACTCTTCCATCAACGCAGCACATCCCTGGTTTTTATTTGTGAATGTACACGCATAATTGATCCATTTTTATAATAACCACCAATTGGATTGAGTAATGCGTACTCGAACACTTTCCAGATTTACTTCCCGTTACTCGACTGTTTCAGATAAACAGGCTTGTACATTGCGTACGTTGCAGTTTCAAAACTCGCTTCCCGTTCCTCATTTGTTTATAGAACTCGTAATGTTTCTTTTTTGGGCATGAGGTGTATGTAGATCGAGTGAAATTAATGATATCCAAGAAGTGATTGAGTGAAATTAATGATACGATCGGCAATTGAAATTTCACAATCGACAAAACTTGTTATATCACAGCCGAACTGAAATGTCGCTGTTTGCATTTGATTCAATTCAATCCTGTCAAGCGTATGCAGTATGCACTCATACATCAACAACACACGAACTGCTGCTAAACTATAGCCGTGTTTTCTGATGCTTGATCTGATCCGGTTCAGTTTATGTTTCATGAAACAACACAAACGCACTTACTAGATTTCAATTCAATATTTGTGATCTAAAACAAAATTTGGATTAGGTTTTCCATGTAATATTTGAACTGATCTGATCATTTGTTGAAACTCGAGCGTCTCCTATTGTCGAACTGAAATATTGCTCCTTGTATTTGATTCAATTCAATTCTGTCAAGCGTGCACTCGCACGTACACGAAAACACACGAATTACGGTCTCGCACGCCACCTTTTCTAAAATAGTTCATAAATATTCGTGAGCGTGTGCACAACAACTCACCAAAGTTTCATCCTAACGATTAATACTCACAACACCAAACCTTCTTAAGTTTAAGAGATAAACTAGTTCAACCATTCATTAAACTAAAGACGAACCTATAATTTATTTCATTTCGTTGATCATGGAAATAGTATCGAATTCTATATATATTTTAGACATTTTTCCACACATTTATTAGCGATATTTGCATCATATCCATCATTCGTTCGATTTGCCATATGCAGCATGCTTACATAGCTGCATACTTCGTGTTATACGACCAAATGCAACGCACACTGCTTATTGTGGAACTGTGTGTGGTATGTAGAGAAAGATTTTTTGTTAATCCGTCTAAGCAAGTTTATTGGTGAAGGCGTTGAAGAAATTTAGGTGAACTGACGGCCTTATCTCATTTTTGGCAAACAATTACTAGTTGAGACATTGTTAAACATCATGGTGTTATTTGAATTTTGATTTATAGAATGGAAATGTGTAAGAATCACAACAATCAATTTCGAACGGATGAGATTACTGATTTGGAAAAATCAGCCTTCTCATCAGGTCGCGACGACTGAAGTTGTATTAATGGTCTATATGGAATGGAATATTGGTCTATATATAGAACTACTAGCGAATTACTGCGTAGCGTAAGAAATTTGATTTGTTTTTACATTTATCATCTATATTCTATTCTTGCAACTAACTTTTCATGTTTACGAATTTTTATATTTTACTTTTTAGGTTTTCGATAGTAATGGTGTTTGTGATTGTATATTGGTCTATATTCGAGAGTACTGAAAATAGACCAATATACGGTACAATCACAAACACCATTACTATCGAAAACCTAAAAAGTAAAATCATGGTGTTACTTTTGTAAACTTTCTTGGAAGTATCATCTTGAAGATAAAAATAAAAAAGCTACTACCATATTCTGTACATTGTCAAAAATGTTTATATTTATTTTCAAATCGCTGATTTTGGTAACTATTTTTCACTGGTTTATTGAAAGCTTCACTAAACAAATAACAGATTCGCTTGTATTTTGAGCCATCAGTACTCTCACTCGCGTTCTATATATCCATTTTGTCTCGTGAGTTACTCATTTAAAATGAGTGAAGCAAAAAAAAATCGAATACGTATACTTTGTATAATACACAATTTTGTTTTTGTAATTGTATTTTTCTTTTGTTCGCATTTGTGTCATTTGTATGATGAACCGTATCAAAATAACACGATCCGGGCGAATCGGTTTAATTTTTATGATGCTTATTTCCTTTTCTCAGCACATTACGTCTGCTCTCGAGCTGTGGAGTGTCATTATTTAACATGCTAAAATATTTTATATTTATTTTTTTTTTATCATAAATTAATTTTATGTTTTAATAAAATTTTATAAATAAATTTATTTTAAATTTCATAAATTTTAAAAATAAAATGTTAACTATAAAAATCGAAAATACATAAACAACACAAAAATATTTCGTTTACAATGATTAACTCTTTGAGAGCCAAAAAGCGCGAACGTGCTCCTCAATACACTAGCCGAAATCATGTTGGCACTCAATGGGTTAATATGAATAAATAAAAAAGAATGACACGTAGCTTGCATATGCAGTAAAACAATCATACGCACGAAACTAACACAAACACAAATGCTACTACTATATCATTCCGGTTACACATTTCGTTTCACACATTTCGAGACAAAATTCATAATACTGGTGAGCGGGATTCGGAATTTACTGTTCATACGATCGAATATTTTAAATCTTCAACGCTATCAAAATATGGTTACCGCTTCCATTATTTGTCACGTAGATGATCCAGGGTGTTGAAGGGAATTTAGATTTGCGGCTACTCACTTTCAAATCAATGCTTCTTGAAGCTATTCTTGATATTTTTAGGCCTTCGGCCAAGAAGTATTCAAGAATGCGAAGTTTTAATGTTGAGTTTTTTTACTAAGTACTTGAGTACTTGCTTACTAAGTACTTTGAACAGCATTGTAAACGCGTGGATGCAGTTCTCTTTTTATAGTTTCTTTGGCCACAATTAGAGACCCAGACGTTGGTAATTTACACTGAGAAACGAGTTTTTCTAGTGTTCCAAGAGAAAAGAGCGGGTCCATATATTTTCAGGATTGAAAAGTTCAACTCTAGATTTTTAAGTGTACGCCACTTTGTCTTCTCTATATTAGTTCAACAGTATTCAATTTGCTAAGGCAGGTGACACTAATAATAATATTAATGTTATAATATTTACTGTTTCACTACTTAAATTTAGACCGAATGCTTTAATAATAATTGGAATTCTTAGAGATATCTCAAGTTTGGAATAAGATTATGACAGCTGCCCTAAAGGATAGTCACGATTTCGTACTTAGCCGAAAATTTACTTTATTTACTTACATTAATTCTAAAATTTGCTTTTTATAAATTGTCGGTTGGACTGGCGGCAAACCAATTGGATTACAATCATAAATAGTACCTGCATTATGTCTCTCTCAACCCCACACTTAATTAGTAGTCTACATATTTTAGAATACTAAAATTTTGACAACGTAGAATTTTTAGATCATAACCAAAATTGAAAAACTCTCAACTATTTTATATTAGTTAATACTACCTAGTAGTAGATACGATGTAATAGATACGATGTAATAGTTTTCGTGTATGAGTTTTATTCAATTACAAATCTTATAGCAAATAATAATAAAGCCATTGCATTGTTTGTTTCTTCACGACATCAATTAATTTTATGGATTCTTCGTCTCTTCCTCATAATAAAGTTATCTGTATGTTGTACTCTTTATATAGAAAATATTTAAGATTTCTATTTTCATTTAGATTATTTTCATTAAGATTGTATTTATTTGTTGTTGTTTTGTTTTTAACATTATATAAAGACAATTAATTGAGATAAAACCAGAAATCATGAATTTTATTAAATTTAATTAGAATTATAGTTTTCTTTGATGAATATAAATGAAATGCGTTGAATCTCTTAATATGCATGAAGAAGTACTGCCGCATATCTTTTCGTCTTATTTGATTCGATCTACTTAGATGGTGTTTATTTTACATTGCTGCGTAAAGGGTGAATAGTGTATCACCAAAAAATTTGTTTCTGTACGATATTTGTGAATTTCTAAAAATAGAATTGATGCGCGCATTTTATCGAGGGTGAGTGAACTGTTCCAGTTTAGGGTGTTAGGAACATTTTTATTGTCTTCAAAAACAATTGTTAAAATTTTAATGAGCCTTATAGCTCGTTTCAACTCGCACATACAACAAGAACTATTCAAAATCTGGTGAAATATTAAGTGATTTATGATTATAATTATTCCGTTATACACACTATGTTGTTGGGATTTTAATTTTCTTAATCCGTCATGGGGGTGGAATGAATATATAAAATACGAAAGACATTGTTTTTATATTTTTCTAATGTATATACTAAAGTAGTTAAGTTGATTGCTTAATCTTTTGGGGTACATAAATTTTTATTACATGTCGATTTTTTATATTTTAATTACTTTTAAATTTTAAGTGTTGTTTTGGGGTTATGTTACAGGAAGAGGGAAAGAAATTTGCTTTAGATATTTATAAACTAACTAGAACTATACTTAATAAACACATTTTTATTAATCACTTGTTTTTGTTTCGCAGAATATTTTTCAAAAAGTTTAAAAAATCACTCGATCGATTTCGACTTGTTAGGTCATCATCAGGAGTATCTACTCTCAAGTCAAGTCGAAATCGATCGAGTGATTTTTTACACTTTTTGAAAAATATTCTGCGAAACAAAAACAAGTGATTAATAAAAATGTGTTTATTAAGTATAAGTGTGTTTCGCCAAGTGCCTACGGCAAATAGCGTAAAATGTAACTAGAACTAGTTCGAAGTTCATTCCAACCAATTTCAAACTGGAAAACCAAAATTTTAAATAATTTCATTTTCGTGAGCTCATGCAAATAGAACGGGTTAAAGATTTATTATTCTGTTACTTTTCGTTTTTCTTTTTGTTACTTAATTCGAATTATGATAAGGTAACTGGCACCAGAATATTGTATGTACAGTTATTTCCCCATTTCCGCGATCACGCGATACTATTATTACCACTTAGCGTTAATCTGTATACGAATAAACAGATTATAGCATTAATAGCATTGTTAATTTAACCAAACTTTGTAACAAAAATCTTCAACTTTTTGACACAATCAATTTTTAAGAAATCGCGTAATCGGAGGGAAAACTGTATTTATATAAATTTTGGTTAGAATGTTCTTATTGTTGATTAAGAAATTTGCGTTTTTTGCTCGCTGTGTAAATAAACGTTCCACAACACAAAATTTTCTTGTCGTCTGGATGAAAATTTATGGGAAAATTGCTAGGTTGTTTATCATTTCGTTTCTTAAGTTTGTGTTTGCACGTTGTGTGCTACAAGGTAATTTTAATTTTATGTAAATGTTTCTTATGTATATATGAAACCCGTTCAAAAATATATTCGGTTCTTCGTTCACTCGTCTCGTACATGCAAAAACGTACTACAATTTGCACGAATCACTGAATTTTTACAACAAATCAATTTATAGCGTACAGTCGTCTTGATATTATATTCAATATTTGATTGTTATAACAACAGCAGCGTATATGCACATAACATTAGACATAAAGTAAATCTTATTCCTTAAACTTAAACATGTATGTAGTACATACATATATCGTATATGTGATTCAGTCTTGATTATCATAATATTCTTGTTTGTTCATCATTCATTGTTGCTTGATAAAAAAGAAAATATTGAAAATGCGGTAAAAAAAAGTTCCCCGAAAATTGTAGAAAATAGCAAGTTGAAGAAAGTAAATTAAATATTCATAGCACACATGCATTACATATTAGAATTACGAAAAATTTCATTCTTATTCATACGTATACAGAGTTAGACACAAAAGCACAGAAAATTCATGATGAAAACTGATTTTCTATAAATCAAAATTAAATTATGTATGCTTAATATAGATTTTCATGTTGATATCACATTTCATTTTTATGATATAGCAGTTTAAAAAAAGAGTATACATATATGGAATAAAGAAAATTGCCATTTCTACATAAATAATACATATAGGTATATCTAATATATAATAAAGCCAACTTAATCACCCTACCACCATCTCAACTCCACAAACCTTTCACATGACATATCTCATTTCAATTTCTTCAAAAAGTTAACTTTAAAATATGCAAGGGCGCACACGGGAGGAAATAGGAGTTGAGAATTTTTATGTTTTCGTTATTCCTTTTGATTCTTCCTAATTTATGATTGATTTTGTGACACAACATTAAAAATTATGAACGATTATGATTGATTAAATATTGTTAATAATTTATGTACGATGGGGATGGTTTGGTTACTTGATACACTATATAAATGTCATCATTTATTATGTCCAAACATATATGATAAATTGTATGGCCCTATTTTAGTGGAGTATAACTCTGGCGCCATCAGTATATTCGGATAAGTTTTAATTAACATAATTTGTAGTTTTATTAAAACAATTAGTTTATTCAATTTAGTTTACCGAGTATCCAAAAAGTCCCGGAACGGTTAAATTAAATGTTGATTCGCAAAAAAATTAGTTTTTGAGTTTTTTAATTAAAAAAAAAAATTTCCAAAAAGTTTTTTTTAGTTTCAAAAATTGGATTTTTTGCGAAACAAAAAAACACGGGTGTATGTATTTATTAACCATAATGTGAGTGTCGTGGGTACCCGGGTACCTTTTGCACTTTTAGACGTCTATTTTTGTATATTTTGCTAACAATAAAACTTTAAATTTTATAAGAACTTCTAGTTCAATTGGTAGATTACGATCATGTTTAAAATTGTGAAATGTTACAACTTGGGCGAACGTGGAAAAAATAAGTTTCCATACAAAATGCATGTAAGTACTTAAGTCTTAATTATGCCGAGATCTAAGTTTATTTATATTTATCACAATTTATTTAAAAGTTGTACTAATTATTACTGAATTATATTTTAACAGGTTTTATTAGGTAAAATGGAAATTTATTTGCTACTTATTAATAATTCTAAATATATGCTTTAATGTTTTACTTTGTTTAGTATTTAGAAGAGGTGAAGTTCCAGAAATTATAATTTTGATTCTATTTAGTCTTTACATTTAAATTTGAGTTGGATTTTCAGATGACGGCAGCGACGAGTACTATTATATTGTACTAATTGTTTGGTGGTTTGAATTCAATTCATTTTATTCAATATTTGTCAGGAGAATTAAATTGGATTAATTAATACTAATCATTACATTTAACTGCTTTAATTTTATTATTTAATACTTCAATATTTACCATTTTTTATTAGTATTCCTATAGTAAAAACGACAACTGGAAATAGTATAAGTTATATTGCAGATAATTTAATATAATTATAGGATTCTGATTGCTGGATATTATACCATAATATATTAAATAATTATGTTGTCTTGTACTAACCATGTTACATTACATTTCAACTAACAATTTACTAACTATTAACTACTAACTACTACTAAGGTGTTTGAAACCGGATCAATTTCCATAATAATTAATTCACCTTTCCTGTCCCACCATCTTGTTATATCTAAAAGAGCGTGTGGATGGGCCCGGTGTCAACCGGGAACGTTTGATCGTACATTCCAATCAATTAATCAATCAGTCAAAATAACATGGCCTCTAACTAACACTCCATATACCTGAGGTTGTATTTGGATTTCTATAGGGATATCTTAATTGGCCAAGAAGAATTCTGTTAATATATTTGGTCACAAAAATACAAAAAATACAAATACAAAATTCTATAAATTGTCCCCACCCCTCGATGGGAAGCCTTGATTAGTTTTTCTAACTGACATGGTCCTCATGGTCCCTCTGACAAATACACTAAAACTTCTTTAAACCGCTCATTTTTCTCAGAGTTGAATTTTGAGCACTGCGGTTATCTCATTTGATTTCAATAATTCATCCTAATTAAGGATTCCACCTTTACAAAATTTATAAACCGGCACCTTAATTTGGTTGAGTAAAATCGATTCGTGCTGGCCTTTTCTAAAACTTCGTCGGACATAAAATTGAATCTATATTAAAGAAAATTCATTTACGAAATTATTCAGAAAGTTTCAGAATTTTCTTATGATTTGTTTGTGAGCAATATCGAGTGTGCATTTTCGAGATTTTCGAGATTTCCCGTAATAAACGCGTCGTTTCCCTTAATTATTATTTTTATATTTTTTTGGTCTTTATTAAATTATAAATGTTCATATTATTTAGGTAAGCAGCAATATATTAATTAAGTATTATTTTCAGGAATTATACATATTGCTTGTGAAATAATTTTTCTTTGTAAAATTAATTGCTGATTTTGTAGTTTAGAATTGTATTGTCTTTGTGTTACTAGCTATATCGTCTCTAGCTAGGTGTATGAAATCGGGCCGATTCAACAATCAGTTTTGTTTAGGAAGTCGAAAAGTATTAATATAGTATTCATTTCCAGGTGATTTCCAGATACATGTGAAATAATAACATTTTTTCTTAGGTTGCTGATTTAAAGAAGCAATTGTTGATGACCAATACCATCATTATCCATTTAACCTATTAAACCTTTATCCTTCCCCAAGTAGATTAGTTTTGTGCTGTCTTTGTGTTACTAACTATCGGCTATACCTAGGTGTCTGTAACCGGGCCGATTCTGTCCCATTTAACTAACCTATCCAATCCTTCGGTTTTGTTATATGTAAAAAAGAGTGTACGGTGGGCCCGGCGTCACCCGGGAGCTCCTGTGTAAGAACTTGGTCGTGCATTCAGAATCAATCAATCAATACAAAATGCATGTAAGTACTAATCACTCAAATTAAGATATTTTTTCTTCACTCACATGAGGGTTAAGTGTAAGTGTGTTTCGCCACGTGCCTACGGCAAATAGTTTTAAAAGTATATATACATACAAAAGTTGTGGGGTTTAAAAAATCTCTGATCTTGAGATGATCTTGGTAGAACGAACCTACAGATGTCACAATCTTTAATATCAACCTAAATCCTTTAATTCTACAACTTTTGAATGTCAGTTTCACACCATGACCGAGATATTTAACCGCTCCGAAGTATTTTGAACACTTGGTATAACATTTCGAATATTTTTGAAACCCAAAATTAATTTCTGGTTCTAATCAAAATTAATTTCTAGTTAGTGGATGTTTTATTTCCTCAGTTTTAAAATGAAAGAACAGATAATTTTGGGTCATTCAGTCTTCAAGTGCATTATTATTCTAAAATTATTTTTGCTAACTTTAACCGATTTTATAATTGATTTTGTGGTTTACCTTAATTTTACAACTACAGTTCGTCGCATCACGTGTACATTTATTATAGCTCCTCCCAATCTGAAAAGTTCGCAAATTAGATAATTAAAGCTACTGTTTGATTGATTTAAAATAAAAACTTCTCGGGTTCATAAAATTAAAAACTGAATTCTATTAAATTTTCATAACCTAACAATTCAGATTTTGCAGATACCATGCAGAATTTTATTTCCGACATATGAATTATGAGTGTGCGAATAATTATTTCTGGAACTTTTTAATGAAGTCCTTGACGTTCAAAATGAAAAGAGTAATGTTACTTTTCCACGACAAACTGTTAAGCAAGTACAAACAGATATTGAGTTTTCAAATGTATTTAGTCATAACTTACTCGTTCTTAACAGATCTTTTCATCTAAGGCTATCAGGACTCAAATCGAAAAACGGATCAAACTTGAATTTAAAAAGTTGATCTAGTGACATAGGAATAATTAAAGGCTCTCTGTAGGCTAATCAAATGACCCTTTGGTCCTGGTAATGAAAAAGATCAATGCTTTATAAAACGCGCTTTAACACACACAGTAGACAACAAATTTTAAGGCATTTGATTAGTCTAAAAGCCATTTTTTATTTGGTTATAAATTTTTGTTACTATGCAGGACGTGTTCTGCTAACTTTAGCGACATTTAAAATGAATTTTTTACTTTACAGAACAAACAATTAGTATTTTATTTTTTATGTTATTTCTGTTTTATTATTGCAAATATTCTCTGGAATGCACAACGTTCACATATTGGCCCGAGATAATTAGAATCTTACACGAAATGGAGAGTATAACCGAAGTTGAACTTCTTTGGAAAAATAGAAGTA
The DNA here is from genome assembly GCA_932526605.1 of Nephrotoma flavescens. Lineage (NCBI taxonomy): Eukaryota > Metazoa > Arthropoda > Insecta > Diptera > Tipulidae > Nephrotoma > Nephrotoma flavescens. The sequence continues at coordinate 89,280,860 of OW052222.1, read as the reverse complement.
GCATATTTAATTTCGACACGATAATGTTTTTGCTTGCGTGATACTGCCTCAACTAATTAAAAACATTAAATGTTCAGTAAAAAATTTTGATATATTCACACACACCCTAATTTCCACCATCAATTATTATTTTCCATTCGTATCACGATAAAAATCTCGAAGACCAAATATTATAACAAAATTGTATTGCCAGTACATAAAAATATGAAAAATCAATCAACCTATATATAGGAAGGAGGTCTCTTATTTGGGAATCATAATTACATCCTAATTTACCGCAATTTGTGGTAGTAGCACGAAAAACACGTTGATATATGCGGCGGGAATATTCACAATTCATGTTACATTATATTTTTAAATAATTTGTAATAGATCATTATCGCGAAAAAGAACGCGATTGAAGTGTTATTATTATTGGTAATTATATGGTGCACACCGATTTTATTTAATTTTTTTTTATGATTTCTTAAATATTTTGACTACCGTTAATGTATAGCATAAGTATATAAAATATACTTCATCATCATTCATTTTGTGCTATTTTCTTAAGACTGCTATGTAGGAAGCGTGCGTGTGTATTGATTAATTTGATCAATATTTTGTAGAAACAATTTTGATGCTGTGTTAAATAATTTCTATGATTAAATTTTAATTAGAATATCATCTTGAACAAAAATTATCTAACGTTTAAAAAATGTATTTTATCACTTTTTCTCTGAAGATTTACATCTGTTGTATAATTTTAAATTTGTAGTTTTTTATATGTTATGTTTTGGGTGATAATTGAAATAAAATGATTTTGTAATTTTCTAAAGACTAAAATACAAGTAACAATAAAGACCGACCGGTCGAAATGAGTTGAATTTTTTATTGTGTTGTACATACTGTGCTGCTAGAAGTTAGTTTTTTAATTTAGAAAAAAAAATATTTCATGTTAATTCAATTAGATAGACACATAAAGGTCACGAATCTCTGGAAAAATTGTTAAGTGTTTTTGTATATTCACGGTTAAGAAATATATATATACGATTTTTTAGGTGATTGAAAAATTAAATTTTAAAGTGGCGTTTATCTTTTTGGGTGTATTTAGATACCATCTAATAAGAAAATTGGTTTATTGCGATGATGAACAAATTTGGATAGTGTGAAACCATTTATTAAGTTGTTAATTGGTTCCATTTATGTAATGTATGTTTTTAAAATAATGCCAAAAATTTGAGGTGATTTATTGATTTGGTGATTTATTAACTAAAATGTTTAAAGTTAAATTCTTTTATAAATTTAGACATAAATCTAGGATTTAAAAAACACCATTTAAAATTTGTTGTTCAAGTGGCAAGTGGGAGAATTAATTTAGTTTTAATTTTCTCGCCTGTGTATGAACTGCATTGAATATTGATCGAAATCAAAGAAGCCGGCTCCATTTCGTAGAAGTGTAATTTTGATACATTTTGCTCAGTGTAAACGGGACAATCGTATTTCTCAGATAATAACGGAGTTCCTACACCTAAGAGCTAACCAAAATGTTTCTATTAAACTAGAACGGTTCTCTTCTTGGTTGTTTCCGGTAAAAGTACAATACTTTTATCTTGCCCTGTGGATTTCACTTTCAGTGTCCGATCCATCTCCTCTTTCGTTTCTAGTTAACGCACTAAATATCTAAATCTATTTTTCTTGCCACAAAAGCTCTTTGTTTTTAGTTTTGTTTGAATAGAAGCATATTTTATGCTGTCTTAGGGGTTTATTGTCCAAAACATTATATTTTATGCTAGCCACGAATATTGTATGAAATATTCAGTTTACTTTTGTTTCTTCAATTATATTGATATACATTATTCACTACTAAGAGTGTGGTTCAATTGGTTTAAATACCATAAAAAAAGTTAAAAATTGAGGTGAATAAAAATGTCAAACTTTTTATCTGCTTCAAGAGCTGATAACATTTTTATATGGGAAACATTTGGCTGATACAAAATAGTTGTTTGTAAACAAAAGTATGAATTTGATAAAAATCGTAATTTTCAGTTAAGTATAAAACTGGCCGTTATTGAAAGATATATTTTGAACTACTATTAATTGTTGTTTTCCATTTTTTGTCTTTTACACGTTCATAATTACGTTAAATACCAACCATATAATTGTGAAAAAATTTAAACCAGTTGAAACAGATTACAACTTTTTAGGCGGCATTTAAACCAATTGGAACACTCTAACAAGTAAATTATTAATTTATTTTAATTTTTTTTACGTTTTATCTAGTAGGCGTTTCCAAAGTATTACTACAGTAAAGACAAAACACACAGATCATGCATTTGGAACAATTGTTTGTGCGAATATCTAAAGACTCCAGTGGCACTATTCTGGTAATTCCTCGGGAATAAGGAACTGGGGAAAGAATTTATATGTAGCCTCTGTTTTAATTTTTTTTTCCGGCCTACTGAAGCAAAGAGTTTAATGTAAATATTTATAAATTGGGAATAATTTGTCCATACCTAAATTGGTAGGGAAAATTATTCCCAATTTAATTTTATTTTCAAAAAAGTTAGCAATAGTTTTTTACCTCAGTATTCCAGATTTTTTTTTTAAATATAAATTACATTTAAATTTTTCCCCCAATTCCCTATTCCCGGGGAATTACCAGAATAGTGTTACAGAATTATATTTCCACCGAAAAAACCATTTCATGCACTTACATTTTTATTGTATTTTTTATGGATGAGCGTGTTTTCAAAACAAACAAAACATCTTCAGGCTTGACTTCTGGACGCCTGCCCGGCAATAAAACCACAAGTTTTTCTTCAAATCAAAAATAGCTTGGACCTGGTGGGAAGTACACTTGAAACACTTCCGGGCTAATAACAAAAACACGGCAAGTATTAATTTGTTTCTCACTTCTTCCGTTACAGGATTGATCACTTTTTAAATTGCAAGACAAGAGAAATAGTTTTTTTGGAACGCACCAATTTATCAACGAACAAATATTGGAAACGCCATAATTGCACAAAATAGTAAGTAACTCTTAGTAACTCTTTCTTCAACTCCACTGTCTTTATATACATAATAATATATATAATTTATCTGTACCTGTGTATGTGACTGAACTCCTCCTTAACGGCTGAACCGATTTTAATGAAATTGTGTGTGTGTATTTGAGTGAGTTCCTGGATGGCTTAGATTTACAATTGGACCCGGTAGGTGGCGCTACAATCGGGTTCTAGATTTTTTTTGTTTTTTCACGAAATATTTTTTTATTTTTTTTTCATGTATTTTTCACATATCAGAACATATAACCCCAAAATTTCACCACACCCACCATCGCTCAATCTTTATATATATAATTCTTCTGTACGTAAGTTTGTGACTGAAGACCTTCTAAACGGCTGGATCGATTATAATGGATTTTTGTGTGTGCGTTTGAGTGGGTTTTTAGATGGTTTAGATTCACAATTGGACCCGGTAGGAATTTTTTTTTGTTTTTTGACGAATTTTTTTTTATATTTTTATTTCGTTTTTTGGCGATTTTTTTTTTATTTTTTTTTAGATTTTTTGCATATTAGAACATATAATCCCAAAATTTCACCACCACCCCCAATCTTTATATATATAATTCTTCTGAACGTAAGTTTGTGACTGAACTATTAAGCGGCTGGATCGATTATAATTAACTTTTGTGTATGCGTTTGAGTGGGTTCCTAGATGGTTTAGATTTACAATTGCACTGCGATCGAGATCTAAGAATTTTTTTTCTTAGATTTCTTTTTTTTAGATTTTCCGCATATCAGATCATATAACCCCAAAATTTCACCACCCCCAATATTTTATAAAAAAAAAAACGTAGTGAATAATTGACTTTCTGAGAATAACTCATAGTAATGTTTGTGTAATTAGTTCGTAGTGCTGATGTCGAATTTTGTGGTGTTTCACGTACGCATCAATAGATGCGCAAACCACTTGCGTCGTAGCATTGTTTTGATATTTCAATTTCGGTTCGTTGTGTTTCGATATTCCATGTCTCATATTTGCTTGCATATTGATTGTATTATTCATCGCGAAACATATTGAAATAACGTTTTAGATCATAAATGAAGTGTACTTAATCACTTACATTGAAAAAACTGTGTAAGGTACAATGTTGAAGTGAATACCGTATATGATCTTCAATAAATTTCTATTATATATACATGCGCATTCAATGACAATCAATCTAACCTACTCTTCTGCATCGCATTTGGACCGCTGATCAAAACCGCAATATCGATTTTTTGCCACAAATATATAACGAGCCATTAATATAGATTGAAGATATTTGCATTCTCATTTCGAATATGCCACTGATTCATTTCGGTATGCCACCGCCTAACACTCCAGCAACAGACATCATTTATAGCGATGTTCAGCGTGAACAACAGTTTGATTGTTGCAAATAATGAAGCAGATTCTTTTTTTTGGTAAAACATTCCTCATCTCACCGATACTTGCGCGCATTTAAGTACAAAATCATATTGCGTTGGCAATTGCTTCATCTGGCATTTGCTTGCACATTCAGCACTCAAGTTGACATTGATCGTTCACACAAATGGAACAGACACAGACAACATATATGTACAGCATATAGAAGAATTTCGGCATGGCTAAAATTTTGCACAAATGCAAAATCATTATCTGGGATGATTGCACTATTACCCACAAGCATTCACTTGAACCTCTCGATAAACCGATGAAAGATCTCAACGATAATAGCGACTTTTCGGAGGCGCTCTACTGTTGCTGTCCTTTCCGGTGATCTCAGACAGGTATTGCCGATCATTGTACGCGTTACATGTCTGGACGAAATTATAACACATGTTTGAAACAATCATACCTATGGTGAAACAAAAATACATTACACCTTAACATTAATATGCATGTCCAACTGCAAAATGATCCATCGGCACTGTTGAGTTTTTTCTTTGTTTGCTATTATTTAATCAAAATGAAAATCGTCCAAATTTGTACATATGTGTAAATATGGGTCAGTGGATACACAGTGTAGAAAAACCTCCATTTTCATGAGTCGCGTTAGAAGGGTCCGTTTCAGGTTCCTGAAATCAAAAAATTACTTAATTATCCTTGTCGATGGGATTTCAAAGCTTAATATCTCAAACAATTTACTATTGCAAAATATTAAAATTGTACCTCTTAATCTAGATATCAAGTGCTTAAGAATAAAGAAAGTATTAAATTGTTCGTTTAATTTACAATGCCATTTGTGTTTTTCAAAAATCGCATTTTTCCTAATAAGTGAAAATGGTGATGTTTTCCAAAGAAATTACAAAAACTGTAGATTTAAAATATTGCTCCAGTCTTTTATTTTAAAGAAAAATATATTAACTTATTAAATTAATATATGAATGAACTTGCATATTTTAGCAATCTATAAAGTTTTTTGTTTTTGAAATTTGATTAAAATTTAAATGCACTGAAAATCTAAATCAATAAATTATTGGTTCAGAAAACACGCAAAATTGTACTTTGTGTCTTCCTCAAAGATGATTTCAAAGTTTATAAGAAAGACATATTTTCATAACATCTCAAATTTCTATTATTTTTTTTTAATATTTACGTAAAACATTCCTGCGACCCTATTCTGGAAAAGGGAACTCAAGGGCAAGATTTTACATATAATTTCTATTTAAATTATTTTTTTGGCCAGAATAGGGGCCTGGTCTCCATTTGTTTTTTCTGTTTATCGTACTGTATTGAGTTATTAATAATGAGACTTTTACCGTTAATTGAAAATTGCTGATTGTCACGTTATTGAGAACTCAAAAACTGCATGGTTTCAATACTGTTCGCTTTTAATTGTAAATTCACTTGAACTATTTTCAAACATAATAGGACATTTGGATAGCCTTAATTCAAGGATAGCTAGTTTTAGTATGTTGGAACATATATACACTCTTTTTCTTTCTTGTATTTTAAACCATTTCTTAAGAGTTATTATCATTTGCAGTGCTTTTAAGTAAAATAAAATTATTTTGTTCAATTCTATCATAGAATTCATATCAAAATTGGGTTTAAAAGAAGTCATATCAAAATTGGGTTTAAACAATGAATAAATTTTGACAAAAATGTCTAACCACAGACAATCAAAGGAGATTTTTATTTGAATAAAAAAATTAAAACAAAATTTATTTCTGACAATTCCAATGCCATCGTTGAATCTGTAATATTAATTTAGAATTAAATATTAATTTAGAATTAAATTTCAGGAAATTTCCAGATGTACGTGAAATAACAAAACTTTTTCCTCAGGTTGCTGATTGAGAGAAACAATTGTTGAAGACCAATACCATCGTTATTCATTAAACCTATTAAGCCTCTATCCATCGTCTTGTAGATCAAAAGCAAATTATAATTGTGTTGTGCAGTACGATCGCTAAGTGTCTGCAACCGGGTCGTTCCGTCCCCCCAAAATAAAGGCTGGAGGAATAGGCCCAGCGTTATCCGGGACACTTGTCAAGTACTTGGTCTTACAGTCCAATCAATCAATCAATTATCTTTCACACAAGGCTTTTGTAATTTTGTTAAAACACCTAAACAAATTGCCAAAGCTGGATTTATTGTGCTATCCCTTGCATGGATTTCTGTCTCGACTCCATATAACAGAATCGTCTTCCGTCATTTGTAAAATTACTTTAGAAGTTTCCTTTTTAATTATAAACTCGGAAACGTGCGAAATAATTAAAGACAAACCTAAAAGTACTGACGATTGCAGTATGGTTCTAAACGAAAATAACGTAAAATAATGCCAACAAACAACAATAAATAAAATAAAAACGGATATATAATCGGCGATATAATTTTTAGCGCCAATAATATTTATTATATGCGACATTAATAACATATAAAAACCAGATTGATTTATGTGCACAATAAATGTTAATTAAAATTAATTTTTCACAAGTCTTATAAACCAATACTGTTAAACGAACATGCTGTAATCATCTAACTTATATGTTCGTAAAATACTATTTGAAACAACAAAAGTTAGTAAAGAGACTTAAGAACATTTGTTAGCTATTAAATGTACGTGATCTTAAAATTTATTTTAATAAATATATCTGTATACAGTAGATTTTGTATATTTGCGTGGTTGGTGAAAATGAAATGAAAATACATATCTGTGTAATATACTGTCGCTTGACATAACAATTCCCCCCACAACACAAGAAAATAGAAAATCGCGTCTCTTTTAGTGCTTCTTGGTATACCCAGCATTAAAAAAAAGTTAATCACTTAATCCCGATATTTATTATACAATTTTTATTGAAGTAAAATTAAATTTCCTATTTGCTGTTCTATATAAAATTACACAAGAATTTTATTTTATTATTTTTTTTAGTCAATTATTTAATTTTTGACAAATAATTCCACGAATATCAAAAAGATCACTCGCGTACAACACAACACACAGTAAATAACATTAATATTTTTATTTTTTGTTGTACTGTCACAGTTAATCTAATAAATAGCAGATGATCTGTAAGTATAACATCTTGCCAAATGTCAAAATTAATAATCATTCGTATAACTTTTGTATAAATGTGTAATGGGGTTTCCTCTTATTCCCTAACTTTGGATTTTGAATTTCGTCGCGGTTGAATTTAATAAGAAATAATTAATTAAATTTTGAATGAGCAAAAAATTATTTACCGCGCGACAATTTTTTATTTATTTGTTTTATTTTGTAATGTTATTGAAGAGGCTGCTGTTACTGTTGATTATATTAATAAAGAATTAGTAATAAGCGCATAGTGTATTTTAATATGTGATACTTAATATCGTCATTGTTGTATTTGTAATTTGTTGGCTCATCTCTCTGTCCCTATATAAAAGACCACACATACTGGTGAAATAGTATACAGATTTTTTAAGTTTTAAATTTCTATTCTATATCATATTATAGCAGCGATATACATATGACTTAAGAATGCAAAGTAAAAGATATAAATTAAGAATTTTATATTTCCATCCATGATATTATAAGAAGACATATAGAATTTATACGTTTAGTTATTTTTCATTTTTGTTTTGGTAACGATGAGGATGATATGTTTATGAGAATTTAAAGTTCGCAGAAACGGATTAAGCTGAATTGTGTTTTTATTTGCGAGATGGGATTAAATACAAAAATTGTTTTTATTAATTGCCTGGGATCTGATGATGGTGTGGTATGTGCAATTTAGTTACGCGGTATTAGATCGATAGAGCTATATAGACCAATGTATGACAACAGCTGCGGATGTGTAGAATAATCTATATATAATTAGTGTGTTATTCTAGTTCCTTTCGTAAAAATTAAAATTTGACAAAACTATTCAATTTACCGCATACCAGCTTCCATCTAATATTTTTAATATAAATAATGTTTTTTAAATCGCTTAATGGGTTTTCACAAAGCTGAACGAACACACATTATAAAATGAACCACCTGTTTCCCCTTAAACTATATCCACACAACAGACATATACATGTGTAACATGTTTTGTTTGTGTCGAAGCATAAAAAATTATGTTAATTTATATATTTCACAACATTATTCGATCCCATGGGTGTCTAACCATTGGATGGTAACCCCACCAAAAAAAAAAAAAATAAATAAATAAAACTCGTTAATTATGTTTTAGGTAATAAATCAAATTAATTTATATATCACATTTAATGTTTACCTTTGCTAGTTTTTATTACATAGTTTTTAGGTAAAATCCAATTAATTTAACATGATTTTCATTTCAAGGTATAGAGTTTTACTACTATCGTTAAAAATATACTAAAATGAAAATGAGACTAGTATATTGACCACATTCTGTCAGAACCGAAAATATATAGTTAATTATTACATGCATCCGGACATATTAAAACAACCGTATATGTTTATTGTGATAAATTAAATAAATTTAAATTCGCCAAATAAATTACATCTATATCTTCCTAACATAGGCGTAATAATAAAGATGATTCTTAAGATGTTTTCTTTATATTGGGCAAGTTCACAGTTGCGGCTAATAAATTTAATCCCGATTCTTTTCTTCCAAGAGCGATGAGGTAACATGAGTAGGGCAAACCCTACTTATATTACCTCATCGCTCTTGGAACAAAGTAATCGGAGTTAAATTTATGAGCTGCAACTGTGAACTTGCCGTGATCACTTGTGATCTTTAACTAAAAACGCATAACTGTATGAAAGTATGAAATTAAATGTTGGTAGAAAAAAATATCTAGGTCAAATGTGGAGAAATTTACGATGAGATTTAGTACGTACTATATAGACAAATGCAGCACTTTAGTTTTGCTAGAGGAGGCAAGTGCTGCTTGATTTTTGTTTGAAAAGGCAACTTGTGTGAATCGACTAATTGAATGCAATGTACCCCTCTAAACTTGGTAAAACGTAAACGAATGGCTACCGAAGACTTACTTTAATTCTCGGTATCACCCAATTAAGCCGAAACAATAGCATCCATTTATGAAAACGCTGCATAATTTTTTATTGGTTTGCTTTGAGCAAAGATGATTCGGAGGTCGTGGGATTTTTTGTAGTTTTTAATCCTTATATTAAAAAAGAAACCCTTCAAACCCGCTTAGCATTGAATTAGTTTGAGCAGAAATGACAGAAAAATATTGTTAACAATTATCATAAATTGCTTTAAATATACGTTCTGTTTTATTTTGATATAATTATTTTACGAGTCAGTCATTTTAATACGAGGATTAGAAATGAATGTTGATATATTAAAACAATTTCATTTCTATTTCTCAAAATTGCGAAAATTGAAAAAACGGATATTTCGAGATTCTCCCGATCCTCTAATTTAAACAACGAATTAAAATAGCCTTAACCATATAGCGAGTTAGTCGAAATTCGATGCAAAACTTAGCGAAAAAATTTATGTTTTGTGTCTCGATTATTTTTTCGATCATTCGATTTTCATTTCAATCTTTTCGAAAACGGTTTTTCATTTAACCCAGACCCATATTCTCTAATGTATTGGAGTATTTATAGTACCATAGTCCAAATGACATTATGTTCTCATCATTAGTAGATTCTGTTTTTTTACATTCCAACGGGCTGGTATATTTTATTCTTAGCCATTAGCATAATTGGTTTCGTTTGGTTTCCAGGCGCAGGCATGTTAGTAGAATAAAACGATAAGGGAAAATCCGGTCGGGAAAATGGTTATTCTATATCCAAATTGGTTCTGATAATCTTTGTGACTACTTTAGCTGAACTTATCATTTGTGGTAGTAGCAAACTTTTACTAATACTAATACTCATTCTTGTGTGGTTACTTCACAATCGTCTCACAGAGTATCCACTGAAATTTGTAATTTTGGTGGTAAAGAGTTTTACGAATACAGGAAGTTTCATTTCAATTGACACCACTGTGTTTAGCTTCCTGAGTTATAATGCCACATGAACGGTGTTACATTATGTTATCAACATTATTCCTTTAGGCATAATCTTCAATATTGGCCAAAATATTAAAATACCTAAAACCTTTGATTCAGATCTGGAAGAATTAAAATAAACAAATATTTGTTTTAAAATATTAGTGTTGAAAACTTATCCCCTAAATCATGCACTGATACACTGTTTGAAAACCTACAGTACATCAATGGCCAGTTCACGAATATCGATCGCGTGTGCCGAGTAAGACCGATCCGCAAATTCAACCAATCATTGTCTAATGTTTTGAATTTTTAAAACATCATTAATGGAATGGTGAATATGAATAAAAATGATCCTTATCTTGCCTTATGCTAATAAACCCTACAAAAATATGTTCTTATTTTTTCAATTTCAAAGTTATTATAAAAAATGCCAAATCACTGAAGATTAAGTAGCAAACGGTGTAATAGCTTACGATTAGAAACTTAATATTCAAATTGAAAAAAACATAAATGAACGTTTTATTTTTGAAAAATTGTATCTATTTTGACCTCTGTTGAACTGAAATTAAAGAAAGAGTTGCACCATTTTAAATCTGATAGTGCCTTAAATCAGTATCTATAGTGTTAAAGGTTGAGCTACAGAAAGCCTTGCGCACATATCGACCTAGACTCCATTGTGCATATTTGACGCTGTTGCGAAAAAAAGGTTTATTTCTTCGATCAAATTGATGTATTAACCTTAGATTAATTTTAATTTTTTAAGTTCTTCCTAAAAAGAGCTATGGCTAGCAGGCTGCTTAACTCTATCTGTAGTTCTGATAAGAGCTCCTCGGACCCCCCCTCCCTCACAGTTTATGCTTTCCTCATACTTTTGCTTTAAATCGAGCTCAAGTATTGTGAATTCGAGTACTTAAAAAGTTGTCGCTAAATTTTAGATAATCTTTCGAGATTTCTTCGGTTTAGAGTAATTTAACTTTCATGAAAAAATTATTGAATGTATTGTATACGTAAATAAAAGGGTATCCAAATTGAATTTGACATCTATAAAATTTACCAATTATTTTTTTTCTTTATTTTTACATAAATTTCATATCACTCGAATAAAGTACAGATTGGTAACACGGTTCCAATTGAATTCCATTCAGCTCACACTGGGTATCGGTAATGAAATGTGAACCTATAGTAAAAACATGGGCATCACAAAAGCCCTTAAACCGTACCACTATTGTATGTATAAGCTGTATTATATATTACCCGCTCTGTTACCTAAACTATTAAAACACCAATACAAAATGCATGTCATTAAAGTATAAATACAATTTAAGTACACTTAACTCGTATCATTTTTCGCCATGAACACATAATAGTTATAATTTTAGTTTAATTTTCATTATTATTTAGTTATTTTCGGGTAGAATAAACAACGAGACAATTACTTCAAGATTCTAAATTGATGTTACTTTAAAGAAACTTAAGAAAACAAAAATAAAATCAAAAACAACGACGACGATAAAATTAAATCTATACACACATGAATTAACATTAAATTAGAGAGCTTGAGCATTTTTTTTAATGGCGGTGGTATGATGAAATTTTAAAGTCATTATGTAATGTAATACCAGTCAGCATATGGTCATATAAAGAAAAATTATTAAAAAGAAAATACCACAAGGTACTTTATTTTAAGAGATGGTAAGATAAACATAAAAGATATAGAGCTTTGATTAAGTGTCCAAACTCCACTATATGGTGTACTATATAACGAGACCGCATATAAAATATATATGTGCGCCTCATAAAAATTATTTTACCATAAAAACAGTCAGTCTGCACACAATAAATTAAACAGCAATCATTAGTAAACAAAAAATAAAACATTGACATAATAGGAAAAAACGAAGAAATCTTAACATAAAACCTGCCATAAATTTTCTCACAATCATAAAACTGGTATATAACAACGATTGGACTCGCACAAAAACAACACAAAACACAATCATCTTATTGTTACTGCAATGCCTAATTTTATATTTTCTTAATTTTTAAATACTGAATTCATCTAACCAAAACTCTAAGCTAATGAGATTTTAATTAAACTTTTTTTTTTTTAAAGAAACCCATCGTGCCGACATTTTATATTCACTCAGCTGGATGGTTGCAAAGCTTTAAACAAAAGCAAACTTTGCTTGTGTAAAATGTATCTAATCTATTTTTGGCGGAAATACTTTCTGCGGAAAATTATTAAACAAACAAATTTTATAAAATGGAAAAAATTCAACGCTAAGAAAAACAGGAAAATTGTATGTAAGATTAATGAAAATTGAATTATGGCATACAATAGAGAATTCAAATATTTATGTAACACATATGCTGTATACCATTTTTCTAACCGACATTCTTATATTTGGTTTATAAAATTGAATATTTTGCGATGATCCGAAAAGTAGAATATTAAAAACAATATTACCGCATGAGATAATATTAGTTGAAGCGAATAAACGTAATTACGACGTATTTCATTTCCGTGAGTACCGTCATAGCTACCAAATGGATATGATATATGGTATTTAACTATCTTATCTGTCCAGATTTTAAAGTACAATTTTAAAAAGGTAAAATTCGTGTAAAAATGAAAGATCTGTAACTTTACATTTCGAACTCTAAATCGAAAGTATCAACCTAGAAAATTGTTTAATTAGCCTTATAGTAGGGACTAATGCCGTATTAAAACAGGCCAAACTTTCATGTTTAACTTTAATTCGGTATAACAGATACATATATAAAATTAAAATAAAAGTAAATTTTACCTTGTTACAGAATACAAGACGAACACACAACTTTAAACAAAATATTAAGACTAAAGTTGATTTTTTTTAATATTCAGTTCGCTTCATATCAAAATCCAAACAAGTTTTCTACTGTTCTGCCGATTTTATATATTTTTTTCATTTCTACATCTTCTGTATTATATGGATTTAGATTCGAATTCAAAAGACGTCGGGAAGAATATACACAGTATAAACAATTCTTATTCTTCTCTCTTGAGAAATGAAAACCGCATTTATAAAATTGTTTAAAACTAACTTTAGAATAAAATAAAATGACGAACATGCAACTCATTTTTTATTATTGTTAATTTTTGTGCTTTTACTAAGGTTTGACTTTTCTTAAAATCGTTACGAAAGAATCAACTTTGCCAACAAAATTCAAAAAAAAAACTTTTAACCTGAAAGAGAAAAATAATTTAAAACTAGATTTTTTAGGTCTTTGGAAATGCTAAAGGAGTTTAATTTTAATAGTACAATTATGGAATTTCATGCTACGCAACAATGACTGATACAAATAATTAGCCGCGCTCCATTGGCGTTAGTAAAGTACTCACAAGTACTTCTAGCTACTCATAACTGCTCTAACAAAATTTTTGTTTTCTTGTGTTTTACTTCTAACTAACAAATTTGCGTTCCGTTGAACATATACTCACCAGTACTTGCAAGTGCCCTTGCTAACGCCAATGGAACACGAGAATTATTAAACTTAATTGAACTAAGCACAGATCATTATGGACATCCTAAATGTAATTAATATATCGCTATAAAATTCAAGAATCACGAGCTATTACCGCGCTTTACACGGTTAAATAGTTATTCAGCCGGTAGTTCAATATTTCGTTAGTTGCACTTAAATAAATTCCAACCACCACAGTTTTAATAATATTCACCATACAGTCTTATTGATTTGGGCGGACTGAATGGTGTAGGCACAATTCCTTGGTCTATACCAAACTTTATCGAATAGGAATTTTGGATCGAACTGGACTATACATAACTGACAACCCTCCTGTTAACGGCTGAAGTTATCATCAAGGCATACCCTTCTGGCTTGTAAAAACCTCAAGGCGTTGCTGTTATAATGGTATTAGTTTTGAACAGTTTTAAAAATTTACCACTAATTTTAAATTTCAATAAAAACTATTTTTTCTCGATTGGAATGCTACTAATAAGGACGACACCGGATTTGTGATAAAAATTGTCTTATATAACCCAAAACCATTATTCCTGCTTACATTTGAAAAAACCAACCAAGTCAACCGTTGCTAAAAATGTAATCTACATATGTCCACTATATTTCGCATAATTCTCCCAATTTATGGAAAAAGCTTTAGTATGCAGCTTTATGCTGAATAGTCCTGGTTCCTGGTTTGTAAAGAAGCCGAATTTTCGTGACATCAGTTTTTTGTATCCAAACTCGTTACTTCCAGTAAAATTTAAAACGGATTTTTCGTAAATGGAAGCAGCCACTTCCGGTGGACCGATTTCAGCCAAAAATCATCGGGATCTTCTGATTTATGGAAAAAGCTTATGTATTAAGTTGATCAGGCAGGTCGTCTGAGCTGACAGAGAGAACACTTAGAGGAAATTTAGTCAAAAAACTCGAAGTGAAAAATTTTCTGATTACTATCCAAAATAACAGATTTGTGTCAAAAGTCGACCTTTCTGCCTCCATTTTGAAAGATTAATCTTAAGTTTAAATATGAAGTTTCATCCCGATCGGACAATCCGTCTGGCTGTAGAGATTTAGTCTGCATGCACACACACACAAAGATTTTTAAAAACTACTTTTTTTTGTACTTCGGCGATATAGCGAATGACAAATCTGCAAAAATCGCGAGGTTTTCATTTTTATGATTATTTTATACTTAATTTTACTATGTAAAAGAAAGTAAAAACGTACACCAATAAAGGATATTCAGAATATGTATATGAGTCGTTTTACGATGAATATTTTAAATGAAAATTGTTATTTTTTCACATTTTCCAGGTTGGTGCAAAAAGTAAATCTATTACATGTAATAAGAGCGTCTTTATCGTGTATGTATAGCAAATTTCAAGAAAATCAGGACAGTTTAATTGTCCGCCCATTTGCTTATCATGAAAATATTAAAACTGGTTTTATTTTTTCGAGGACGAAATTTTTTTTTTTAATTTTCTTTTTACATTAATGTAAATTTTAGAGAGTTGTTTTGTTTTGCCATCAGTTTCTTAGTGAAAATTTGCGATGTTACCAAATTTCCCGTAATGTTTCAGGGTGGTTAATTTTCGGACCGAAGTTCTTATTAATATTTGACGTTTCAGTCCCTAGCAATTTAATTTGACTGGCTTTTGGGAAGCTCCCCCGAGAAGAATTTTCTCTTTAAAATTAAGATCTTTCGCCTATAATTTTTAAGATCGAAAAAATGTTATTTTAAAATAATTATATTCAAATTTATTTTAATAAAAGCATACCATACTTCTCACCATAAGATTTTTTTCTTTTTGTACGGAATGTTAAATAAATGAGATCTTAAAATTAGTGAAATTTAAAAAAAACATTTTTCACAAAACAGACAAAAAAACGAAGAAACGTAAAACAAATCTACAATTTACGAGTGATTATGATATTTTCAAATACAAATATTATGTGTATGAAACTTTGGCGCGAATGAGTTAATTTAATAAGACAAGCACATTTGTTTTAGTAAAGTACGTTGCTAACGAAAAATGTTGTGCGAGTTATATATCACGTTCTTCAGATTAGTTAAAAATTAGACTCTAAACGTATCAGGCATATTATTCACCACACAATTTTTAAGAATGGGAATTAAATGACTTGTAAAATATATTTTCGTATGCCAAGAAATAACACAGTCATTCCATTAACGTACGCAGACGACTTTTAGCAAATATGTAGTTTCATCGTTTTGTATACAACCATTGCGTTCCACTTATCACAACCGTGAAATTTTTTTATTACTACTGTACTTGGAAAGATAGTTACGAGACTAGTTTAATTATATTTTTATAAAATTTATCTTTTTTTTTACTATTTTGCGAAACATGCGAAATTACCAATCCAATTAACCTCAGAGGTTAATTGTTTTTATTTTAAGAAGAAGATATACCCCTACTTGAGTATTTAATAAATAACGTAATAAGACAATGATTTAAGGTTTTGATTTTTATAGTTGGTAAACGTAGTTGCGGTTTGTATTGCGGAAATGATTCTCTAGGTATTTTTCAGTTTTTTGTTTACTGGTGATAAAATATTATAAGACATCATGAGACATCATAACTTTGATCTTCTTAAGAAAATATATTATGCTGTACACAATATTAATACAACACACGAATTTAATTTTTTTGAAGTCACGCCTGGAATAATATGTGTAAATAAATCAACATTTTTTTGTATTATACTTATAATATATGTTTGTTAGATATGTAAAGTAGAAATGTAATTTAATACATCTTCCTCCCATCTATATCCATCCATCTCTAAACTTTGAAATAACTAGCAACACAAAAAACTAAAAAAAGTTATTTTGTTAAATCCAAAGTATTTTAGTCTTGGGTTTTTGCTAATATATAATTTTCTTATCTATGAATTTTAATCAACAATAATATCATGAAGTATTTTGCAACAATAACAAAACGGCTTTTGGTGTGTATGGAAGAGAAAAATCTCCCTTCTTACTGTTTAAACTTAAGAGAATGTGCTTCATAACACAACACAAAAAAGTTTCGGTTTTTTTATCTTGAAAATATTTTTTTTTTGGTAGCAAGCAGCTAGATGGTTGATTGCTTTAAGTGTGTGATGAATATTTCTGAAGATATTTTTTAAGTTATGTGTGTAAACTATAAGTATACAAAAACGAGTAGCACGATATGTAACACCAGAAATAGCATGTGCAGATTTATACGAAGAAAATGTTCCGTATATTAAAGTATAGGAGTTAAAATAATAAAAAAAACTTTAAGTATAAATTTAAAATTATTAGAAATAGTTGAAATATGTGGATAAACATCAATTTTGTAAAAGTTTGAAAATCAATATAAATATCGCCAAAATCTTTTTACATTATAACTGGATAAACTATTTTCATAATACATATTTTGCAGTTTGCTTGGCTTATAAGAATATGTTACATAACTAGCATAATTTTAATTAATAAGCAGAAATTGATGTAGACTGTGTCCGAATTGTATGATAAATATTTTTTAGTACAAACATTGTGGAAATTTCGAAGACACACGAATTATCCTAGTCTATGAGCATAATAATTTTTGACAGATAAGTGAAAATTTATTCGGATGTAAATTATCGAATGTACTTGTTTAGGGCATTGATTATGATTAGAAGCTGTTTATTATGTAAAATAAATGGACTTAGGTTAAATATTCCACAATATCATTGTATTTTAATTTTTAAATAATTCAATACAAAGTTATAATTAAATAAATATAACTGGATTTATTATTTCAAGTGTTTTTAATAATGTATAACTTAATCTTAATCTTATCATGATTAAATTCAAAATTTTCAAATTAAAATTAAAACTGAGGGTGGGGAATTTTTACCAAAAAATTATCACAGAATTCGGGCAGCAACCGGAAGAGAAAAGTTTTCACGTTAGTGCCAAATATTTCTGCTAGAAAATATTTATCACACAATTCGGACACAGTCTAAGTAAATATTATCACGTAAACATACAAAATGAGACAATGTTCTTGAAAAGGTCATGGTTTCATTGCACAATGAATTTTGAAGTCAACTCTAATATTTTACATTCAAATAAGTAGCTACATAATATGTAGTCGTACCGGAAATTAACAAATTACATGAATCGTAAATTCTATAAAAACTTTGGCTACAAAATATTTAGTCAGAATATTCGTTTGACATTAAGAAGAATGTTTTTAGATATTTATTAAATCGAAGCAGTGTTTTAATACTTGGTATTCTATTTTCTAATTTAGTGATTGTACATCATCGGTTCATAGAATCTAGAAAGAATAGTAGTACCTTCGTAATAAATCGTTTCTAAAATATAACGGGTGCGCCATCTTTTATGTCGGTATGAACACATTGAATAATTTTGAGAAAAGAACCGATTTCTATATATGACATATTTTTGTTCAATTTGCTCCTTTGTAATTTATTTGTACTAGTTTTTGAATACAACATCAATTAAGTGGCCGCCTTTATTGACCAAAGCAAAATGTGCTCTCTTTGCTGCGTTTTCCATTACCTGTTCGAACATCTCGGGCGGTACAGCAATGATTTTGGCACGAATGTTTACCTTGAGCTCGTCAATGGTCTGAGGTTTGATGGCGTACACTTTGCTTTTCAAATAACCCCACAAAAAGAAGTCCGGAGGGGTCAAATCGAGAGTTGTTGGTGGCCAATCAATGTTGCCTCTTTTTGACATCAGACGTCCAGAGAATTTTCATTGCAGAAACTGAACTGTTTGATTTGCAGTGTGGCATCATGTCACACCGTCTTATAGCATGCCCAATGATGGTTTTGGCGCTAAAGCTGGCCCAAACAGTCACTTTTTGTGTCGATTCTCTGTTGCGATGTGGCTAGTTGCTCTCGATATTCGGAGTATCATTAAAAAAATTTCACCGATTACCGACCAAGTTTGGATTGACATTCAATTCAGACCGCCAAAACCAATTGCTGTAATCAATCCAGCTGTTGACGGTGAATTAGCCATTGATTTATTGCAACGAAATTTTAACAGACCGAACTTCAATTACGATTTTACTTTGGTTTTTTCCGATTGTAATGCTGTTTTTTGTGATTGTTCCGCATATTGGTCTATTTTCAGCACTCTCGAATTAAATACACAATTGTAGGAAATTCTTTCATTTAGCGTCACTATCTGTGTGACAACAACTATGATAATCGACACTTACTTATATACACAATCATACATAACTTGCTGAAAATGTTAAAATAAATTCCAAAAGTATGAACTTCTACCACACAAATAACGAAAAAATACATTCACGAGTACTTTGAAAAATTAGTAAAAATATTTCAATGCTGCTCGCGGTAAATAAACCATTGGCAAATCCATGAAAAACAACTAACTTGCACAAAAATCTAATTAATTTAATTATTGAAATTCATTTGAACTCCACATGAAAAATATACGCAATAAATTCATAACCTAAAGCATGTGTCTGTAGCCCTTATCCAAAATCAATCAACTTCATTTCTTTTCAACGTTTGTATAAAATATTTATATTTTTGTTGGCATTTGTAACTCTCGCTGTATGTTTATATATTCGTGACATTAACGTTTTATTCCCGCGACTTAACAAATTTTTCATTTTCTTTCTTGTCTACGATTTATAAACTATACATAGCGACAGCAAGCAATAATCAATTTCGTTCTTCTACTAGCATACGGCGTACATCAAAATAGTTGCCTATCGCGATTTTTGATTATTTTGTTACCTAGCATGAATATTTTATGGTATACAACTAGACTAAGTTGTTTCAATATCTTCTGGACACATAAACATTTATCACAAAGATCAAGAAACATTATGGGGCATACTAAGAAAAAATCTTGAACCTTAAACTGTAACCCCTCCTTCTCGTTTCAATTTTATTTATTTGTTCTTTTTTAACTCTTTTGATGCATAATTTAATTTTAAAATTTTCTTATAATTTATTTTCTTAAGACTGAAGACGAACTATTTGTGTGTTGACAACGATAAATATGTTCATTAGTAAATTTTATACTTTAGTATTCATTATTGTTGTAATTTTCTATATGCCCATATAGCGTTTTCTTAAACTTAATTCTTTTTTCTATCTTAATTAAATTAATTACGCATATGTGAAGATGAATGAATGACTGTATAACAAAAAAACGGAACTGTATGAATGGATATTATATATTATGGTACAGTTACTTTAATGTAAATAAATTATTGGATATGAATGAAAATGCCTTCAAGATTTATTTTTATTTTGTTTAGTCGAACATGATTTTATGTTAAAGAAAATTGTGTTCGTGAAATTTCTTTTTAAATGGATAAATTTTCAACATGCAATGTTTTGTATTTGGTTGATTATCGAAATTTTCTAAATTTTAAAGTTGCGTCTCAAGTGTATAATACAGAACAAAGTTGTTAAGGTAAGATGGTAATCATAATTTGGGAACGTACTACGACATAAAAAAAACAATGTTGAAGTACGCGTAATTAAAAAATATGAACGAACACGATAGGTGAAAGTTCTCTGTTTTTTTCCGAAACCACCAAATGATCTGACAATTACGCTTTATTTTATAATATCTTGTACCACATTACAACAACATAAAAGAAAATGTAAAATGGAGAAAACTACATTATTCCTCCTTCGGCATGCCAGTATGCCTTATACAGCAGCAATATGCTCCTTCCAGCTGCGTTGGGATTTGGCCAGAATTCAATAAACTTATCAATCATTATTCTGAAATATAACCTGATAATGTAATCTCATTGAGGTGGGCGAATCCCTACATGAGATGTAGCTCCAACAAAATAAAGAAATATATCACAATGAAAGACAAAAATTCTGTAACTTTAGTGAGTACCGATTTTTTGCTCACATCACTGAAACCAACCATACACTTTATAAAAAACATACTTACCAAAATGTATTTATTTAAAATTTAAAATAGTACACTCAAAAGTATAAGTTCTAATTTTAAAAATTTTAAATTTATTTTTCCCCGAATCTAATTAGTTTGAAGATCATTCAATATCACTACTAAACTCCATCCCCTTACACTGAATAATTTTCATACTAATAAATATTTTTGTTCTACCAAGCACCACACATCGTTCATATAGGTAAAACCCTGACATTTATTAAGTAACTCGCTCTCGTAAATTACATCCTTAACGATTATCCAGACAAATCCCTACCTGTAAAGACAAAAAAAAACAAAATTAGTTAGTTTATAATAATACAAGCTGCACTGGACTAATGTATTTCGTAAGTGATATTTTATCAATTTAATTAGTTAATACTCAATCAACAATTTGACTCATTTGTTTGATTATTTATAGTGGTAACTGAAAGGTTGCTTATTTAAATGAACTCTAATCTGGGTAAGCCGGATGTTATAATCCAAGTTAACATAATAAAGCATTTATTATGTTGAGCTAGTCTTTTAGCATGATTTGTTTGTTTTCGCATCGCTAGCAGCTTGGTTCTGTGAAAGATCTTGTGGAAGATTTTCACAAATCTAAAATGGCGTCGATTCTGTGGAAATTTTATATTCTTATTTCCACGATTCTTCTCGTATTACTAAGGCAACTCGGTTCTAATACAAAATCATTGATCAACATCCGTAGAAATTGTAAATTTTAGCGTGTGTTTCAATTTAAACCAATACCGCATAAAAAGTTTAAAATTGAGGTAAATAAAAATGTCAAACTTTTTATCTGCTTCAAGAGCTGATAAAATTTTTATGTGGAAAACATTTGGCTTAAAAAAGTAATGATTTAGATGTAAACTAACCATAATTAACTAATATACATTTAAATAGTATTTATTTTACATATTTTCATATTTAAATTTGCTTTATACGTTCATGTAATTACACATAAAATAAGCAACCATGATATGTCAAAATTTTAACCAATTCAAACAGATAAAAAGCTAAGAAGTTAAAAAACATACCACGATTTTTTTTAACTCTTTAACTTTTTGTGCGCGGCATTTAAACTAATTGAAATACACACTTAGATTGAGTAGCCTCAGAAATTATAGCAGAATAGAAAAGAAAAGTAGAAAATGTCCACATTATAATATTTTGGAATATAATTTTGTTTTTTCTCCTCCTACTACCAAAATCGAAAGTAAATTGCATTCGGAAAACCAATTTGTAAATATTTACTATAAACTACTTACATTATATCTCTATAGTCTAGGGTGCGCAGATGGCTTCGGCTGTACCTGTGTATACCTAAATAACACCGAGGAGCCCGTGCCAACGTTGTTGGTCAGTAGCAAAGTACTTACGGGAACCACATGCCGTAATTTGGCAAAAAAAGCAATTAGTACAACAAATACGGCATATAATACTCCAGATGGTATCGCAGCAGAGATGCCGCCAAATCTACATAGTTTTCGAAGGCTGGCCCAAAAGATTAGTCTTTGGGTCAATCATTGCTTAACCCGGACGAAGCTCCAAATTATGGTGATCTTGCCAAGATCTTCAACTGAAAATATCTTTCAGTGCGATAAGGAAAATGCTGTGTGCTCCGTGAACAATTTAGAGGAATAATGGAATTTACAGCTAAGGTGAAAGAATAATTTTCAATTTTAAAGAAAGAAAATGAAGAACTCAAAAACGTAGTTCATACACGGCATTAATCCATTCCATATGGATGAAGAAGAATTCGAAAGTGAAACAAAGTGGGTCTTAGACCGGAATAAAAGACCAAACAATAAAAGAAAAACTTAACTCTCACCAGAAATGGCAGAAACTTTACTATCAACTTTAAAAGAGAGGCCACTTTTTAGAGGCCAACCCGCAACTAAACCAAAAGAGAAATCACATCCACCAACTAATAGCGTCGGAATATCAAATTACTATAATCATAACGATGGTTTGGTTAAGTCTAAAATTTGTGCAGGTCTCAGTGATGGAAAAGAAAAATATACTTTCAAAGGCATAATCAACATTGAGCGCTAGTGAGTTGGATAATAGATAAATGATGGAATTAAGAAAATTAAAGAAAGGCTAATAAGATGAAATGCCTTGGTATCAGTATAATCCGACTTACCCCTTTCTAGAGAGGAACACGCTTTTTCCAATACCAGTTTCAAACGCAATGCATGCTTCAAGTAGGCGCTCCGTATGATTGAGAGAAAACTTGTGCTCTATTTAAGTAGGAATACCCCATCAGTACCACTTTGTTAATAATACGGAGGAATGGAAAATGAACTCCCACGCAAGGTGACGAGACTGATGACAAGCCTGTAGTATCCCAATTGTGCAGCCAATTTTAGAAGAGAGAGAGAGAGAAATTAGATTATTTGAAAGTAAAAAAATCAGTGTTGACATTGTCGAAATCGGGAAGTGAACAGAGCAGCAGTAATTCGACAAATTCTCTAAAGAAGAAAGTCAGCCTATAAGAAGTCCCGCGAGTGGATCTTACACTTTTTTAAATTTATTTATTTTATTTTATTTATTTATTTAAAGAAATGTATTTTGTAATTAACATTTATGATTTCAGATTTTTTAAAATTGTTAAAACAGTAATTTCAAACAAAAAACTTAAAAAAAGAAAATATAAACCAAATTAGAAATAATTGTCAAACATTAGAAATTTAAAAAATATTTCTTCAAGATATTTTGAAAGTTGTTCTTTGATAAATTAAAGTCAAATAGGTCGTCAATTAAATTGAACGATTTAGACATCTTATTAATGGGGTTGTTTTCTCCATAGTTAGTAGAATGGTGTTCAAGTGCTAAAAATTCATGGTTTCGAAATGTTCTGCATGGCACGTGAATTGATATGTTTTCCAAGATGTAAGCTGAATCAACGTGACCAAGCAAAACGTTACCAATAAAAGCCGCGCTCAAGAGAAGTCGTCTATTTTCAAGCGTGTATATTTTGTAGTCCGTGCATCTTGTTGGGTATGGAGGTAAGCGAGCTACATTTTGATGGAAAGGTAAGTTGTGGTCGTAATCCCAGTCACTTTTCTTTAACAAAAAAATCAGGAACTTCTTTTGAATTCTTTTTATGTGCACAGCATAGTATGGATTCCAGACAGTTACAGCGTATTCCAGTTGAAATCGAACATAATCGAAATATAGTGAACATAAGGTTTGAATATCCTTAAACTCACCTGTCCATCTTTTGACAAATCCGAACATGGCATTCGCTTTCGCAATACAATTTTCAATATGCCTATTGAAACTGGCGTTTTCGACAAATGTAACACCTAAGTCTAT
Organism: Nephrotoma flavescens; assembly: GCA_932526605.1. Classification (NCBI taxonomy): domain Eukaryota; kingdom Metazoa; phylum Arthropoda; class Insecta; order Diptera; family Tipulidae; genus Nephrotoma; species Nephrotoma flavescens. Next base: position 89,256,640 of record OW052222.1, on the reverse strand, counting down.
AATCTCATTGACTCTCTGCAGTACTTAGATGTTGACTTTGTATGAAGTAATAACCGGACTTCTTTTACAATGGAAAGACATGATTTTGCATTTCTTAATATTTAAGTATAGTGAGTTTCGATCACACCACTCACTTAATCTATCTAAGTCTTCTTGAAGTTTCTCCGTATCTAGCAAACCATTAATAGAACCAAAAATTGTCACATCATCTGCAAATATGAGAACGTCTGAGTTTTTGATTATCTCGGATATTCGGTCTATGAAAACAATAAAAATTCAAGGCCCGAGGTGTGATCCTTGGGGAACACCAGATGTAACTTTAATAACATTTGATTTCAAATTTCCCATTATTACAAATTGTCGCCGGTTTGATAGATATGTCTGGAGTGCTTTATGATGACAGATAGAACCAAATGCTTTACTGAAATCCGTGTACGCTACATCAACTTGACGGTGCTCTAAGTGAGTACGAAAAGACAATATATTGACACAAACCTATATTGTAAAATGTACTACTTACATTAAAAGAAGCTGTGTGATGTACTTGCTTCAGTAAATCTAAACGCGCGACTTCGACAATCGGTAATGCACCGTCAGTTGTTGACAATATTCGAAATGTGCTGGGTTTTCTCGACATAAAAACTCAACAGCACGATCGCGCTGCTTGGGCCTCAATCGGAGAACTGAGACTTGACGTGATCAATTCATCTTTTTATGTATAGAACATAATATCCACCAAATTCATGATATTCACGACTCCTGTGTTCTAATTCTCTAAGCAGTAAGGTAATTTGTAAACGTGTAAACGATAATTTATCTTTCCTTCTTGCAATATTCGTATTCTCTAATTGCACTTCAAGATAAAATTTAAAACGGTTACGATAAAAAAATGTCAAAACGTAGATTCATATTTAGACTTTCAGGACCCATAACTACCGTTCCCATTAAAATTTCAACGTTATTTTTATGGATATAAGTTATTCTAAATAGCATCTATTTACAAACAATAGTTCAAATTGTTATGGGTTGTGGTATGGCTAATTTTACAAGTGAAAATTGTATACAATAAATTATCTTACCAGTTTTAAATCGTATTCTTTAAACATTTTTTTTTACCCAAGATAAAACTTGATGTCCAGTGAACAGATAACATTGTCAAATAACTCAAAAAATACAATCTCTAGAAACGTAAATTCTTGCAGATACATAAAAGCCAATCACACATAGACCTAAAAATCACATTGAAAAATAGTCGGAGTCAGAAGTTATTTGAAAGAAAAATCAAGATACGGTTAAATAAAGATATAAAACAAATCAAATGTTTGAAAAGAACACTACAACAGTCAAATAGATAAAGAAATATTTCGTATAGTAAAGACGTGCACAATATAAATCTTATTTACAATTCATCCGTTCAGTTTTGATTAATATTTTATATTCTAAATCGTTTAAAGGTAATGCATTATTCTAAGTACAAAATCACACTATTCAGTAATTATTATTTACGATATGTTTTCAAAAACAAATCAAATCTGTGTTAAGCAGATCTTAATTTCAGTGTATTTCATTGTTAAAGACGAAATGCCCTATATCGCACTTTCAGCTCGTGCGAGTTAACGATATCTAAGTATATTAGTCGGATCTTGGAATGTGGAATATTTTCTGTAATTGTTTCTTTGACCTTAGTACAAGTTACAAGTTAGTGTTAATTTATAATATGTATAACTAATTAAATTTTGTACTCGTTCATTGTTGTTCGAAACATGTCCTAATTATCAATTTCTCAAACACAAGATTAATAAATAGTCTAGGATTAAAGCATTGTAAGGTCTTAAAAATTGTTGAGAGCTGATAGTGTTTCTAAATGAAATATTAATCAACAACAAACTGAAATTTGTTAACTAATTTAGATTTTCTATAGGCTGTCATATTTATTGTACTCGTGGGTTTATTTTCTTAATTGTGCAAGTGAATGATCAAGTAAAATATTACGAGTGCACACCAAGTTGAAAGCGTTGCTTGTCATGTGGAGGACTGATTCATTAGAAATTGTCAAATCAGACACTTGAAACACTTGAGATTTATATTAGAGAATTGAGCAACTAAAATGGCTTTTGCAGTAATCTACAGGCCATCTTATTCTAGGATATTCTAGTACTTCTTCTTCTAATATAAACAGGCACATTATTTATTCCCTATACTTTAAACATAAAATTATAAATAATAAATTTATTTGTTTTGTTGTTTTTATGGAAATACGGGAGATAAACCTAAGCAAAAGTATAGGTAAAAGTGAAGACGAACGAGTAAAATATTCGAATGTTTAACTTTACTGAAAGAATATTTTCAATCATTCCAACGATTCCAGTTCATTTAAGTTCACAAATTTATACATTCTAAATTGAATTAATTTTATAACTTGTTATGTAAGGAGTCGCAGTCAATTAAATTGTTAGAGCTTATTTAATTTTAAAATGAAACTGTATAAAAAAATATCAAAAATTGCAGTTAATTATTAATATCCAAACGAATGACTTTTACACATTCAAGTAAAGTTATTCTACGATAAATTGTTGGTGATACTTTTCAACATAAATTTATCTTACATTTTATCTTGAATTTGAATAAAATTTAGTGAATGTGAATTTAAAAATGTGAATTCAAAAACATCACGATATCCAATTACGATAGTTTTTTCGTGTGTAAAGGCTTATCACTTTTACACATTACAATTTATCGTGGTTTTTAGAGAATTAGAGCACTGATATGATCCGCCTAACAAATATTTTCCGTGAACCTATTTAAGCTTTATTTAAAATAATAATAATGTAAGTAATAATTTTAAGAGAGTTTAAATATTTTTTAAAATATTTATTCCAGCCGACAAACTTGGCTCGAAGAAAAGACGGTTGAAACTTATGGCATAGTTTACTCAGTCGTAACTATTTGTCTGGTGACCACCGGGAATCAAACCCTTCACTCGAGAAATGCAAAACGAGCGCTCCAATTTCTCTGCTATCGAGGACGACCCATTAGTTCAGTATTAAACTATACTAAACTGCGTGTAATCTACCATCGTTGTAATTTAATCGATTTGTATACTGAAAGCAAAATGGTAGAGTTGGATTTTTCAAAAAAGAAGAAGTACAAAAATAGCATAGAAAGTTCATAAATATAATACTCGTGCAAATACAGTTCTTTTGCCATTGCTACAACTTCACATTCGTGTTACAACCCGAAACATAGATTAGTTTCAATTTCCACGAAACTAGGAAAGTGTTCCCCCAAATAGATGTCAAAAGATATGGACGTTTAACCATTACGTTTTCTCTTGAAATTTGGAATACTAAATTATACAACCACAAATATGTTGCGTGCTCAAAATATTTGTTCAATAAATATTCATTAAAATCCCCTCAAACAAAAACACTTTTATTCTATAAAAATGTGCACAATTAAAAGTAATTTAATTTCAATCAATTTTCCAGCTATGTTTGGAGCGCGAAAAGAAACATAAAAATCGAAAAAAACATTTGAAATTACTTTCAACGCCTCCAAAAAAAATACGGATTACAGCCGCCTACAATTTTCCTATTGCATTGCTTTTTAAAATAAATCAAATTCTGAAGAAAATTAAAAAGAAATTGTGTTCTGTTCGTAAGTGTATGTAAAAGGCACCCGTTCGTATAAATACACAGTGTACATTGAAAGGTATATATTTGGAAAATAAATCATAAAACACCTTTTCCGTCTGTTATTGTATTTTCTGAAAATACACTTTGCTCGACCGTTATAATTTATTTAAGAAAAATAAAATGTTTGTACATCGTTGCTGAAAGGTTTTCTGTTGTTTTCCCATCCAATATTATATACATAAAAGTATTTGTATTTTGTTGTCTTCAACAATGATTAAGAAATGTGACATAAATTGTGAAAGAAATTACAATTTTTTTGTGTCCTATATATAAAGTTAAAAAATAAAGTCAATTTTGGTGTTCTGTGTGGTGAGGTGTGATGATGTACATTTAATGTTTATTATTACTACGTCTCGTTAGATAAATTTACGTAAAAAATTTGTACTTAACCAAACGGTACACGCCCTCGCATCGACACGATAATATCGAAAGATTAAAAAGAAAAACCTTTGTTACATGACATCAGCGTACAGCATAATTGTCATCGTGATCAAATGTGTCTTGAAGCAACTTGACAGATGCTATATAGATAGTAAATGTATATTATATTTACACGAGCACATAAGCTGACGACAAAAATAGACGCGGTGGTGATTCAAGAAAATGTTATAAGGCTAAATACAATAAAAAAAATTAAAGATACAGTATTCTGATGGCCTTTCTTCTTGCTCCACAAACGTAAAAGTAAAAATGAAGAATTTGTTATTTCATTCCGTGTCATGCACCGTCATTCATTTAACCATACATTCAGTATTTTTCTATGTTCTTGTATTGTTATTTCTTGTAAAGTTGACAAAAAGAAAATCATTGTTGAAGAGACAGTTTTTTTATCTGGTATGACAAGTCATTTCACAAAGTCATCATAAAAGATTGTGAAAAAATGACAATAAAATGAATGTCCTTTTATTATACTTAGTTTTTTTTACTGTGATTTCCATCCGCTTTTATTCGTTTTTCCCCTCTGGTGTGTTTTGGGAAATGTTTTTTTATTGTACATAGTTCATCTTGAAAATATGCGAATAATTATGCTGTCTGACACGGGAATATAAACGTTTTGATTGTAACAAAAGTTCTTTAGAATATCAAATTAACTTAGAACTATTTGATGAATTTTGGTATTTTTTTTACAGAAAATCTAATAAAGCTAAAATTAATTATCGTTTCGACATTACGACATTTCGATGCTCATAAATTGTATGGCAAATAATTTTTTCTTACAAAATACAAGTAGGACAGTGGCAGAGTACTCTGATCCCGTGAATATGTGTATAATTATATTACTAAACCTGAAGCGTTTTCATATATAATTCAAATGGTTTCTACCGATTCGTGATTGCACAGGTGAGAATTACTGGAATGTTGTATTAATTTATTTTTAAAAGAGTTGTTTTAAAAATATTATTTAAGGATGAATTTAGCTAGTTTTTCTTTCCGATTCTGCCTTCAATCGTTCCCTTGTCCAAAGTAAAAAATGACACATTTCTTCGATGAAAAGTCGCTCAGAAGTTCGTGAAATCAAAATTTTAAGATTTTTTTTTTTAATTTAAACTTGTGAAAATTTCTTATTAGCAAATTAAGTTATTTTCTTGAAATAACCAAGAAAATAACTTGTTAAAAAGAATTTGTTAAGAAGAAATCTTCACAAGTTATTATTGTTCTGAACACAAAGACACATCGAGATGAGCAAGTTTAAATCTGGGTTTGCTTATATCGATGTTTCTTCTTATTCAGGATTGCTCTCTATTTCTAGCATTGCACTTTTATAAAATTCCATAAAACTCTCAGCAACGATTAAGAACAATGGTGTTGGTTCTCATTGTACACGATCATTAAACGGTTAATCTCCACTGCATAAGCAGCACTGCATAACATCCAAATACTGTCCTCTGATACTGTATAGATACTGTAAACATAGATCTATGATAGCTATTATATTTTACTACGATTGGGTTACGAATTATAAACTAAGAATACAACTGTCCGTTTGTATGGTCGTTTTGTTCACTGTACAAAAACTTCTGCTAGCTTAAAATTTGAACGATTTTTTAAAGTTAGATACAAAGAGTGTTCCATCTGATGACTTTTTTAAGATCATAAAAATATTTATTGTATGCTCGCAACCCGAAAATTGTTTGACCAACGAAAAGTCAAAATTATTTTGCCATTTTTAGTTATTTGTTCGTTTACAAAACAATAATGAAAATGGTCGTTCTATAAAAAAACGTGTCGTAAATTACGCAATGGTCGACATGGACGTCCTACAGAGCCCGGAATTCGCGAAATTATTGAACATTTTGAAGAAATTGGTTTAGTTGCAGGTCGTTGAGCATATGAACACCATCGTGCAGTTCGTACTCGTGAAACAGTAACAGCTGCAAGTGAACGTGTTCGTGAAGAGCAGTGCATCTCTTTGAGGCGTCGTTCCCAACAATTTAACTGGATTTTTGCCAAAATTAGATGAACTTTGGTTTCAAAAAGACGATGTCACATCGGGATTTGTGTGACAATCGTGAAACATTCGACTCAAACCAAGTTTGATGATCACATGATTTCAAGAAATTCTAGGAGTCCGATATTCCTGAAATGATTCACTCTTCACCCCATGGACAATTTTGCATGATATTAGTGCAAAATAATTTGGAATAGTGTTGGCTAAAGGCTTTTCTAACCCTCACGGCCTCGTGGTAGCCTATTGCACCCCTCGTTAAAAACTTACAATTTGGTGTTCTAAAATATTATGAATCTAAAGCAAATCCATGTTACCTAGAAGCGAGTATTGGCTCTACTAAGGGATCGAAAATTTATGAGATATAGTTAGAATACGTATATTGCGCCAGTGCTCTAATAAAACGAGGGAGGTTGTAATGGGCTTATCATTCATCACACGAACCAATCTATTATTAATTCTATCATAATACACTCGGAATGAGGGAGCTTCATCTCATATAAAAGAATCAAGCACAATAATTGGCTAAAATTAACCTTTACAAAGTCTTGTAAAACCAACGATGAATTGAAATAAAAGTTGCACCGCCCAAACATTGACTTTCTCTTTTGGAAATACATATGTTATTTCGATGACAGTTATCCAGAAATTTGGAAATCCAACTTCATAAGTGAAGTATATCTATTATTTGTAGTGACCATACTTATTACGTGTACAACATTTTGTTGAACTACTTTCAAACGAAAAAGCAATGCCTTTAAGCTTCCAAAAACATTTGGAAACGAAGCTGCTCAATTTGTTGTTTAAACGAAAATTTTTTAATATACAGTATTATAAAACAAAACATTTACAAAGGCAGTCTTACGAGCAGTTCAAGATTCAAAAGTGACCAGGAATACAACATTTTCATCAAAGGCAAACAACGTTTTTACGAGTTTATTTTGTCCATAAACGCTAGTTATTCTGCCGTCGGGTAATTTATGATTTTCAGTTTCACTAAGAACCGAGCAACCAAGCAAATTGGTAAAGCAAAACTTAAATACATCGTTATACATTTCTCGAAAATTACGAGACGGAAGTTTAGACAGAGTTGAAAAAACGTTGTGGCGAATTGGCGATATTTACAAATTTGAATGTCAAATCTAAACCTAATGAACTCACTAAGATTATGAAAGAGACACAAAACCAAGTCAACCGACATAGGTCGTGAAACAAAAATAATAATATAAATAAAAAATTCTATTATTTTCACCAGTTTAAATATAATTCTGGAAGAAAGAAGATTATTATATAGTTTGTATAGAGTAGTCACAAGTTAAACGTTGATGTAAAATTATTTCAATTATGTATTATGTTTTTCATTGATCCGTGATGAAATTTAAGTTATTATATTTTTATAAGTTGTGATCGGATCCATTTAATAATATTATTTATTGAAACCCAAAATGGTTTTTTAAAATTATTTTTATATTTTTATATTTCGCGTCCCATTTTGACGCATCATCAGAAACAAATTAACACTACAGAAATTATAAATACTATTTATAATTTCTGTAATGTTAATTTGTTTCTGATGATGCGTCAAAATGGGACGCGAAATATAAAAATATAAAAATAATTTTAAAAAACCATTTTGGGTTTCAATAAATAATATTATTAAATGGATCCGATCACAACTTATAAAAATATAATAACTTAAATTTCAATTATATACATACTTAATTCAATAAATGTTAAAAGTCAGTTATATGAATGTTAAAGAGTGTATATAATTGTGCAACGCTATCCATCAAGATAAATAAAATATTGTAAAATAATTTTTTTCACGAAGACCAATTTTATTTTACGAATTTTTTTCAGGAAGACCATTAGCTGTGAGGAGGCTACACTCAAAATATGGCAACAGGCGTCTCAATAGCAGTGGCGGTATAGTGGACGATTCATGAGGACATCAGGCAACAAAAAAAATATAAAGGAAATCATAACAATTTGTAAACGTAAGTAGACTGTATTTGATAATGTAAGTAGAATGATTTTTTCTGTAATTTTATTGAGTTCATTATATTTGTTTTTTTTTTGATTCGCAAATATAAAATTTTTTTAAAAATAAATAAATTTCGGTATTTCATTTATTTTATTCCTTTTCCACGTTTTGTTTTTTCGCACTAATATTCAAATTTGTAAATGGCGTTCGATACCTATTCTAACTCCCCGGTGAATGACGAGACTTATGTTGATACAAGTTCCGCAGAAGCATCTAGTCATTCGCAACAAATTCAAAATTTATTCCGGAATCCAAGAGTTACTCAGACGTCTGCCTGAGCAGATTGGAGCAATGCAATTCAAACCTCCGCAACCATTGTACATTCAGAATCCGTCGGTATGGTTTTCGATTTTGGAGTCGCAGTTCGCTGTCGCGAGTATCAGGTCGGAAATCACCAGGTTTTCTCAAGCAGTGGGAGCGTTGGATGCGACGTTACACGATTGTTTCGCAGATTTAATTCTCCGCGACAAGGGAACACTGCCTTATTCGGTGTTTAAAGAGGAAGTGATTCGCGTGTTGGGCGAGTCAGAGATGTCATGCTTGAACAATGTTCTTACAAATCTGAGTTTGGGTGATAAGATCCTCCCGGTTGTTACTTTGAATTTAATTGTATTTAAGAGCGTTCTTTACTAAATTAAATTTTTTGCTGAACCTAACCTAAAAATTAAATTTCAAAGTGTTTATTCTATATTTTTTGTCTTTACTATTCGAACCTACACAACAGAAACACTTTGTATTTAAATTCCAAAAAAAAATCTTGGTCTTCTATCGGCAATTATCTGAGTTAGTTTTTATTAGTTTTTTTGGGATTTATGGGTAATATGATTTTATTTGACCCTAATGTGAGTGACGTGGGTACCCGGGTAGCTTTTGCACTTTTCAACGTCTATTTTTATATGTTTTACTTCCAATAAAACTTTAAATTTTATGGGAATTTCTACTTCAATTGCCAGATTACGATCATATTTAAAGATGATAAATGTTACAACTTGGACGAACGTGGAAAAAGTAAGTTTCCGAACAAAATGCATGTATGTACTAATAACCTTAATTAAGATATTTTTTCTTCACTCACATGATTAACCCTCATTGTTCTATAATATAAAATTAAAATATTTAAAACAAAAAAAACTAGGCACGAGATTATGGAATTAACTTTATTACTGCGATAAAAAGTTGAGTCTTTTGTTGACGTATATTCCTATCGAGCTTACACAACTTCTCCAAATTTCAGAGTTAATAACAAAATATTAAAATGAAATTTCGATAAAAGGAAAAAAAAAGAGTTTTTCATAATAGCTATTGAAACACTCTAGAAGAAAATATTCCCATAAATGCTTACTAAAGTAAGGGTAGGTTGTGCAAGTCCGATACTTGCACAACCTACCTTTACTTTAATAAAGATTACTCTTAACGCATTCAACAAATTGAAGAGCAAATAGACCCTCAAATGCCAATTAAAACAACGGTACAATTGGAAGACGAACTGGATGTACTTAACAAAACTATTCAACAAGCAGCATGGCAAAGTTCTCCTACTAATTATACCGAATCCCGTAGGAATCAAAATTACCCTCTTGAAGTCAGAGAATTAGTTAGAGAGAAACGAAAGGCACAAAAGAACTGACAAAGGACACGCGCCCCGGAAAACAAAAGAATCCTCAATTATCTGTGCAATAAACTGAAACAACTTATAAAAGAAATTAAGAACGAAACTATTAACAAGTACTTAAGTGGTCTCACCGAACATAAAAACACTGATTACTCTGTTTGGAAATCAACAAAGGGATTAAAAAGGACCAAAATGCCTGTGCTGCCTATTAAAAATGAGAAAGGAACCTGGGCCAAAAGTGACAAGCAAAAAGCTACTTTATTTGCGGATCACTTGGAAGAAACCTTTCAACCATTACCCAGGCAAACTGCAAATGAAAACATAACAACAATTAGCAAAATTGATGACCATAATATACAATCTGTAACATTACAGGAATTGAAAGAGGAGATCAAGTACAATTTAAATGCGAAAAAAGGTTCAGGCTACGATCTAATTACTGGCCAAGTCGTAAAAGCCATTCCCGAGAAGGAATTACGAAAATTGGTTCAAATAATCAATGCTGCCTTCAGACTAAAATATGTCCCACAGCAATGGAAGGTTGCTGAAGTAATTATGATTCCTAAACCAGGCAAACCAGCAAACGACAAAAAGTCGTACAGGCCGATTTCACTACTTCCTGTCATTTCAAAATTATTTGAAAAATTACTGCTCAAGAGGTTCAAGTCAATAATAGAAGAACGCAATTTAATTCCGCCCCAACAATTTGGATTTAGGGAAATCACTCTACCATAGAACAAGTTCACAGAATAACGGACATCATAGAAGACGCACTTGAGAAAAAGAAAATATATTCCAGTATCTTCTTAGATGTAGCACAAGCTTTCGACAAAGTTTGGCAACAACAAACAGTTCTATCAAATTCTTAAATCGTACATCGCAGATCGTATTTCCTTGTAAAATATAACGGAGAGTACTCTGAACGAAAGAGAATAACACCAGACATACCACAAGGTAGCGTACTGGGTCCTATACCTTATATCTTGTACACCAGAGATATGACAAATACAGCAGGTGCTACGAGCAACATTTGCAGACGATACAGCTATTCTGACAACTGGAAAATGTATATCAGAAGCAACGACAAAACTTCAACAAGCAACCGACTCAGTGAGTAGCTGCGGACAAAGAAATTGCGCATTAGCCTAAACGAAGCAAAATCGGTTCACGTAAACTTCACAAACCAGAAAGTTAACTGGATTCCATTCCAGTGAAACTCAATTCAAGGCAGGTTCCAAATGCAAATACAGCCAAATACCTCGGCATGACTCTCGATTGCAAGCTTAGATGGAAAGAGCATGTCAAAAAGGAAAAAGAAGAATTGAACATCAAATATAGGAAAATGTATTGGCTAATAGGAAAAAATTCTGAGCTTACAATACACAATAAATTGTCATTATATCGGCAAATACTTAAAACTAGTATGGACCTATGGTATTCAACTTTGGGGTTGTACCAAGAAAACAAATACACAAATGATACAATGCTTTCAAAACAAAGTGCTGCGTGGCATTGTCAATGCACCATGGTACATCAGAAATGATAACCTACATAGGGACTTAAACATGGAATATGTCAGTGAAGAAATAAAAAATCATGCAAAGAAACACATTCAGCGGATATCTAGGCACCAAAATGCAGACATACGAAGTTTGTTGGACACCACCAATGCAGTAAGAAGACTTCAAAGTCAGAAACCTTTAGAAGTGGGCACAATTTGAAAGCGCGTACCGTAAATTATTTGAATAAGTAAGTCTACGAACATGCTTCGATTTCAGAAACAGCCTTAGTACGTCAACAACCGGCTGTGCTTTGAAATAAGAAAATGGTTATGTAATATTTTAACTACTTGCTTTATTATTATCGTAACCGATTTTTAACCTAACAAAATAAGTAACTCAACAAAGAAATTAAATATTCTATTTTTATACAACTGTACGATTATTATCAATTTCAAACTGGTCAACTTGCATGCAATTATGGAATTTTCCAATTATAAATTTCCTTAGCATTTATTCGTATAGGGGGTTGATTAAGCACTAACAACCATGTAATACGATATACAATTTATATAAACAGTATACAAAAAATATTTTAAGGCGGTAATTTCTTTGAAATCTAAAACGGATATTCGAATAAGTAGAACGAAGGAACTCTCACATGGTGACATGATTTTTTACTTTACAGTTTACATCATTTCTGTAATGTTTCCTTTATTCGGGGTTATTCATTAAACCATAATTGATAAACATAATCAAGATGTCCTAACAAAACACAGGTTATCTACTACTTGGTGATCGTTTTTTAAGTAGCTTGTTTTTATAAATTGTAACATAGGTATTTTGTGTTCCACCTACGCGCATATTTTGTTTGTTAAGATTAAGAGGCTGAACAAAACGAAAAACAAAATTCTATAGTGATATTCTTCAGAAAGCGTAATGTATACAGAATTAATGTGTAATCAGGTTAATTGCTATGTGCTTACTGCTTATGTGTCCTTCCTACCTTTATTTATTTTTAAATAGTAAGTGAAATATGATCTCTTCATTTGATGTTCTTGTTTTCAGTATAATTTTTTCTTTTTTAATTTAGTTGAAAGTATTTTTGTTTGTTATTTAATAACGATGGAAATATTTTCTAAAAGGGTGTAAAGTTTCAAATTCGCTGTTATGGAATGTGTATAGGGTGTTTGTTATATGAACCATGTACTTTTAAATTGTCATGGTAATTAAAAATTTTGATTTTGTCTTATATGCATTACTCCAGCAGCGTATTTATAATAATATTTTGTTAGATTAACTTTATATTTAGACAAGAGATTTCAATTTGTAACTGCTATATTCAGGACATTCGTTTCTACAAAATCTTGTTTGAACATAATTACATATGATCTGTTTTCATAATTATGCTTATATCCATGTATAGGATGGGTATATAATTTATCATAACAGTATGTATTAAATATAACGATATTTAAGCAAATGAAATTTTTTTTTAAATCTCTTATGTATACAATTTTTATACGTTGGAAGGATTATGCTATATATTCCAAATTTAACAGAAGCACTGTGTGGAAGATACACAAGCTGTATCTTGTAAATAATATTTATAGTCAGTATGACAGACAAGACACAAACTCACTTATCATATCACAACAATAACGATAACATTTTATTATTCGTCTCTGATTTTTTTTTTCGAGCACAGAGATTTTTTTTCGAGGTACATTACGAAAATTATGATTCAAATCAATTTAAAGACGAAAAAGCACTTTATACTACTTAAAAAAATGTTTTCATTTTTTCAAGTTATACATGCATTAATATTTTTATTTTTTGTACTTATAACATTCGGAATAAATTTTATAAAAAATAAAATTTAAAATCATCATATTTTAATAAGATCTACAGATATAAAAATTTCTTATACTTATTTACGTACCTACGTATATACGTTTTTTATTTGCCATATACATGTAAGCCGTCATAGTCGTTTTACAAATAATTTTTTAATCCAACTTAAGTAAAAATAAAGTTAAATATAAGAAATATTATAACTAATGTTATTTCCCTCATTATTAATATTGCCGTTGTTTTTGTAATTAAAGTCATTTCAGAATGAAAATAAAAATTAAAGTTATAGTAATTCCTTTTCTATGTAATAGCCAGATTACATAAATTATAAATGACAAGTAAGTTTAATTTAAAATTATGTATGTACATAACGCATAAAATAGCCTTTATCAAGTACAATACGAAGTGCTTTTGGTTGTTTCGCATTTCTGATATGCAAGGTACGTCACCAAGGAACGTCCATTTATTAAAGCTCGAATAATTGAGAAACATTGTAATCGTTATCAGTCCATCAGATTAAATGTCTTAATCGATTTTTTTTAATTTGTTGGAATTTTTTTGTATGAAATCTTGTTACAAGGTCGTAAATGTCAAACCATATTACAAACAGTAACATGTATGAGTAATACACTTAGAAACATCCAGAACATATTCAGAAGCACTGCACTGTAAAACTGTATATTACCTTCACATTTTATTTATTTATTTAACTCGACGGTCAAAAAGTTTCGAGTCATATTACTAAAAAAACATTTTTCCTTGCAAAATTCGATTTTATTCATCAACATAGTTTCCTTCAACAGTGATACATTCATTCCAACGTTTTTTTAACATTTCGATACATTTTTTGTACAACGATTTATCTTGGGCCCTAAAATATTCGTTTGTTTCGGCAAAATCTCTTTTCCTGAACCATCATTTTCACATCTGCGAACAGGTAGTAGTAGTCGCTGAGAGCTGGATCCGGAGAACACTGTAAATGGGGAAGCAATTCAAACTTCAATTCATGAAATTTTGCTACCGTAATCATCGACTTGTGACACTAAACTTTTGGTCGCCCCTTCTTTCTTCAAAGGCGCCAATAACGTCATGTGATATTCGCTGTTGATGATCTTTCCTTTCTCAAGATAATCGACGAATAAAATAACTTGCGCATCCCAAAATACAGAGGCCAGAACCTTTCCGGCTGACATTTGCGTTTTTGGTAGCATCAGACGCCTTTCACCGACTGCTGTCCACTCAGCCGGCTCTCGTTTTGATTCCGGAGTATAGTGGTGGATCCATTATCACGTACCAATGCAAAAAGTACTGTTTAAGTACGGTAAAACGCGAAATAGCGGGTAAATAGAGGGATTTGGCGCAAAATAGAGGGGTCTGGCTGCCTTATTACTCGATTGAATCCTATCGCCAGCTCCCAGCTCTGGCAAGCCGAGGGGTAAGTGTTTCCATTTCATTCCATTTTTTTGCGTATTCTTCTTTGCTTTAAAAACGTATGCGGTTACGTTTTTTCTTTGTGTGCTACTCGCCCCGATTACCTTCACATTTTCATATGATAAAAGTTGTGAAATAATTTTACTGTTAAGTGTGTTGATGTGAGTTGATGGTATTGAAATGCCAATTCTATTTTTTAGTTACTGTGCTTGTCACTAGAGTTTTCCAAATTAATTTTTATGTTTTTAATGTTGCTATCTTGAATATATGATTTTTTAACATTTCCTACAAAATGGATACATACTATTTTGATAAGCGTTTTGTTTTGATTTTTTACGTTAAACATTTTTAGTAATACGAGTACATACTAATAAAACTAAATAATATTTAGTTTTCAACAAAATAATAATTGTGGCATAGATTATAATGGACATACAAAATAAAAAATATCGCAAATATCAAACACTACCGACTTTCAAAAACAAATCACGAGAATTCATTGGTGAATAAAAATTGAATTGAATACCAATTTCAATTCCTTGGTCAAATGAAATGTCACTATAATTTCGAAAATACTCTCCAAGTCTAAGTAAACGAACTTGATTAATAAAAGAGGGCACTGTTCCTAATTTACTCACTAAGTGGCAACACTAGATCAAATAAGATCAGAAATATATTATGTATAGTCTTTATTAAAACGATTTCAAAATCCTAAAACTGTGTATCGATTTTAAAAGAAAATCTAAAAATCAAACTTACATGCATTTTGATGCATCAAATGCACGCACAGTTTTGAGAGATGCACATACTGTTCCACTTAACACACGACATTTTGGAACCGTGAATAGTTGAATACAACTACACATTATACATTTTGGTATTAAACTACAGTCTCAAGATATATTCTACCTGAAATCTAGCAACCTAGTAACATATGTGACTTTTTTCTAATAACCAAACACAATATGTATCATTAACGCAAATTATAATGTAAATATATGTGAACAAAATATTTATTCTAAAAGGAATAATAAAATGCCTGAAATTTCCCAGCAGAAGGATAATAATGCTTTTACCCTTATTGTTTTTGTTGTATTTTTATGCTCTGGGTCGTGTGTATGTTTGTACATAACGTACATTTACATATGTGTATTAAAAAGGATAATTTTATGTTATTTAACATACATATTTTTATAATATGTACAATGTACACAATATAAAAGCCAACCAAAGAGACAAACGTATCATAAAATCACATATTTCATGATTTGAATAAATCAAAATTTCATATCTTCGTGTGTATTGTATTTTCTTATAAAATTAAACATTTTATTTTTCCAGAATTACGTTCATCTTAGTATGACATATAAATATAATATAAACAAACATATTTACATATGTGTAATTGTGTACTGTATGTAGTGGCTGTTGTATTTAAACAGTTCGGCTCACTACGTTTCGGATGCAATGTGCATATGCAACACACTGAGCGCTTTCAGGTCCCCTATCATGTCAAAATATTATACGTTTGTACAGATTGTCGCCGATTGCATTCTCAAGTTCACTTTTTTTGCTTATTCTGGAGAAAAATATTATAAAATCATTATGTTTAGTATAAAAGTGTACAGAGATCGCAATAGAAACAAGAGTTAACAATTGTATTCGTTGTAAAAGAGACTCGAGCTTCGAAATAATCCAATTGACTCTCAGTTGTTATAAATTAGTTTTATAACACGGAGGAGTAACACAGTTTTTATGCAATTTTTTCAAATACGAAACCTTGTATTCACGATAGAGTGGTTCACTTTTGCAAACTGTTCTCATACAGTCCGTACAGTACAGTCAATACTATCTTAGCACTGTCAAAAGCGTTCATAAATTCGGAAGCATTTCACAGATCCTATTTTCTTATGGGCCCGTTACTTTACAACAGCTTCCTGTCCGATATCCGAAGCACATAAGTCATGTAAATAGTTTCTGTAATTTGAAAAACTTTTGGCAATATTGAGGATGTAAGTTACTTGATTAAGAAAACTTTTTGTTAAAATTTTATATTTGGATGACTTAAATATTTTTTTTTAAGTTTTCGAGGACGGTGCTCAACTTACAACAATAACGAAACTAATTCATAAGGCACTAACAAACCAAAATCCAGACTTTGCCAAATCATTCGGTCACAATTTGGAAGCTACCGGTTGCCTATCTCTTTAATAAGCCCTTGCATAACAAGTTAAGCATAGTAACAAAATTAAAAACAGCTGTCAGAATTAAATGAAAATCTTTCATCTATTCGTTTTCTTGTTTCTCCCTTTGCGCACTACTGGCAAGCGACAACTGTTGAAACTATAGTCCAATTTCATAGTAACGCTTCAGACTTCATGTTGAAGTGTTGAAGTAGTAAATGTTTACGAAAAAGTTACAAAATGCTATCTAGCAGCAAACAATATACATGAATGAATATAGGTAAAAGTGTAAAACAGAAAATAATAATGAATGAAGTTCATATCAATTTTATTTTACTGTTTGCTAACGAAATGAGTCTAAAAATTATTTATAACTAAACACTAATATTCTTCACCAAAATTATATAACAACTGAATTCGTTTTTCTCGATCCACCGCCTCGATTCCATCACCAAAATATGTACCATATAACTTTATGGGCAAAAAAACAAGTCATAAAATTATTTGCGTCAGGTTATGTATTAGATAACCTGACGTAAACATACAGGTCCGGGATTTGCAACGCATCCAACGCATAGGTACATACAAATCGGATACATTACAATCTCTAAAAATCTTATTCAATGACTTGCTCATGCACCAATTATGTAAGAAGCCTTCCGCGTGGTCCTATCATTCGATCGTGCCGTCACCCCATCGTTTTTTATTGATTGAGATGTGCTAAGCTGTCATGAAATCTGTTTTTAATCAGTATACTGCAGAAGATGCATCGAATAATTTTTGGGTACGAATTGGGCTGAATTGGAATTCTAGTAAATTTTAGTTTTGGTGAAGCTGAATTTGACTGGGTCATCTCTTAGCTGGTTGAGGCCAGGTTTGGTTTAGCTGTAGTGAGTGAAAAATCCAGAACTTCATCCAAGATTTATGTTGGAATCCCGGTTCAGCTTAACATACCAGATTCAAGTTAAGAAATTCCCGAGTACGGCTGAATTCCAGAACTTCTTTAAAATCTATTTTTAAATCTCCACCTGTCTGCATACCGGATTTGACAATGGTTGATTGGGATATGGTCAACTTCCATTGTGAATGGTCGAATTCTAGAACTTCATCAATTAGACACGTCTAAATCCCTATACCAATTGACCTAAGTTTATTAGAATCCTAGCCCAGCTCTACAAACTAAGTTAGAAGATTATCGGTTGGGAAATGGCCTGGTTCCATTCATAACAGCTGAATCCCAAAATAACGTCAAATCTGGCTTTGTACACCGAATGTGAGCTTTATTTGTTGGGAGATCGCCTAGTTCCATTGAGCATTATGTTAGAATGCCAGTCCAATTCTGAGTTCCATATTTGACAGTAATTGGTTGAGGAATGGTAGAGTTCCATTGAGCATGGCCTAAACATATCATGTGCAGTATATTTATACTTGGTAATTAAACGAATATTCTTTCAAAATTAATAAAATATTTGAAATACCCAATCCGGTAGTTAATATAGCTTTGAATAACATTGATAGTTTTCCAGAAATCATCAGCCTTTGGGATGACCCACATTTTTTTTTATTTGTGGTTGCCCAATTCACAGGTTAAATACTAGTGATGGGTTTTAGAATAATTTTTAATACAATTCAAATAAACATGGTCTCAGGAAATTTCATTGTAAGTTGGGGAGTTGCAGGAGGATTAAATTAATAAATGTTTATATTATTTAGGAAGCCGGAAATTATTAAATTTTATTTATTTAATCTACAGATGCTTGTGAATAATATTTCTTTGAAAGATTAATTGCTGATTATGTAGACTAGAATTATTTTGTCATTGTGTTACTAACTATCGACTATATCTAGGTGTTTGTAACAGAGCCGATTCAATCAACCATTTTTGTAGAGGAAGCCGAAAAGTATTAATTTAGAATTAAATTTCAGGAAATTCCCAGTTGCATGTAAAATAATAATATTTTTGATGTGTAAACATCTTTGCTCGCGCCTACCAAAAATTTTTGTATTAGAGTAAACTTGTAAATGAAACGAACGGAAATGACGTATGTACCTACTCCGTTTGAAAAAAACCAATAAACTCAATAAAGCAATTTTGTACTATACAAGGCTTGCTGGTATGTATATGAATAATAGTATAGGGAAAACAAAAAAACTAATTTAAAAAATGAAACAGAAACCATCAACATTTCCATCGATCAGAAAACCAAAAAAAAAAAATTACGATACGAATTACGATTACTATATTACTTATGCCTCAACCAGTCAGACTTAAGAGCTTAAGTACACGCCGATTGCACCACTTCGGTTAGTGCTGCAATCACCAAAATTTTATAGGCTTCTCGTCACAAATAAACAACTGACCTCTAAAGTTTTGGTGGGGGTACCGCTCTCCTAAGTGGTCCAAAACGGAGTACAACTTAAGAACTTAAGTCTGACTGGTTGAGGCATTACTCTTACGATTAAAAACACAGTCAACACTTGTGTATGTTGCTTTATCACGAGTAACGAGCCTCTAGAAGCTGTTCATCACGTTGGCTATCAATGATCATGTCTTCTACTAAATGGGGTTATAATGACGTCTCGTTTTTAACAATGAACTGCCAGAGTCTCGTGACAGTCACGCAAATAAGCTCAATTTGTTTGCTTTCCGAGACCTGTCGTTGAATGCTGCGTTCAGTTCAAGAGAGATGATCAGTGGGCTGCTGGAGTGGCAATTCCGTCAAAAGATCCATAAAATGAGCATAGTGGGCACAAATGTTTTGCCGTACGAACTTTCACTTGTCATAGGTCGGCCTTACTTTCTCAAAACCAATATTGACGTAACAGATAGACTGGTGAATGGAACTATGGGCTGTCTGACGTATATCGAATGTTGCCATCCTGACCGGAAAACGAGAAAAATTAAAACGTCAATAGTAAAAAATGTCAAACGACTGTGGATGGGTGCAGAAAACGAATATCGACCTATGTTTAGTGCCCATTTCTAGAAAAGTTCAACAGTTATATCTTCTACAATGGACGTAAAAATGGGACCTCAATGGGTCTTCTTCAAAATGAGCTATCACGCCTCAATACAAACCCGCTAACTATAGATCAGATTGTAATGGCAAATTTTGTACGAGATAATAATGACGTCTGGTTTTTAACATTGAACTGCCAAAGTCTCAGGTTATATCACCTCGACCTAACTGATACAGTCACGCAGGGATGCTCAAATTTCTTGCTTCCCGAGATCTGGATACGCAATGACGAGCATGTTAATATTATTAATTTTGAATGATGCTATCAGTTCACGAGAAATGGTCAGTGGGCTGCCGGAGAAGCAATATTTAAAAATACATGTTGAACTTATACAGTCAACTCGCATAAGGAAATCATCGTTGGACTAACAAATGATATGAGGGAACTTCAGCTTCTCAATGGGAATAAGATGCTTTCTGTTATTGTATTCACCTCGCTGAAAAAATCTGTCGAAGACATAATGAAGTTCATAATGAAGTTCATTTCGTCCTTGTTCCATATTCTAACAGAATTTCTTAAATTCTCCAAGGAGACTATCATCTTTTGCCGATGATTATGAGCGGGGATTCCAATATTAAGTTTGCTGTTCCTCAAGCCGAGCCACTTATAAACTTGCGAGACGAATCCGATATGCACATGAACTCAGATCGAAATTTTTCTACTACGAGATATGGGACGACCATTGTGCAGCTTTTCAATGAAAACTAGAAAAGTTAGAGTCGACAGTATATGTATCTTATTTTAGCTACCATAATCCAATTGCGTCGATTATACCGAAAGAGTAATAGACCAATTTAACGATACTAAACAAATGAAAAATTATGGTTATTATTATATTCCTTCTTCCTTCAAAGTAAACTGTACGTGTACGGACATACTATACACACGCCATGTTTACACATCTCCTTGAGAGTACTAATGGACTCACTCTTTTTTTTTCTTAGGTTGCGGATTTAAAGATACAATTGTTGAAGACCAATACCATCGTTATACATTAAACCTTTATCCTTCCTCTAGTAGATTAGTATTGTGCTGTCTTTGTGTTACTAACTATCGGCTATACCTAGGTGTCTGTAACCGGGCCGATTCTGTCCCACTTAACTAACCTATCCAATCCTTCGGTTTTGTTATGTGTAAAAAAGAGTGTACGGTGGGCCCGGCGTCAACCAGGAGCTCCTGTGTAAGAACTTGGTCGTACATTCAGAATCAATCACTGTTTGCTAACGAAATGAGCGAACTGAATACCGGCCAGGCGCATTATAGACTCATTTGCTGATTTATTGTATAGCAAGCAACAAGTAACGATAGGGCGAGAACCCCTAATATTAATAAATTGCTTCCTCTAAGGTTTTGGCTTCTGCTAAGGTTCTAAATGGTCTGTATCGAAACCGTAGTGACCATATTATAGTTTTGGTAGTTTTGGTATAAGCCAGCATAGATACATAATAAATTAAGATTGACTTGCGAAAAAGAAAGCGAGGTTCGTATTAAAGTTACATTTCTATATATAAAAGTCTGTCACCATTCAATAGAGTATAATACCGAAAAATTAGGTCGTAAGTTCACATAAAGTACCATAATTGACTGCTCTAAAGATTTGATATACCTACTCTAATAATTTAAGAGGTAACAATAACACTTAATCGCTTAGAACAAATGTCACAATTATTCGAACTTGGCGAAATTTGCATCCTAGTAAAGTGGTATACCTCTCCAGCAGATCTAAGTGCGGACAAGGAATTAACTGTTTGGAATTAGTATATCGGTTTACCTGTGGTATATGTGCTAAAACTTGCAACTAATTGACTATCACTTCTTTGGTACTATAAAAATAAAACTTCTATTGCTTAGTGCACCGCGTCACAATTTAGACCGTCTAGAAGCCAAACTAATTGGCCATTAACCATTTTACGCACAATTGCAAACCTTACTTTGCAGATGAATTTGTACTTAATTTGATAAATTTTTTTGTTAGCAGTGATAATCGAACTCGAGACAGTGGTGTAGTAGCCGTGTTAGATTCCCGGTGAAGACTAGAAACAATACAGAGATACGACTAGGTGTTTTAAGGTGTCGTGTTTATTTACTCATAATATCTAGAACCGTAATTGTTGGCTATTCTTTTAAAAATTAAGAATATATTTTAATAGTAATAATATATTTTAACAATAATTGTTTTGCTATTGATTTTACGGGCTCGAATCGGTAAGTGAAAAAATAGATCGTAAAAATGAAAATGCAGGGAAGTTTATTTGATTTCTGGAACATTGGCAGCTAATTTCACCTCCACCAAATATGTATTCCGTTTGGGAAGCCCTAGGCTACTTATTTGAGTGACAAACGAGTAACAGGTATTCGTAGTGATTTTTTTATTTGAGAAAACACATATTTTTTTCTAATAAAGTTTACTAGATTTTTCTAACTCCACTAAATCTAATCAAAAGATAGAAATATACAAACAGGAAACAGACCATCATTCATTCGAATTCAATTTAAAATTACAGATGTACTACTAACTTATCTACTACACAAACGTAACTAAATGACCAGTTAATTTTTCGATCTTTCTCAATACCAAATTTAAATTTTTGTTTTAAATACATGATTATATCAATTATAGTAAGAAAACTAAATTTAAAAAAATTAATTTTTTTGTGGATGTTTCATTCCTTCGTGACAATTATTTCGTAAGGCATATTTCTAACCTATGGACCAATAATTTTAGAGAATAATTAATTTCAAGCATTTTCAGTTGCGCTTTTCAGTTCATTAACTAAGTTGAATTGTTGGTTGCCGCAATAAACTTTTCATAAATAGCAGTATTTATATATCTTATAACAACACCAGAATTTGAGCTCACCATTCCGACAGTTGTTTAACTATTTACTTGTCTCCTTTAAATTTCCCAACGTTTGGACAAATTTCAAAAAATACCACCTTTTTTAAATCACGTTTACTTGATGGCGTTAGCAGCTACAGAGAGATTAAACTGTATTTCAAAATTATACAAATTCTTTGTCTGCAACTATTTTCAAGTAACACCGATAATCCAACAGATTACTTTCCATCAACACGCATTTGTATCTGGCAATGTACTTCCACCCATTTAGCAGAATTCAAATGCAAAGTGATCAAGTATGTATGTTTGCCTCCATTTGTCCTCTAAAAGCACTTGCAAGTTTCTCTTCCTTTATTGGGTTCTCCAGAAAGTTTGATAAATGATTTAGCTTTTTATCGAAATAATTAGGGGTACAGTATGTAGCACGAGTTACCAGAATTCGACAAAATCGTATCCAGGCACGTCACCGATTTTATTTTTCGACAAATGAATTATAGATTTATCGACACTTCTACGAATTATGATTTATTTAAGATTATTATATGTATTCCATATGAAAACATGTTTAAAATTAGATTGCCTTTGGATCTAGTATCTTTCATCAAGATGAAAAGTTAAATGTAATTTTACTAACCAACTTCATGGAAGAACTCTTTACAAAAATATTGTAATTTCATGGATTTGATCTAAATTGTTTATTATAATAAGTTCATATATTAGTCCAAAATGATAATAAGCTCACATAGTACATTCTTACTTTTAATGATACATACATATGTATAAGATAACCGATATGTATTTACTGTTACTACATGTATGTGTAATACTTAATACACCACTTACATGAAGATAATAAATTATTTCTTACATAAATACATTCACGTATAGATTTCCATCTTGTTGTGTGTTTACCAAACATTAGGAAGTTTTTTAAATACAAAAATCAATAAATTCAAATTTTCTTCACTTATTTTATCATCTACTATATATGGTTTACTTTCTTCTCGTGTATCTCTCATTCATGTCTACATATTAAACTTTTGTAGCAAACAAAATTTATGAATCTCAAGATCATTTATCATCTTAATATGTATCTTTTATTTCGTAATAGAAAAACGAAAAGAAAACATTAGGAAAGTTCATTTCAAATTAAAAATTAATTTTATATTTTCAATTTTATCTCTAATTTGTACAACGAACGAAATGCTCGGGAAGGGGATCATAGGCATATCGCGCGTTCCATATTTATGATTTGAGAAATTATGTATGTAGTACGCGTGGTAAATACTATATAGGCACCCTTTTATTATGTTACCTTTAAACTTTGTATCGTTTTCTTATTGAAGATAAATTGGTTTATGTTTTTGTCGAAAAACGATTGAACGTAATACGAGTAAACACAAAGGGGCTAAAATGTGTTATGTTACTGCATTGACAAATATGATTTAAGAACATCAAAGAAACTGCCTATATATAATATATGGTGTACTTAACCTTGGGGCTGAAATAAATTAAGTTTGGTTCGGTTGATTATAAATTGTAGGTAAGGCATTTGATATTCCACAGAACAAAATTAATTGCAGTCACAAGCTAATTTTAAGATGGTGGCTTAATAATATTTTGAAGTAAGTTGATATATAATGCAGTTTACTTGCATATGAACGACCTTCTTTTGAAATACTTATGTATTTCGAAATCAATTTAGCTTTTTCTAAATTTTCTCGATGGTTCCGGTGTGTATAGGCAGCAGGAATGACAACTCATCTTTGAAAAAGAATTCCTCAAGTATGCTTTTGTCTTCAAGAATACTCATCGATCTAAGTCGAGTGTAAGTGTGTATTTTCAGTTATTCAATAGATCATAGTTAAGTCGAAGATCACACTTTTTCAGAAAAAAACCTTCTTTATTTTTATTTGAACATTTTGTCATTTTGAACAAGTGCCGAGCCGATAAAAGAAAATCCTGAAAAATATGAACCAATTTCAAAACACATACTCCAAAAACGCGGTCGTTTTTATTCAAGTGAACTGCGCTGCATATTATCGGTTACAAACATCGGTAACCAAACAAGTATTTCCTTAAGAAAATCCAGACGCTTTAGATATTAGTCTCCCCAAGACAGAAGTTCTGTATAATATTGATGTAAAAGAGTCTCGAGAAGACGACGGATCAACGAAAATTACTACTAACAATGAAACAAATTTACATAACATTATTAAATAGTTATTATTATTATTATTATTAATATTATATGAACATATTTTGGGATAAAATTTGAAGATCATTCTTCAACAGAAATCTAATGTAGCCGTCCCTAAAATTGTGCAAGTTCAACATAAAAACCCAATATATCTATAATCAATCAATAAATAAAATTTTGATGACAATACAGAGCATAAACCGACACAAAAATATTGAATTCATTTCGACTTATTTCATTGGGACCAGATGGAGCCTATATATGTATAAGACCAACCAAAGGTTTTTTCTATGTACACAAAACACACTAAAAGGATAATTCATTTTTATTTTATTATACTGTCATCAACTTGTCGTGTATATCATCGAAAAGTTAACCTGTTATTCTTTTATCTCTTTCGTATTTAGGTTGCTGTATTTTGAATAGGGATTAAGTTTTACGAGCGTACAACAACAATTGTCAATTTTGCCTTTTTTTAGAACACCTAAATTTCAACAGTTTCGGACTCTCCTATACTGACTAAAATCGAATTATGGATTAGATATCAATTGAATTTACTTATTTGTTTAAACTTCATGTTAACATAATATACAACCCTTTAAATAATAAATGGCTTCTAAAATGACAGTAGGTAATTACCAATAATATATACATGAATTTAAAATGTTGAACACAAACAGGAAACAAACATTTTTAAATGTTTCCGTACTGTAAATAAGTCAAAGTATACAAGAAATGTATACAACAAAAACATTAAAATCGCCCTGAACGTCATTTGAGCAGGGTTATAAACAAATATCAACATATGGGGCTAAGTTTTAACTTCCTGCATCCACATGTACATTACATGCTATATTAGAACAACAGCATCTACCTTGGGGTTTTGACAATTACTCTCGCAATATTGGCACAACCATATAGAATTTTCACACAAATATAAAAGTCTGTTAGACTAGAAACAACAAACCAAAAATTTCAATACACAAAGCTAAATAAAAGCTTGTACATATGACCTAAGGTTATGTGATGTGCTTTGGGAAAATTTACCTACCCAACATTAAAAACGAACAGAAATTGTGTAAGCACACACAAAGGTATGTACATATGTAACGTACAGCATCTGAGCAACACAATACAAAAAGAAAAGTGTGGAAAGCAAGTTTTTTATTATATTATGTATATACCTTCTTGTCTTACCTTATGACACGCATACAATATATTCTTTTTGAAGGTTTTCATGTTTTCCGTTTGTTTTTCATGAAAATTTTTATTACAGAACGTGTGGATTTAAGATGATTTTATATGCAAGTCGGTTAGATTTATGTCATAATATTGATGTGCTTAAGCTGCTTGTCTTTGTTGCCGGATTACTTGTTGTGTGTGGATAAAATAATATAAGATAAAACAAAATAATTTTTCTATTATTTTTAGTAGATTTGGCGTTCGATATAACTGGGACTCTATATGCAGTAAGGAATTAGTTTTATCTTACGTCGTTTTAAGGTTTCCAAACTTACATACATACTTAATTTTAGTGTCATTATAGTAAAGTTTGAATAATTTCGATTAATGTTTTATTTGACTGGTAATTCCTTGTAACTTTGCTTGAATTGGCTTATCAGTGGTTTGTGAGTGATATATTACACAATTCTAGTTTTCAAAAAATTTTCTATTCCACGGGTGCGTGGGTTTGTGTGACTAATATCGTCCTTCATACAGAACAAACATAGTTAATAAATTATCGGACTGAAACCACAGATTTAATTTGTTTCCATTATTTGAGATGAAATGAACTAAACTTAACTGGCAGGTTCCATAGAGCGTTTTTCTAATATTTAATTGATCGACTTAATATTATTTTGTGTATTGCTTGCAACAGAACAATGCCAACAACTCCAGTTGCCAAAACTACATTCTGGATCTTATGGCAGATTTTATTATCCAAACAAAATTATGAAGAAATATTGAAATTGTTGAAAAAAACGTAATTTGCCGATTTCATATGAGCCGCTTAAACTTTACTTGGTTATTGAACGAAAAAAAATATCATAGTATTTGATCTGACGTTTCGTACTTTAACTATTTTCGCCAAAATAACATTAATATGCCTTGTTAGAGAACGCCATATATGCTTTCGTATGTTTTCTAATGTTTAAATATAAACAGTGGAAAATACAGCAATATACCCATATTTAAGCTTAAGGTTAATAAGAACTCGGATAATAAAGTTCTTATTATCTTCACAATACATTACTAATTGGTTTAAGATATTGGAGAGTGATGTTTTTTTGATCTTTAATGAAAGTAGTTTAATTATTTTTCCATTTCAACTACGTCGATTATAGTAAGTCAAGTCAAGTCAAGTCTTGTTTGGACTATAAAGCTATAGATTATATAAAACTACATATTACTATCCTGTTGGGATTATAAATACAGCTTGGAGTCATTTAACATTTTAACACAAAAAACGTATTTTACACAGTAGCAACGAAAAAACTCCACTTCTTTTCCATTAATTGATTAACTTACAATAATACATTGAACAGCTTTGGTAAAAATCATGATACCTTACCTGGAAAGACACAAAAAAAATGAATATTAAATTTATAAAATATTTGGTTTATTATTAATGTACAAAAGCCTCAAAAAGGAGTCCAGAAATTTGACGGAAATTGTATGTTTGCGATATATTCGAGGGCCAGAAATTGCATTGTGTATTAATCTAAACGTACAAGAGATAGTGGATTGTAAGTTTTACAAAATATTGGTTAATAATACTCGAAAGAATAGAACATCAGCTATACAATAAAAAAAATCCTCTCTACTTTATAATCGTGACTAAACAATTCAGCCTACAATTGGATAGATTTCTTTAATTTAACAAGTTCGAAACTACCAAAAATGTTAGTTTTTACACTTACACTTTTTACAATACACCTCAATTCAAGAAAAAATACATAATTCTAAAGGCTCTTAAAACACAACCACTTCTTTCTCTCTCATTGTTGCACTGTTGTTAATATAAAAAAGGTAATCAACATCTTTTTGTTTAATCCAAAATTATTATTATTAGCCAATCCTACCAGTAAAAAATACTTGACAAAAAGGTCAGCATTATGAAAACAAAACGCCCAAAAATTATTGTTTAAAATATCACATCTTATAAACATGCCACATGATATTTGACTGTTGTGCTTAGAGCACACCAACTGAAACCAATTTTAACAAAAATAAAATACAACAACACAAAAAAATTGTAAATTATATATCAAAGCCAAAGGATCAAGAAAAAATTGATTATTTCCGCTATAAAAAACACAACCAAAATAAATTATTAAGAACCTATAATTTAAATCAATTTGCCTCATCCGAAAACCCAAACAAGTCAAGTGATAAAAAAAATATTTCTTAAGAAATACTTTTTATTTGTTGTTGAGGCACCATCTCTTGTGTAATTTATTTATGGTGTGTATTTGAATCAGTTTGAATAAAACTGAATATTTATTTAATTTAATCTTTTTAGCCGAAAATTGGGATTTAAATTTGATTTGAATTGAAACAAAATTCTCATATAAATATGTAAGTATATGAGACACGCTATTGGTATTTGGACATGTATCTGAGTGAAGTGTTGTGTTGCAGCCAAGGACGGATTATTAGAGACGCCAAATTATTTCGCAAACGCTCTTTCCAACAACAATTAAAATATATCAAAAAAAAAAAAACATTCCGTTCAATCCATTATCAGTCGCCCACTCACTATATTATTCCTTGTTGTCCCACTTAATAAATTTTTGTTTAAAATTTCAGTGTCAAAGATTAATTAGTCAGAATAGAAAAATGAAATATTTGGTCGAAGACTGTTATTTTTTTTAAAACCGACTGTACCAGCTTTTGTTGATTTTTTTCGTCGGAAAATTAAATTTTCTTGTTGAGAGACAAGTGTCCAAAAATCTGTGTATTTTATATAAAATATTGTGCAAACAGACTTATTGTTTTAATTGAGCACTTGTTATATACGACTTCTTACATTCGAGCAAACGGTTTCCATGCTAATAATTGCATTCGCAGCAAAGCATATGTTTTGGTCTTGTAATTTAAGAATTGGAATAATAATTATTTCCAGAAATAATATTATATTTTTTTATATTCTGAGTAAGAACATAAATCATATTAAGACGAAGACGTAAATAAGACGAAGCCGATTATTTTTTTTTGGTATAGAAAGGCGAGAATGAACACCAAATAAAACAATGAAATTATGTATAACTGGTTTTGTTAATAATAATTTCGGGTGTGTGTGTGTGTGTGTGATTTAAATTGAATTAAATTATCTTGAAAAATATATAATTAATTATCGTAAGGAACTATTCTTATACTATATCCACACATAATATTCAGAAGTATCATCGCACCGCGGTAAAATTAATTACAAAAGCTTGAAGATGTTTGTTTGTGTTTTGTGTTAGGATAAATTTATGTTGGTCTATTATTATGAAACTCATGGGTTATTCATGCGATAATTAGAGTGGTGTATAGAGATAAATGAGATAAAGTCGATAATGGATAGAGAATTACCTTTATATAGGGGAAGTCCAAATTTTCCGGTCAGTAGTTAGTTTTGTTTGTACTTATGTTAAGTATAGGGTATCAAATGCCAATGTTTTTTGTCGGAATTGTTAACATGCACAATAATAATTTTATTTTAACTATGAGCAAATTAATTCAAAGTACATATATAATAACAAAGTCTGATAAGTAATAAGTAAAGTAAATTAAATTTTTTTTTGAATTTTTCTCCTTCAAACAGTAAGTAGAAAAAACTTTAATTGTTATATAAATATTGTTTTATAAATTCTCACTCTATAAATGATATACTAAGCAATAAAAGTTACCATGCCCAGTCAACAATTCAACTCTTACTGCTGTGCTCACGAAAAAACTATACAAACATGCAAAATAAACTCTCTTTCTTAAAAACGTTTAGATTGTAAGTGTTATATTGTTATGGCTTGTGGCCTCTACGCCATAAAAGCCTATGTTATACGTAAATGCAAATTAAATAATTTAATGCGCGTTAACCTTCAGAACCACTGTGGAGGATTTTGAAGAAACTTTCACTAAGTATAATAAGATATTTTCATCAATTTGAACAAAGGCCATTTTTAATTAAAATAAGTGTCCACTAAAAAGTATATTAATAAAAAAATTCATCATTTGAATTTTAAAATTAAACATTATAAATTACTTTAACATGAGAACGAAAGTTGCCAAACAAGACAAATTGAAACTTACCACTCATGCGGTTGCAAAAAACATATCGTGCCCAAATGCGAACAACAGGATTTTCTTACACTTTAAATTAAGATAATTTAAGAATTCAAATTAGAATCAAAAAAATCGAACTTATTTGATTATGGTTCATAAATCAAAGGCCACACTGACAAGACATCGTAGAGATGTCTAAGTAATTCCGAATATGTCATCGTGTTATACTGACCATAACGTAACTTTTAGAGGAGCATTTGTGCGACCCATCAAAACAAACATTTTCTATGTTAGAATCATAAAAAATTGAAAATTCACTCATGCGAAGATTGGCAAGGAATCGTAAAACTGTCTAAGTAATTTTTAAGAAATCGGCATCAACTATCAAATTAAATTCATGCCGATAGATAAATAAATATGTTGGCTTTTCAGTGTTCGTTTTCTTTTAGCCACTATCCAACAGGGGAGATGTCTACTAAAAAATTTCCATAGATTTAAGACCTAATCCAAAAAAATGTATCTAGAACACTTAAACCACACAGTGGTCAACAATTAATGGTATTACTCTATTGAATGCAATTCTGGATTAAGTGGAAGCAACTCAGAGGCATTGAATCTAACACTAACGAGACTTGACCGCAAAGTCAAAGAATTTTGATGAACAATTCAAGGTCCTGAATCAAAGAATCGACCATGTGTGAAATTCACAATAATTTCTAAGTACATACTTAATTCGATACACTTACACGTTTAAAGAAAGTACAACCTGCAGAGCTTTGAGCTTGAAATAGAAACTGCCCTATGAGTATATATCGAACAAAAATTCAACATCGTTCACTTTGACCTAACACTTGATATATTTGTTATCCCCTTGAAATGAAAATGAGATTCTCAGGGTTCATTATCAAGAGCAAAACCTCCACAGAATTTTTAGTTTCGCTAGACCAATCTAGCTGAGGTAGGAAATTCAAGGAACTGTTTTGCTAATGCCAGGAATCTCACTAAAGACTTCCACCCAAGAAGTACAGCCATCAAAGACGGGAATGGAGACTTGACAACAAACGTGGCTGACGTTCAGTATGGCAAACCTACTTTCAAAATCTGCTAAATCGGAATGACGACGTGACCCCCATTAGAGCAATACCTCCAGGTGAGGAGGTCTTTGTCAAATATCCCACAGTGGAGGAAGTAGATGCAGCTATTAGTAGATTGAAAAATGGAAAGGCACACGGTCTCGATGGAATCCCGCAGAATTAATTAAGCTTGGAAGCGCTGCTCTTGCAACAAGTTCATACGACCTCATCGTTTGTATTTGGGACCAAGAAGAGCTGCGGGAGAATTGGAAGACCGCGCTCATATGTCCGTTGCTTAAAAAAGGCGACCGTCTTAAATGTGAAAACTATCGTGGCATAGCTCTCGGCTTCCGGAATCTCGGAATTGGCGACCATAACTTTTATAGCGTTGAAAACTTTAAATACCTCGGATCAGTTATAACAACATCGAATGACATGCATGCAGAAATAAATCCCCGAATCGCTGCCGGACAACGAGTTTTCTACGCCCAATCAAAACTATTGCGATCTAGACATCTATCGCAGTCGTGCAAGCTCGCTCTTTATAAAGCACTCATAAGGCCTGTGCTGGCTTTCGGAAGCGAGAGCTGGACCATGACGACTAACGATTGTAGATTGTTATCTACTTTCGAAAGGTCATTCGATCAATCTTTGGTTCAATTAAAGTCGCGAACAATGATTATCGGATTCGCATGAACGACGAGATAAAACAACCTCTTGGAGGTTGCGTCATTATCGGATTCATCAAATCTAATCGAGTTAGATGGCTCGGCCACGTTACAAGGTCCCCACAACAGCGAATGACCAATAAAGTGTGCCATCAACAACGAGCCGGTGCGCGTCGTAAGGAAGACCCCGACTGCGTTGGCATGATGACGTCGAACAAGATCTACATACACTTATAGGATGTCGAAACTGGAGGTCGAAAGCGATGGACCGAGTCGGATGGAGGACCATAGTACGGGCGGCAAAATCCCTTCATGGGATGAGAAGCTAGAGAGAGAGAGAGAGAGAGAGCTAGACCAATCTTACTTGAAATTTATTTATTTACCCAAATGAGACAAAAGTTATTTCCTTGTTGTCAACATCCGCCAGTGAAGTTTCAGATATACAAAATTAATTTACAATTTAAACATAATTTAAATTTTTTCCTTAATTTTTTGTTATTCGTTCATTTTTGTTGTTATTGCATTTAGTGTATAGGAACAAATATGAGCTGGGCTTAAGCCACTTTTATTGATTCCTCGCTGACGCTCTAACACAAAAATTAGTTTAAATGCAACTGTTATGTTTAGTGGATAACATACATAAAAGAAATGAGTGCGATTTATAAAACACGTTTTGAAGTGGTGTTTTAAAGTAAACATCCGAAAGGGCCAAAAATGTCGGTTGCAAGTGCAGAAAAGTATACAAAAAAAGTCGAAAACATTTGTATAGAAGAGGAGTACACGTTATTCAATGTATAAAAATGGCGACGATTTGCCAGATATAATCAGAATCCGAACCACTATAAAAAAAGGAGGATGACGCCATCATACAGTTGTTTGATGAAAATTTTTCGCTTCTGGGTGCAGCTTTGGAAAAATTGGCGAACAAGAATATTATTATATCAAATACGAAATAGAATTACGGAACATGGCTATGCATATAGAAATACTTTGGTCAAACCACTGGTAACACAAAAATACATTGAAAAGCGACTACAGTGGGCGACTGAGCATAGAAACAAAGATTTTACGAAAATTGTGATTTCCGATGAGTCATCCGTTTGGGATTTTAATGTTAAGAGGCGTGTTTGGCTAACTAAGCAAAAAACGGAGTGTCCGAACTGTGAAGCACCCGCCCCAGCTCCATGTATTGGGATGCTTTCCAAGCAAGGTTTTGGTAAATTAATCGTTTCCACACGGAACCTAAACGCACTTTACATGAATAAAATTTATTAACGAAGTTTGTTACCAGTTTGTTTGTTTTTTGTAAATGGTTTGGAGCGGGGAGCTCTAATTGGATCTTGCAAGAAGACATCGATCCAAAACATCATAGCATACTCTGTTCAGAAATAAAATCAAAAAGAGCATCACAACATTGGATTGGCCATCTCAGTCACCTGATGCATATCCGATCGAAATTTATGAACACTCATGAAGATTAAGCTGAAAATGTACCAAATAAAATATAGTTTTAACGGTCTAGCGCGAGTTGTCGGGAAGGCAAGTAAAATTTTATCACGATAGTATGCAGAAAATTTAGTTGATAGTATAGACAAAAGAATACAGGCAATTATTAGTAGTAATGGTGACTTTGCTATATATTAGTTGGTAGCGCCCAAGAAAACACAATAAACTTTCATAATAAAAACAAAAAATAATCGTAGTTTTATTTTTACTTAGTTTTGTACTGTACACGCTCTTGTTGCACCTACTGTATATTGTTTGTATGTATAAAATTAATAATTAATTTTTTTAATTTTCATTATATATGACAACAAGGACATTAGGTCTACCGATTCCAGATACAATCAACCCTAGAATACTGTCAAGTGTTAATTTCATTAAATACTGATCATGTTCAAAAACCAAACCACTTAAACCAAACATAATAATTCATCCTGATTGGATAGATTTCACAATATTACATCATTCAATTAGATTCTGTATAATACATTACTCTACAGCTACACAGATTCAAAATAAAAATACTGTAATTTAATACTCACCTCTCCAGTTGAGTGTTCTTATTTGTGTTATAAACATACATTTTTGAGCTTATGCTCATATACAAAAAACGTATGTATTAATTGAACCAATTAACAAACAGTGATTTTCGGTTCGCCCAACAGTAATAAATTTTATAACCGAATTCCGCAGTCTCATTTAAAAAACCTAATTATTTCCTAATTATAGATTACGAGCAAAGTCTCACTAAGCTTCTCATATAAAGAATGTAAAGAAAAACTATAAATTTTGGTAGACTAAATCCTCACATACATATGATATAGATAATCCCCATTACACATTAAGTATAGCCGCACAAAAACTAAATTTATCTTCAAATTTATTACATTTCATATACATACCTATCAATTTCTATTCTTAGGGCGAGAGAAACTTTACAACATATCAAAATTGACACGACTCATTAGATTGTTTGTGTTCCATCGCATTTAAGTGATTTATAAAATTTATTTTTTTTTTTTTTTTACTAAAATCTCCATACTATTTTTAAACATGCTGCATTCATAAATTTAACATAAATCTGAATTTGTTAAACGCAAAACTGAAGAACAGAATATATATTCAACTTGGTTGGCGCGAGCAAGGTAACAAATTGAATTTTACTCCCATTTTATAATAACAAAAACGAAATCGAAAAATTCCAATCAATATATAGCAAACACACGTTTCTTTGCCAAAACACACATATTTCATCACCCATTTTTCAACTATATCAGCTAGCATGCATCGAAGTGAAAAAAAAACCTCCTTTTTATTTTTCAAGACAGACCCATGATCTTAGAGTATACATCTTTAAGAAAAAAAGAAAAGAACCATACTCATTATTTTTATATTTAGTCTATCATCAGTATCACGATCAACAAAAATTCTTACAGCACAATGTTATAAACGTTATGTTGTTGTTGTAATCTCGGTGTTTTGTCTTAAAGATTACTGAAAGACATACGAACAATTTTTTGTGTTTAATAAATTTTATTTTTAGTGGATCCAAACCAACAACAAATGTCTTCCATTGAAATGATCAAGAAGATGCGCACGATGACGACAATAACGACGATGATGTCCATTATCGTCATTCATCTCATTCATCCAAATCATATATTTCACTATATAGCATGTATCATTAAGTAGTATATAAGTTTTGAATAGTATTTTTTCATGTAAATCATCGTGATCGTCGAGCTCCGAATAAAATCATTCAATCATAAAGTTAAATAGATGGGAATGTTGCACGAGATCGGAACAAAATTTATGAGAGTGCCGAGAATATTTTGAATTCTTTTGTTCCTATTTAACTCAATCTTATACCGCATGACTAGAAGAAAGTATATTATATATAAGCCGTCTTAAGTACATTACAAATATTGTATAAAAAATAAAATTGAGAAAGATGGATGACAATTCGTTATGGTATCGAACCTTATTTTTGGATTTTATTTTACTATTTTAAACCATATATGAATCAGTGTTAATTTGAGACGATAGACAAGTCATGAAATTTTCTTATAAAAAAATGACCCGCATGTTGTTGTATGTATACACATATGCTGGGTACGTATGTCTTTCGCAGTTTAGAATTATTAATGCAATTTGGAAGATACTCGAATGCTGTTACATACTGTACGAGTATATTAGATTTTATACTGAGATAGATGATCATCTCGGTCATTGCTATTTCTTATTTGTTGTTATGTATACATAATTTGTGAAGGCTGGATGCTGAGTGTTAAATTTTATAATCGTTTGAAATAAACTAATGATTGATGAATTTTAATCTGATTTGTTCAAGATTTCAATAAGTTTGGGGTGGGCATATTGTGCAAAATAATTTTTGATTGAGAAATAATTAGTGTATTGTTTGAATATAAGTGTATCTCGAATATATGGAAGGGTTCATTTGAGGTTATTGAATCTGCTTTGATATGTATTTCGATCATTCGTTTTTTATTTTTATTCAATATGCCCGTATCGTCATTCGCAAAATCTTCGCAAGCATTGGTTCGTATTTCTGTGGCTTGTAGTATAAACACAAGAGATTTAAAAACAGCATCTGTTTGGGAGGTAGGCACCTCTCTCGCCCACTTTTTGGTCCTCGATTTAGTTCCTATTTAGTTTCACATTCTATCCGTCTCAAATTTATTACAGCCGATGTTCTCAGAGTGTCACCTATATGACGGGATAGCTTAGGCTAATTCAAATTTCTGCGGTATAAGTAAAATTAAATTAT
This sequence comes from Nephrotoma flavescens, assembly GCA_932526605.1. Classification (NCBI taxonomy): domain Eukaryota; kingdom Metazoa; phylum Arthropoda; class Insecta; order Diptera; family Tipulidae; genus Nephrotoma; species Nephrotoma flavescens. The sequence goes on along the minus strand of OW052222.1, from coordinate 89,220,516 downwards.
TATAAATTTTAACGAATTTGCTTGTCGAATGGGCTTTTAACATTATTGGTAATTGACTTTTAAGGGTTTTAAATTTTTCTATTGTCGGTTGTATGTTCACAGCTGGTTGCATGCATTTAAAGATAGAATTTCTCATGTTTTACTGAAGAGGTAGAGTTACAATAACTGTTAACGCCACAGATATTCGAGTCCGTCATGACATCATCATTGCCGCAAACTCCAATAAACCTAAAAATAATAACAATTAGACATAAATTAAGAAACTAAATTTATATACTTATCTTATCTTATCATCCAAAGTAGAAGTTTGTAGCTGTAAGAAAATATTGTAATTTGACTTATATAATTCATCAATTAATTCATAATTGTAATACTTATCTCATCTGTTAACATAAACACACAACATTAATCAACACTGCAAATCATAGTAAATGACAGATGCGGTCAATAGTATAGTAATCTGTATTGTCAACTGGTGTCGATCGTGTGGTAACCTGTATTGGTAACCTATTTTAATTATGTCAGCAAATCAGCAAGGATCTTGTTGAGAATCTCACCACCAGTTGTAGTTATGTTATGCAAAATAAAATAATTTTCTCTTCTTTTTGCGCAGCCATTACAAACTACACATCAAATTTAAACCGCATATTAAATAAAGTTAAATTATTATTTAACATAAAACATATTAAAGTTTTTTTTATTACAACTTTAACAATAACATTTACCGTGCTATATTCTCTAAAATTTAATTCCATTGAATTTTAATTGAATCAGGTTCGCCATTTATTTGGAAAAATTAACTTCCTAATTAAGAACTTCTAAAAAACATATTGAAAATCATCATATCTCGACATTTTCGTGATAATCTTTCTTATCTATCAATTAAAAAATGTTTCGCTTATGGTAAATTTGAAAGAAATAAAAGAGAAAGTAACAATAACAATTTGATAAATATTCTTCATTTTCCGTTACCTACTACTACTCGTACTAGGAAAACGATAGTCGTCGTAAATTAACGTCAAATTCAATAGTAAGGCGCCATTCAATAGTTTTGTTGAGGCTGAAACCAATGGGTTTATGGGTTAACAAATTGTTCGGAATTAACGTTACTTATGTCGGTTATCAACTTTTAGAAGTAAGTTTTGTTTTTCCTAATTATTATTCTAGTTAAGGCTATGATAATTATTGTTTAAGCGATGAAAATAGCAAACAGTTCGAAATTTTATGAAACTCGAAGTGACCTTTAACAATCCCCGACATAATTTCTGGTGAATTTTGTTTTATTCAATCTATCTATTCATTTTCTTAAGGATTTTTAGTAAATTATGATAATTTAAAAATCATGTCCGGTTAACAACTAAAAACCTCTACAGCTTCGTAAAATTCTAATTTGTTATAATTTTGGTGTCCTTAATTTACATCATTCTAAAATAAAAAGTGTGCTTCTAAAATTTTGATAAATTCAGAATTTGTGAAAATAAGTCCTCAAGTCTATCTAAATATACTTTAAAATACCAATGAATTTTAAGAAGCTTAAAGTCATTTATACTTTAATGTACCGACTATCTAAAAGAAAGATAATTTTTCCAACCATTCTTCCCAAATGGAGAAACCACCACAAGACACAAAAAACGGTAAAACCCGCCCAACATGGAGCCCGCCCAATCAATTAGTAACACAGAATGTTGTTTGTTGTATAGTATATAAAAAAGTGGTAAATTTGCAGTTCTTACGATAATTCTGAGCACTCCAGGTAGCTACAAAATATTAAGCGCACTTTTGTTCTTAAAATGTTGATTTTTTGAAATTTTCGAGACAGGTTTACCTCTTTACGAATTTTAAGTACTAAAACCCATAAATTTCTTGTAGTTTTCTTGTAGTTCTGGTAACTAGTTTCGATCCAGAGCAGAAACGAAAAGTGCGCCTATGTTATTTAGAGGCTGTTTTTGACTTAGGAAAATCGCTCAGAAAATGTTGTTGACAACATGGAAATCGAGTAAGACAATATTCGTTATTAAATTATTCTACAAATATATTTATACCAAACTGTTATTTTTGTTGGTAAATAAACATACGACAAGCGGCAAAAGTTGAATTAGAGTTAATCGAGTAAGATGCGTATACATATGTGAATTGGAGGGTTATAAGTTACTTCGCAATTGCAATCACATTTTTTATATTTTATAATTATTTCACTTTGTTTCCTATTTTAGTAGATTATGTATCAAGAGAGTAACATTTTACGTCGAGATCATTGCTCGATGAATGGAATTACCACTCGTAGCCGAAAGCCAAGGGTGGTAACTGAACAAGAGTAATAATCGACGTTTACTCCCATGTTACATACAATATTTTTTTGACGATTTCTTTTTTAATAAAAATATTGTTTTTATCAAGAAGTTTGTAGTAAATATATTTTATCTTACATAAAATATACCGAAGAAAAATGTTTATTTAGTCATCAAGTTTTCATTCAAAATTCGGTTTTTAAAAAATTATTTTTTTTGAAAATTGTTCGACTTTTATAATCAAATATCTCGTAACCCATCTGCTTTAGTCCATAGAGAGTAAGGCACGTTGCACACTTGAGCTATGTTTTTTCGATTATGCGAACAAGGTTTTCATGTCACAGTTTTGGGATTAGATTTCCTGAGTAAATCTCAGACTCAACCCAATCCGTGCAGTAATAATAATAAAAGCTAAGCTATATTTCTATTTGACAGATTTTATTTTTTTATCTAAACTCCTCAAGATCAGCTTCACTTTTTCGGCTTTGCATAGTGAATTATACACAATGGAATTATACACAATGATAAATCAAGGAAAGATTGGAATTAACAAAAGCTGTATTTTGTTGAGACAATTACAACAACACCACCATGGCTAAAGCAAAAACTAAAGCAATTTAAAATTTTGCTTTGGCTGAATGATAATGCAGATTTGCATTAGTTGAAATAGCTGAATAGCGCTGATTCAGCTAAAGCAAAAATGTTTTATTTCTCAACAAAATACAGCTAAAGACATTTATCGTCACGGCAGAGGACGTTCAGTGAAAGTCAAACAGTGATTAAAGTGTAATAGTCAAATTTGTACAAGACGTGTAAATGTTGTTAATAATTAAAGAGTGGATTTCGTAACAGTAGTTTTTTTGTTTTTTATGTACCACGGGTTTCGGAAACCGCTTGAACGATTTTGAAAAAAATTGCTGAGGAAAGTTTTGGCTAGGAAACAATTGAAATGAGTCCTGAATTCAAAAATTCGTTTATAGGCTTCTCCAATGGGGTGTAGTTTCCTTAAGCACAATTTTCAGCTCGAGTTTTGGCAATAATCGGTGAAAGGGGGTCTTGAGTGTCAGGAATCGATTGTGATTTTTTCGGATCAAACTTTCAATAAAACTTGGTGAGCAGTTTTCAGAAAATTTCTTTAAGATTCCAGCGATTTTGAAAAAACCTCGTGGGGAGTTTTCGAATTGGAATAGCAAACGGTTGATATGGCTTCTGATTTAGAAAAAAATCGTTTTAAAGAAATGTTTAATTTTAATGTATCCATGTTTTCACTCATTCTCTATTCAGTCAATTATTCCCGCATAGCTCAAGTCTAAGCTATGAAAAATGACCCTGGTTTTAACCGTTTTCTCGACGTTTTGAAGGTCGGGAAGGTTTTGAAGAGGATCCCAAAAATGCAAAAAAAAACAGTTTGTCTGTCCATCTGGATATCTGTGATGGTGATATCTCGGAACGGCTCAGAACGGCTTGTACGATTCGAATGTTTTTTTGACCAATCTTCTTTTATTTATATTTCAAAGAATTGATAAGCTTTAGGGATCTCTACCTCAAGTGAGTCGGACACCTGTCATAGAAAATCACCACCAAAAAACACGATAAAGCAATATCGTAGCAATATTCCCATATACTCGCGTAGTATATCGTTTGAAAGATCTTGCATCAGACAACAAAACATCATTTGACGATATTACATTAACTCATAAATCTGTCTTTTTTCAAATCATACATACATACATATAAGTATATGAGAAAAACGACTATAAACTAACAGATTCTAAATTAAATTTACATCAGTATCGGCTCAAAATAGTTTTCCAAAATTTAAGAGGAAATAACGATTTTTGAGAATACACTGTTTTTCAGCAAATATTTGACCCCTGTACAGCCCAGACGGATTGATTGATCGGGATGAAACTTCATATATAAGCTTTTTCTACAAGAGTTTTATCAATTTTTGCAAATATTTTGAAAACTATAGAATAGATCATTTATGAAAACACGATTCAAAACAAACAGATTGTAAATCAAGTTTCAAGCAAAATTTGTTCTGACCATTTTTTTAAATTTTAACGTAAAAGATGAGTTTTGTCTAAAGTCCAGGCAAATTGACTATTCGGAAACAAACTTAATACTAAAATTTTTTCCATTAATTAGGAGATCCTTGCAAAATTTGGTGGTAATCTGTTGAAAAGTTTAGCACTTACAAAAAAATGAAGTTTGAGATTAAATTTTCAACAAGGAATGACGTTATTGGTTTCCTGAATTTCAGTACAGTTTTTACCAAAAGTTCAGTAAGTTTAGTTTTTCGCTTTACCAATCAAGCGAGGTGTAGTCAAGATCTATGTATACATTCATGGTAAAGTCCGGCGTTGGTCACAACATATTCACCTCTCCGTTTTGAGTCGTTTAGTGACGAATTTTTTGATGAAAATTCTCTATTTTTATTTTTCGTAAATTTTTCAGGTTGGTGCAGTGGCAATTATATTCTTAGAAATTTTTTCTCCAAATCAGGTATTTTCTACCAAATTTCAAGTAAATCAAAATAGTTTTAATTTTTCGCTTCATCGTGTATCAAAAAAATATCAGAACGGCCTTATTTTCAAGATGACTTAGTATGTTTCCCAATTTTCCATCAAATTTCCGGGTTTTTTTTAATTTTCAGACCGAAGTTATCATTACCTTGTGAGGTTCCAGCCACTAGCGGTTTTTGTCTTATGTTGCCCTTAGGTTAAATAATTGTTTACGTTTAAAACTAAAAATGTCACCAGTATATCTAAAGAGAGTTACGAGAAATCCTTTAAACTGATGAGAGTTCAATTTTAATTACACATAAAACACTTGAAAATTAAAACTACTCGTAAAATTAACAATGTTTTTTGACTTTCATAAAATACGAAATAACATAACATTAAAAAAAAATAGTTAAATTTGCGTTTTATATTTACAGCCTTGACCAAACGTATTGAATACTCTATAAATTTCGGGCATACTTTCTAAGTATAGCACAAAACAACCCCTATTACTTATTGTATATTTTTTCGACATCTAAAAAGGGATAAAAACAATGACTCACACCGCAGGTGTAGCAATAAACCATCTAGTGCAATAAAATATTATTTTTCCATTTTGTATTTATTCATCAGTTCGCTACTTTCGGTCATTGTTTACACATCCAGTGATCTAGTGCACTTTGGTGTTTTGATTTGTTAAATTTAGTAATTATTATTGCAATATGCCGAAACAAAAAGAGTTAAGTTTAGAACAACGTGTGCACATACAGCTTCTGCACGAGCAAGGGAAATCACAAGTAAAGATTTCTAAAACTGCGAAATATTCATGCCGATCTGTGCAATATACTATTGAGCGATTCTCCGCTAATGAATCACACAGTAATAGGTACAGAACCAGGCGCAAACGCATCAACAGATACCGTGAGGACCGAAATTTAGTGAGAGAAGCTTTAAAAAAATAGGGAAAAAAAACTTCTTCAGACCTCGCTGCTGAGTTGTCAGTAGAAATTAAGAAACCAATCCCTGCTCACACCACTCGCAGAAGGCTTCAGGAAGCTGGTCTGAAAGGCTGTAAAGCCAGGAAGAAATCACGGCTCTCCGGAAAAACAAGAAGGTTCGGTATAAATGGGTCCTAAAATACCAGTTTCACCGAAGATGATTGGTCAAATATCGTGTGGTCAGACAAGTAAGATGACAATTCTATGCCCTAATAATATTAAATAATATGAGTTTAAAATAAAATTCATTGATACAAATATTTTAGTTTTCCGAAGTCTCTAAATTTTCTTAATTTTAGATTTTTGGTACACCTGGTGTGCCTTTTGTGCGTCGCCGGGTAGGCAAAACATTTAGTCTGTGTGTGGTACCAACCGTAAAACACGGCAGCAAAATAATCTGGGGCTGCATGATTAATTCTGGAGTTGGCGTGTGTAGGCCACATGACCTCTTCAAAATACATAAACTTCCAAGAATCTGCGTTTCTGGATAGCGTTAAATTCCAGCAGAATAACGCGCCATGTTATGAATCTGCCAGCACAAGGGCATGGTTTCGTTAAAATGGCATTGAGGTTCTGGAGTGGCCTGTCCAGTCCCCGGACCTGAACCCCATAGAACATTTATGGAATTGTTTAACACGCAGAGTCAGGCACCACACAATAAATAACAAAGAAGACCTAAAACGCTGTCTCTACCAAGAATAGAACGCCATACTTCTTGCAGAATGTAAAAAATTTCTTAAGCTCTCTACCCAAAAGAATTTCTGCCGTAATTAAGTCAAAGGGTGGACCCACAAAATATTAATTTTATAAAAATAAATAGTAATGTGAACCTATAAAAATTGTTTCAATTTATTTCAAATTGATACTCCCAAAAAATTTTAAGATATCATGGGTGCTCAATACTTTTGGCCAAGGCTGTATACATCGTTCGATGAGTGACACGTCAAAAGAGAAAGCCCTACGATAAGAATTCTATTATACAACTTTTTATTGTCATTAATTATTTTTAAAGTAGGTATTTAACAAATTAATTTTTACAGAACGCTCACTTCCATGCACTGCGGCTAAATAATATAAATAACAGAGCCCCAGATAATAAGCCTTTACTTTGACAAGAAAATTGTATCAACAATCAACAGCCATAGAAAAGATAAATGATCTGTATATAAAAATTTAAATTGCTTGAAATTGAAATACACGATTTTCAACGTAAATAGTAAATATCAATTACAGAATCATTAAAATACCATTTATTTATTATATACATTACGTTGTAAGCAATGAAATAAGGTAGCCGCGTGTGTACACTCTTTATTTAACAATGTCTCATTGCGCGGCATAAATTTAAAAACTTTTCCACTTGGAATAAATTTAATGCCATTCTACGAGCATATCAGTGTAAATTTTAGAAAGTTCATCGTGTGTACACAATATAAGTGAAACAAATCAATAAATTACTTAACACCAATTTCATCAGGTTATGCTGCAGCTACCTTAATATATGGTTTATATGGTTTATGTACAAGAAAATACACTTATTATTTTGAACTTAATTCAATTTTTATTTAATTTGTGTTATCGAAATTATTTTCATTTTATTTTCATCCATTTTAATGTCGTTACTGTTACCGCCAATTATTTTTCAATCAACTTCAATATAAAAATAAAAAGATTTTTCTTTTAGTTTAAGTGTCTTTGTTTATATTTATCTGGTAGCTGCACACACACACACACACACACACAGTCAGGTAATATAATACAAAATCACATGTTTTTCAATTGGTTAAATATATTTTGATAATTGAATTTCGTGATATTTTTCTTATTATTTCTTAAATATAAAAAAAAACTCTTGATAAATACTTTGCATTATATAATATTAAAACGAAGAAGATAACAAAAATAATGATAAAAAAGAAAAATCTGTCGAAAAATTGATGAGAAAAACACGAAATTCAATTATTTATATATTTTTTTTGTATATTTTACTTGAAGAAAAATTGATGATAAATCAAAATCTTGTGCCGATATATACGAAAAGAAAAACAAGTTGGAAATTAAATTGAATCTCTTTCTCTTGTCATGCAACCTGAAACTTTTGGATTTTTTTGTTACATTTACGGGTCTTTGATAAAAAGCTTACCGAAAATTAAATATGGATACGTATAAAGTAATGCGCAATCGTTTTCCGTGGCACAATGAGTTGAAAATACCAATTTATGTTTTTTACATGCATGCTTGTTAAAAAGTGATATATAAAATGAATTGATGCGCATGACAAGAGAGCCTGGTGTGGTGTAGAATAATCTTTATAGTAGTGGATTTTAAACAATATGGAATTTTCTAAAATAGGATGTAATAAAATTTCTATTTACCAACCAAACGAAACAGGGGCTAAAGCTTTGGCGTTTGTATCAAGATGTGCCGGGCTCGAATGCCGACATGGGCAGAATGCAAAAAGGATTTTTCATCGTCTGATTACGATTGGTAAGGAAAATGAACACAACTATGACGTCGGAGTGAAGAACTCTTGAGCCGACCTATCTTTCATGTCAGTTCACAGGCTGGCGAGGAGCTATGCAATACGTATATGTCCTCGATTTGTGCGGCTACTGCGAAAGGTAAGACGTAAAAGGTGAACTGCGAAAGAGTTGGAGTGCTCGGCCCCTAAAATAGATTGGATAGATTAAAAATAAACAAACAAATTTTCAAAGAACGTAAATTGTTAAAAAGAGAAAAAGAAAAGAAAAATATTTAAATCAATTTAAAATGGTATTTACACTCGGATCCGCTCGAACCGCGATATTTCAAAACGCGATATTTCACAACGAGATATGACAAAACGAGATATGGTACAAAACGAAATATTTCAAAATGCGATATTTCAAAACGCGATATGGTACAAAACGCGATATGGTACAAAACGCGATATTGTACAAAACGCAATATGGTACAAAACGAGATATTTCAAAATGCGATATTTAAAAACGCGATATGGTACAGAATATGCGTTGCGAAGCGACGGAGCGCAGCGACCCACCTGATATCGATCCTATGTACTATCGTTCCTATCGACTTTTAAATTTCTATAAACTGAAATTAAATTTCCCCTTCACCCGCCTGATATAACCCGATCCTAAACTCCCGTTTTAAACCATATCGCGTTTTGTACTATATCGCGTTTTGAAATATCGCATTTTGAAATATCGCGTTTTGTACCACATCGCGTTTTGTACTGTATCGCGTTTCGAAATATCGCATTTTGAAATATCGCGTTTTATACCATATCGCGTCTCGTACCTTATCGCGTTTTGAAATATCGCGTTTTGTAATATCGCGTTTTGATAATTCGCGTTTTAAAATATCCCGTTTCAAATGGGACCCATTTACACTACACATGGCTAGCGCCTTATTTCTTTTTATTTTATTTATATCATTTTCTACCAATAGTCGCGATTATGATAAGGCACATTCGATTGAACTGATTTAACTGAATAATCTGAGTTAACTGAGGTAAACTCCTCAGTGATATCACATCAGTGATATATTCTGCTAACTCAGATTATTCAGTTAAATCAGTTCAATCGAATGTACCTATAATACTCGATACTGGTAATATGTGGAGTGTTATTTTCTTTAAAAAGCTTTTCCTAAAAATATACAATTTTGTTTTGTCTTTTTTCTTTCCCTTAGCTGGTTTTGGTATGATATCAAAGGGTCGAATGTCGAAGAGCCGAATTTTAAAAAGCCGAATGTGTTGAAGGGCAGAATGTTGAAGGGCCGAATGTCGATTGTCGAAGGTTCTATCAGTATAAAATGTTGCATTAATTTTGGCTGTTTATATTTTGTGTTCGTTTCGTAATTATCAAGTGAAAAAATATTTGTACATAATAGGCTGGTGGTGCCTATTTACCAATATAAATGCCAAAGACTCATTTACCAATATAAATGGAATATATGTATATGTATATATATATATATATATATATATATATATATATATATATATATATATATATATATATATATATATATATATATATATATATATATATATATATATATATATATATATATATATATATATATATATATATATATATATATATATATATATATATATATATATATATATATATATATATATATATATATATATATATATATATATATATATATATATATATATATATATATATATATATATATATATATATATATATATATATATATAAAATCGGCCCTTTTGCCCATTCGACCCTTTGACACGGCCCTTCGACATATTCTGTCCTTCGACATTCGGCCATTCGACGTTTGGCCCTTTGATACATTCGACCCTTCGACATTCGGCCCTTCGACATTCGGCCCTTCGACATTCGAACCTTCGACATTCGCCTTTTTGAAATTCAACCCTTTGTACTCATTCCCTGATTTTTACATCAAAACCGCGGCTTAAGTTTTATCAGAAGAAAAATACGCGGCTTTGTTCTGAAAACCCTTCGTAATTAATTGATTATCGTATTTTATTAATTCATCGTTATAAAAATATCAATACCATCTTATAAATTTAATATTTTTACATAATTGCGCTATAAAAAAGATTATTGAATGACATCTTATTTATAAGAAATCAATTTATTTTAAATACACCGTAGTACAATTTATTAGTAATTTCTATAATTCCGATAGGCTTAACAGTTTATTTCGTTTTCACATCTATAAAATGTGACGTACCTTACAGATACACTACCGGACAAGTGGTGCAGAGGTTAAAGCTTCGGCTTTTGGACCGGGAGGTACTGGGTTCGAATCCCATCAGAGGCTACGGTGACGTTAATAAACACAACTAAGACCCTCTGATGGAGTGCAGAATTCAGCGCCGACCCACCGTCCATGTCAATGTACAGGTTGATATGGAGCTTGTTCAGGTGGTATACTGTAGTTGTGTGAGTAGGTGAATAGGTGAATGGGTTAATGATGTGGCGTGAATGTGTGGTATCACAATGGGCCAAAAATGGCACATCACAATGGGCCAAAAAAGTGTCAACCACTGAAACCTAACCTAACCTATAGATACACTACAAAAAATTACTTGCGTTCACTTTAATAATGGACGAGATCATTGGTCCATATGTCTTCAAAAACGATGATGGGCGGAATGTTACAGTCAAAGGTGAACGGTATAGAGACGTGATGTCTATAACTTTTTTGTACCCCAATTGGCTGGCATAAATCTTGCTGATATATAAAACGATGATGGGCGGAATGTTACACTCAAAGGTGGACGGTATAGACATGATTACTAACTTTTTTGTACCCGAATTGGTTACCATAAATCATGCTGATATATAGTTCCAACAGGCCGGGGCCACATTCCACACTGCGTGGGAGACTATCAGTTTACTGACTATCAGAAACATTTGGTGAAAGCGACCGAGATCGTGTGATCTAACTCCATTTCTTTGAGGATATGTTAAGTCACTTGTCTACGCCGATAAACCACAGACGATTGAACACTTTGAACACAACATTCCACGAGTTATTAGCGAGATACGGTCGCATTCGCTGCGAAAAGTGTGTGAAAATTAGACATCCAGATTGCGCCATATATGCGCCAGCCGTGGCGGCCACATGGCTGAAATCATATTCAATCATTAATGGCATAAAATTATCTATCCAATAAAGCTAGTTTGACAATAAACTAGTTGATTAATAAAAATGTGTTTATTAAGTAACAATCTTATGTTGCGAACGGAATTAGAGGATTATAAATGATAGAAATTATATGAGCCGTTCTCCTTAAACTTAGCCGGAAAACCAATTGTACCAGGACCGGCTTCTTTTATGTGTGATGTAGTGCATATCAACTAAATACTAAAAGCAACCCGGAATATTTAAAAAAACAATGTAAATAATTTGATAAGAATTCCATATTTACTCTCAATGATTCAAATTCATTACAGTAATAATAGTAAATGTTTGTATATTTGTATTCTTAGTTTATAAATAAAATAATAAGTCTAGTTGCATAAGTCCCATAAAGGAATGTGGCTGCCTGACTAATTCATGTATCATATCCGTAAATTTTAACACGTTTTGACAAGCACCAACAATGACAAAATTATTAAGGGAAAATTTAGTTATTTTGAACAAATTTTCCTTTAATTTTAAGAATAAATGTGTAGTGCAACAGGATTTTATTCTTCGTTTCGAAAACATTCACACCAAACATCCAAAGATATTTACACCAAGCATCCAAGATCAGGGAAAGAAATTGAGGGAAAGCTAGAGGGGTTAAGTTGACTCATTAATCATAGTTCTTATAATTCAGTTGTATGTAAACCAGTTTAGAAAAATAAATAATTTCATGGATAACTACATATTTACGAACTTACGATAACAAAAAAATTACACCGGGTTTCTCAGTCTAAGTGTACGTTTACATGGATTGTTTTCGTCAATGTTTTCGAATTTTTTTTCAGGTTTTGAATTTTATCGTTATTTTTCTTCACGTTATTTACCTAACAAACGCTCCAGTTCCATACAAAAACTTTTACGCTAGCACAGACAAAAAATCTAAGTAGCATATACCATAAAGCAAAATATACATAAGAGGACTCATGTAGAGAACCCGAGGTTAATCTATTTTACTTTTGGCAATCTGTACAAGCCTAACACGAACAATGAACTATAAATTAACTATGCCGATATGTTTATAAGATACGTTTGTTTATATGGATTAAAAATAGAAAAAAAATTAAATTTGTGTATATAAATATATTAAAACTATAAAATTAGATTAACCTCGGAAAAATTGGCTTATAAAATTTGCACTACTTGATTTCTGTTATATATTTATTGCTCGATGTATATACCAAATTTTTGAAAACCACCAGAATAGGTCGAGTGTAGTAATTTTGATTTGTTGTTTTCGCAAAAAAACTTATCGATACGTCAATACTTATTTTTACATTAAATTATCAATGATTAGAATACATAGTCTTAAATAGTCTCAAAATGCAAGATGACATGTTTAATATACTTATTAATTATTTCCAATAAATAATTATGTCTTAGTGTAATTTCATAAAAATAAACGATAAAGAAAAACATCATTGGAAAAATTATCGGTGTTTTGTTGTAATGAAGCGCATGTAATGAAAAATTCATATGATTTAAGAAAATACCAACCATCAAATGATATGTATCAAAATTTTATGACAATCCGACCAAAAGTTTACAAAGTTCAGCTATTTTAGTAACACTTTTATTTCCAAAACAATGGAAACAATGAATTTCGTGTGTTGATTAAACACAGTTTCTTGATGAGGAAAACACCGTTCAAGCAAAGCAATGGCTTGATAAGTGTTAAAGGGACTCTGCTCTTTCGAAAACAACCGTCGAACGTTAATTTGCTGAATTCAAACGTGGCCGTACAAACACCGATGACGCTGAACGCTCTGGTCAAATGAATTCAGCAGTTATTCCAGAAAAGGTAAAAAATGCACAAAATCATTTTGGAAGACCGTAACATGAAGTAGCGTGAGATAGCTGACACCTTAACCCAGACATCAAAACGCAGTATATATGTTACGGTCAAAGTGTATAATCCGGTGATTATACATATATAATTACCAGTTATTATATATAATTACCAGTGCGTTTGGTAAATTTGTGAAATAACGATTCTGCAAAATTAAAATAATGGTTATTTAGCTCTTTTAATATTTTATTTATTAATACTTAAGCTTTCGGAACCATTTCGGTTCCATTCTCAAAAGTAAGTCTTACTTTTGAGAATGGAACCGAAATGGTTCCGAAAGCTTAAGTATTAATAAATAAAATATTAAAAGAGCTAAATAACCATTATTTTAATTTTGTAAACTTATAAGCTCATTAAACAATTTAATTTAATAACGATTCTGCTTTAATTTTTCATTTTAACTGGTTAATATATATAATTACCAAACCCCTTTGGTTAAAGTGAATAATATGAAAGTTTTTATTACTTAGTTTAAAATTTAATTAAAATTTGACACTTTAAGAATTGTATAAATTCTGGAAAAGCGGGGGTTTGTAGGCGGCAGGTTATAAAACGAATTAAAATTACATTAAAAAAATTATTTACAAAATTTGATTTTTTAACATTTGGCACTATAAGAAGAAGCGATAAGAGCGATAAAAACTCTTTGATCTGTAAGGTTGACGAAGCAATTATTATTAATAAAAATAAATGAAATAAAATGTAGTTAGTTAATTCAAAATTTCAATTTTAATTTTTTCAAAATCGAATTTATCGTTAATTTGTTCTTCATGTTCATTTTCATTTGTATTAAGCTTGTGATCCTCGTCAGGAGTTTCTTAAAGGTTGCATGCATAGCGAATGCCCGCATGTTTCATGTTTCATCAAAATTGAGTAAACGTGATTTTTATAAAAAAAAATTTGGAAAAGTAAAATCATCGAGGAAATTGAGATAATGTAATTTCTAAAAATTAAAGATAGACAATCCTAACGTCAAAAATTATTAAAAAATATTTAATTAACATATTACTTTATTTTGAAAAAATAAAAAATCAAAAAATTTTCCGGAAAAATGTAACGAATTCGAATGTACAAGTACAATAACACAAATTATAAAAGATATCAGTTACAAAATAAATTTCTAAACCACCTCAGACAAACAATTTGGTCTTATGAATGACGAGCAATACACAAATACTCAAAATATTTAGCATGTATTGAAACACCAAAATAAAAACAACCGTTTTTTCCTATATAAATTAACAATACTTTATAACTGTCAAATAATTTAACCACATGGCAAGTTGCTTGCACCGAGTCAAAATAATTAATAATCTTCATTTAAATAACAACCAAAATAAGATGAATTCATAATTTATCGTAAACAAATATATTTGGTTATTTTGGTTGTTGTTTTCGGTTGTTTTTCAGTTTAAATGAATATGTCATACTGTGAATTAAGTCAAAATAATTATTATACGATTTATCTAGATAAATACTCTTGATTATAGATTTATCTATTATTTGTGATCTCTGTTATATGTGAACAGAAATATTATGTACCTACTCGTCGGTATATAGATTATATAATTTTTGTGAGACGAAAAAATAGCGGATCGAAGAGATTGTTTGTAATGATTTCCACTTTGTACAACGAACGAACATCTTAAGCAATAAATAAGTAAATAAATAAAACTTATCAATTTTTTACGATCATATGTAATAAATTGGATTTTTTCTGTTTCTTTCTCTGTTTCTTTCTCTCTCTTTGTGTCCATTGAAATAAATTTCTTAATTTAAAAAAAATATATATATATACAGGGTCTTGCATGACGGGCTGTGCGCTATCCAATCTGATTAATGAAATAACTAGGGTCTAGCTGTAGTATATTATACTAAGTTCTAGCATGCAGTTTTAGCAATAAGTTTTGTTTCTTGACTAATCTCACGAATACAAATAACTTCTGTTTGGAATTCTGGCCGCTTCGATTTCGATAATATTATTAAAGAACAAGTATTTCTCTTATTAACAAAAAATCAAAAGGTGATAGTTCTTGAAATGGAAAGGCAAGTGTATGTATACAACATGCTTCAGATATACTATTATAATTCTCGCTTACTATAAACTTCGATATTCCATGTCTCTGGTTATAAATTTATCACTCGGGATTAAAAAAGTATAGTTATCAAACTTGGTTTAAGATAAAAATTTTGTATGTATAAAAAGTAAATTTCTCAATGTTCTAATTTAAGGATGTTATCCATAAAAACATAATGTGACTTAAATTATGTTCCTTGTTTTGGCAAATGTTTACGGGATACCAAAAATAATATTTAAAAATTTCAGTTTTTTGGTTGCGAGAATATGCTACGAGGCGTCGTTCAGCAGCAATACCGCCCATTATCAGGTTTTATTGAATTTGCAATCAATTTTATTAACTCATGTATACCTAACGATCTTTATCAAATTTTCGCAATCATTATTCATTATTCCTTAATTTGATATACGACATAATAACTTAACTACGACTATAACGACTTTTAACTTCACTAAATAACTTTAATTTATATACGTGCTAATTGATGAACCGAATAAAATCTGTCCAAAGCCGTGGGTAAATTTTTGTTCATTAGCATTCCACAATTTTATTTGGAAGACAAAAATTATATTTTATTACGGTTGGTCCTTATAAGTATATGTATACTTCTAACTACATACGTACACAATAATAATTTAAAAAATATTTTAAAATTCATATCACGAATACCATTTATGTACACAAGAATATGTATATAAAACTGAAGATAAATTTATCATAATAAACCACAAGAGTACTTTTTCAAAAATACAAAAAACTCGAACCAACTTTCAAAGATTAAAATTTTGTCTAGAAACTAACATCTACAATATAGTTTATTTTATAGTCTCTTACTACATTGCTAGTTATACAGTTGACGTTCCGGTTCATAGTTTCTAATGTAGTAATTTATCATTACACAATAAAATTATATAGTTTTCTATTGAAATCGTTTTTTTTTTGGGTAAGACCAGCAGAAGAGAACAAAAATTCTAATTTTATGTAATTTTTAAATTTGTTCCAAAACAATTAATTTTATTGTCTTTTGCTTCGCAACGTTCTTTTTTTTTTGTAGGTCATATAATTTGTATCTCTTTGTTCCGCAAGCTCGCCGTACCGTAAATTGGTATTTGATGATTGCGCTACATATGCAAACCACATATTTTAATCCACCTTAAAAATAATATCGTGTTCGAAATTAATAAAACCCTGTGATATTACATTCCATCATATAACTCATATAATTTCACTCGATTTATAATCACTGAATGAAACCATACAAAATAACAACAAAACAATCTTTAATATATTATGTCGATTGATATGTCGTAAAATATCTTTTGTATAAAATTTTATATTCTTTAAAAATCCAAAAAGAATGAAATCATGGTTAAATTTTGCAAACAAAAACCAAGAAGATTTCTTAAATTCTTTGAGTCTTTTCAGTTTTATTATTCTGACTGAGTTATATTGTTGTTATGTATTAAGATTGACAAGTTAAATATAAAAATAATAATAATCTTGTAATCTTTTTAACATGATCTTTAATTAAAAAAATCATAACTTTTTCTTTTGTTGGCGCTTTTAATTAATATTCCTGCATATTTATGTAAAAGTATAGAAAAATTTGTGTGTGCCAACATTTGTATGTAAGAAAACCATTTATTGTTAATATTGCAACTTCTTGTCTTCGTAATAGTAATCATTGAGCAAGTCGCATGTTCACTCCTTAACAGAACGAAAACAAGAAAATTTGCCTTATTAAATTTCGAGTGTAATGCCAGTAGTGTATCATTTGCCTGCCGAATTTAACAACCAACATAGCGATTATTTGATTTTATTATAAAAAAAAAACTTTACATGTTATTCTATTTTTCTGGCATGGTTGGCATAGTAACTATGCGAAATTTTGTGTGAAAACCCAATTTAAATAACCAATTTATGACTAGAAACATTAAGTTCTCAAATGAGGCGTCCAATGACTAACCACAATCAAAGACTATTGTGAGACATGCCATACACATTTATTCTTCCATTGAAATGGACCAAGCGAAACAAGTATGATAAATTTTGGGTGTTTCTTAGTTTCTCACGATAGCTTTAACATCACCAGCGACAGCCAAGAGTGGTAGTTTAGGCATAGACATTTTTCTGTAATTGAGACTAACTTTCATGTGTAACATGTAAGAGATGAATGATATAAGAGAAATAATGTGTGGAAATGCTATGGCTTATGTGACACTCCTGAGATGAATTGAATGTGGTATATCCGATTCGTATATGGCATGCCTGAGACGAATTTATGTATAAAGTCTCACTTTAAAAAATATGTTATTTACATGGAAATTAAAATTCCCAATTTATTTAGAACAAGCAATAATGTTAATGATGTGTTCTTAGGCTAGAAAATAATTCACTAGCATGTAGTACTAGTATTTCTACCAGGTATTTCTTTATATATATATGGACAAATATTCCAGTGTACGTAATCAACATCAGTCGAAATGAACTGCTGAGATAACTGATTTTTTCCAAATTAATAATCTAATCGGAAGAAAATGATTGTTGTGATTCTTCCAGATTTTTCATCTATATAGTAGAGTCAACTTATTAAAATTTATCTGCGGTACAGAAACTAGGTATTATGAATGGTGATGGGTGGTTACGAAGTTGATTGAGTATAAGTAAGTATATTGAATATCAGAGTTGTTGACACTCTCAGATTTACACTAAATCTGAATCTAAAGTTATAGTCCTATATACTAATGTAGGGAACACAAATATACTGGTTGTATTGTAATGATTGAAAGCAAAAAATAAAAAATTCTTACACATGTAGTTTAGTGTGTGAATGAAATAGATGGAGAATCTGAAAGAAACCTTTTCGAAGGCTAGAAAGTAATTCACTAACACTACATATACAAAATATTAAATATATGGACAAATATCGCAGTGTACGTAACACAATGTTAGCCGCCATAGCCTGATGAGATGACAGATGTTTTCAAATTGATATTCTTATCGGATCAAAACTGATTGTTTTGATGCTTCCAGATTTTTCATCCATAAAGGTACAGTCGAATTATTATAAGTAAATTTTCACACAAAATGCAAAGTTCAGCTATTTGGTAACAAAGTGAATCCGATAGCTAATGTTATAGACAACATTTCTCTTTTTCAATAAATTTGTAATAGCTGCGTTTTTTTAAAACAACCGAGTAGAGTCCGCGATAGCTATTTTCAAATTTGTTCAATTCAAAATTAAAAATTTAGTTGTTTTTAAATTAAATAATTTAAATTTTAGAATCTATGTATAACCAAAAAAATCTATCATAAACGTTGTATGGTTTTCTTGTAATAGCGTTGTTCTGTATAGTTCTATATAATAATGGAGTAGTTCAGAACTATACAGAACAATGATATTACAAGAAAACCATAAAACTTGTATGATAGTTTTTTTTTTGGTTATACGTAGATTCCTGTTAAACCTAAATTATTTAATTTAAGACAACTTTGAAAATAGCTATCGCGAACTCTACTAGATTGTTTTCAAAAAAAAAACGCAGCTATTATTTTTCGTTCATAATATTTAGTGAATATGAATTCACTTAATATTATCAAACACGACTTACATCTGATTCATCTAAAATATGTCACACGCGATATACCTCAGAAATTTAGTCATACTTGTTGATAAATGTCTATTACATATCTTATTTCACTGTCGCAAATAAATCGTTAGTGTGTCGCCTTTAACCTTTCTGGTGGAGAAGCCTCCACAAATCCAACTTTGATCTATAATAATTTACCTACGAAATCATTTAGACATTTAAATATCTCAGTAGACTTAGATTTCTGATTCTGAGTTAAAACCCTCTTACAATAAATGTCTAGTGTCAGGGATTAAATTAAATAAATAACTGTTTCGTGGATATATTTGATTAATAAATGTGCAATTTATGAAAAATTTAGAGTCAGTATTTAAATTTTTTAAATCAGTGAAATCAAGTCAATTCAGAATCAAGGATGCAGCAGCTAACATAAATAAAATTGTTCCAAATTTGTACACCTGGCAATAAAGAACAACTACATATTTATGTTGGTATGATGTATCGCTGATGTTTAATTAAGTACCATACAAAATAAATTCGCAATCCGTGCAATACATTGATTAAAAGAAAATAAATACCAATTTGAACAAACTGCTAATGAAGTATAGTGTTTTACGCAAGAATGTTCGCAAGCAAAGTTATTTCAGAGGCGATTCTCGGTATGTCGCAGTCAATCTATCAAAAGCCACAAAAATAGCAAGTCTATAATTATTATGTATTATACAGAAGTAATATTTAATAAGAGTAATAAAACTACATTTTACCAACATTAACCTGTGGTAACCAGCCCAAAAGTTTGAAAGTCCAGAGGATTAGCGACATGAGGGGAGCAATTAGCTCCTGCAAACCCATAAGAGTAAGTAAACCCGTTAGTCCCCACTATTCCAAATTACTGTGCACTAATACTACAAAAAGTGGTCCTTTGGGTGGGTGAATGGTGGATTATTTCGGGCCAATAAAAGAGTTTTTTCAAAGTTTTATTCGGACATTTACAGATTTCGGACTTACACCATAACTATATACCATAACAATGCTTTAAACCGGCACCGACCAAATTAGTCCGCCCCAGTAAAATCTACACAAAATTTGTTACAACATTCCCAATTTTATTACAGTTATCGTTTTTGAGGAGCAAGTGGTCGGTTCAGCTTAAACCTACACCTAAAATTGTACCTTTTGATATATATAGCTATAGCTATATGTAATCGGGATTTATTTAATTTATTATATTTCATTGGTTATCAATTATTATCGTTAAACAATCATTGAAATCAATAGAAAACCTATTAAAATATGAAATATGTTTTAAAAAATATTCTGTAACATTTAATATGGTATAATCGGTCCCATCTATGTGAATTAAGATTTTTTGGGGGAATAACCTGGAAAATAGACTTCAAATATGATTAAAATAAATAAATCCATTTCACCACTTTAATAATTTAGCACACCAGACCAGACCGCCACCAGATATTGGGTCAAATGTTAAAAGATAAACATTCCGAAGGATAGGTCTACCTTAGGTATGTAATAAATTATTTTTGTGCCAGATTAGATAGAATTTGTTTCAGACTATACGGGCTTCAAATAAAAAAGCCGATTTTACCACCTTCAATAATTTATTACACCAGTCCGTCATCAGATATCCGAGGTTAAATGTCAACTTATGGATGGCAGATCAACCTTATCCATGTGGATGTTTAATAAATTACTTTTTGTGGCAGATTTAACGGAATTCTTTTGGGGCCTTCAATAATTTATTATACGCCAAACCGCCATCAGATATAGAGTCAAATGAAACTGAAAACGTGTTGTAGAGCAGCTTATCCAGGTGTGTAATAAATTTCTTTTTTTTATAAATCATAAATCATTTAAAGTGGTAAAATTGAAATTTTTATTCCATATCTGAAGCCCTTTTCGCCTTAAACCAATTACGTCTACTCTGTCACAAAAATAATTTATTAGACACTGGAATAAGGTTGACCTGCCCTACAAAAGACTCATAAAGTAACATTTGATTTAATATCTATTGGCGGTCTGGTGTAATGAATTATTGAAAGTGGTAAAATCGACATTTATATTACGGACCATTTCGTCTGAACCAATTACGTCCAGTCTGACATAAAAAGATAAAGGCTGATGTGTTCTCCACAAGTCGCCACAAAATTATTTCTTATATTTCCCAAAAATACTCGTAAATGAACTTTTATAAATTCAGACAACAATATTCATATACATAATTAGTCGATATTAAGCTTCTCTTAATTTTGGATTATGATAACAAAGACAAACAATTTAGTCACAAATTACTATTCTAATATTCATCTCAAATTGTTCTACCCGCATTATAAACCTTGGTTCTAATCAAAAAATAATTTTTATACGTTTTTTGTTTCATTCATAATACAAATTGGTATTAAGACACCATCACACACAAACACTTTAAATACGCTATTCTTAAGAAATTTAACTAAGCTATTGTTCGATTTTATTTATTACATTGTTTGGAATTTACATTAATTTTACATACATTTTCACACGACTATATGTTTATTTCGTATTAATAATAAATTTGCAAATATTATATTAACAAAATGGTTTTGTGATAAGATAATAAAGACAACAACAAATTTTTACTTAAGAATTAATAATATTTATTTGCAAAATTGGACAGATGTTTTAAGTATGGTAATGAGTGGTTTTTGTGTTGAGGGAATTATAAAAAAGTAAATATGTATATGTGGTATGCGGTCATAGAGTACATTGTACTGTTTATTACGTATACACAAAATGATTATGGTAGATGGATAATGGATTAATAATTTATCTCATATACGCATGAAATGTTTAATTGGAATTAAAAATTAATGTGCATATGTACATACTTAGTAGTACGTATATACTTATGTACATTACATTATGTAAATATAACACGAGATTAATCCTCCGGAAGCACAAAATTCTAACCCGGAAAAATAAAAATTGGGTTTATCAATATCACTGCGCTGCGCTCTACAATGTTAATTGAATGGATTTCTTTGTATGTTTGTTAATTTGTTGTTGTTTCGGTTGTCTGACTTATATGTGATAAATTATGTGAACGAATTAATGTTGAGTGAGATCATCTATCATGCTAGAAATTGATATGGATGTTTGTTGTTTTTTGTAGATATTGTAAGCTTTAAGAGGGATATGGTGTTAGTGTGTCTGCTGTGTTGTGATAATTGATGAAAATTTTGAGATAATTACAGTGTTAATCGTTCAATTTTTGGTCTGGTTATCGTATCATTGGATAAATAAACATAATTCTTTGTTCGTATTTGGTAAGAAATTTATTTTGGGAACACCACTTTCATGATTTTTAGTTTATCAAAATTATTATATACATATTATATAATTATATATTGTACTCCCAATCTCAAGAATTATACAAATACTGATATTATATGATTTATACTTTGAAATTGTTAAAATCATTCTACATGTAATTTGCATTTGAAATAAGAGTACGAAATTTAAAAATGCTGATCATCGCAGTGTAAAATTTTATTTTTTTGTGCCGTAACACTCATTTCGAATTGTTTACGTTATTAGGAGAACAGAAAACTATCAAATAAATGCACATCAGAAACTGATAGAAATCAGCTACAAAGAAAAAAGCTTTAATTAATCCAGTAATTATAAATTTGAAATGTTATGGCATCTTTATACTATTCGATTCTCGAGTGGCTCACAAACTATTAAGTTTTTTTTTTATAAACGATAAGAGCATTTTTTAATTATTAACTAGAACCTAAAACCTCACGAAAGCTCATCATAAATAAAATAATATTATAAATTTACTTCTAGATCAGGGGTAGTCAACCCGTTCAACGTGAAAATTAATAATATTTATGCCAACTACGTTCAAATTGCTTTTTATAAATTCTAAGTACCTATCGTGTTTCCGTTAATTGATTTGGGATATCCTGGGTATTAAAAAATGCCATAAAATGTAATTTTATTAATTCTATTTCTTCTATACTAATTTAGATTTTTGATGTTAAATCAACATCTGGTTGTAGAAGCGGTCGGGTAATCTTGTAATATCGGATTCAAAATTAACAGGAAAACGACTTATTTCAATATCAGTTTTGGATTATGGTCCCGGGGTTTTTTAACAATGCTCTTGACGCCGTTACCCCCGTTCCACATTCGGTCATTTACTGTATGTAGTACGTGGTAAGTACATATTGAGTACGAATATAAATTGACGTAAACAAATTTTACCGCCATGCTTAAGTTTTAAAATAAAAAATTTTCTTTAAAATTATTATAAAGTAATGTCTTTTATTTAGAACTCAAATATATTTTTGATTTATCTATGGAGTTGTTAACTAAATATTCATGGTGCAAAAATTCATTCATGAACGTACAAAAACTGTTCGAATTCGTATTGCGGAATAGCTGGACAAGATAAAAATCAAATGCGACGTAGTGTCTATAAAGCTTACTAATTTCAAATTATCCTCAAGCTACATCGCTAACATTATAGAATTATCTAATCAAAATTAAAAGACGGTTATTCTTGATTTTAAAAATGTTAATTCTATTCTGGTGTGTCAAACAATAGTGGACAAAAAATAATAATTTCCCTGCAGAGAAGGAACCCATCGGTTGAAATTTATACTAAACTGTCGAATTTGAGATTAGCTAATTTAAGTACGGTCTTAATCTTTATTATGGGCTTCAGTTTCTATTTGGTTTACTGTTTCTAGTAAAAGTTTAACATGAAATTGTACGCTGTCCAAAGTAATGGACATTTTTCTAAAGTGAATGTATTGACCAAAACAGTCTCAAGCTAATCAAAACTACAAAAGATTTATAATGTCACTCGTTCTAAAATGTATACCAGTAATGGGCTGTCGCAACATTTCAAACGTGGAATTATTTTGCAGTTTAACACTAATGATACCAAGGAGAAAATAAAAACAATCGTTACGGAAAAGATGACAGCTGAAAATGAAGTAAAACAAGTAACGGGCAGAGTTTAAACCAAGGGTAAAAATGCTTGGAATGTTAGAGAATAGAAAATGGTCAAATAGTACAAAACAGCAAAATAATTTTCCGGGTACTAGTGAAATCAAGGCCATAACAGGTTCAAAAAAAAAAAGAACTACACAGCAGTTCAAAAAAGCCCAACGCAACAATAATAAGCGCAGCTTACCCTATTACAGGTACAACAAATAATTAGTTATTATAAACCGTCGATTGTATTTCTCAGTGAATCTAGAACAACAAAAGGCATGTATGACTCAGATTTTTTTATTGAAAATTATAAGTATGTACGTTGTGATTCGGATAGTCGTCATACTGAAGTTGTTGTAATGTATATTCATGAAAATATAACTTTTAAAATAATTTATAAATTCGAAAAGGACGCGCCTGGTTTTTGGCGATTCAGATCATAAAAGGATACCATACAACTGGGATATTTGGCATAGTAAATATATAAATCATACCAAACAAGAAAAACAACATTTTTAATAAATTTAGAGAGCTAGCTCGAAGGAGTTATCAATTATATTATATTCACCTGTATTTTTGGTGATTTTAATATTGATGTGGAAAGTAACGATTTCAACAGTTTAAAATTAAAGCAGTGAATCAAGGATTATAGATTGGTGCCAATATAGTTCAGGATTATACCAGAGTCACACAAACCAGCAAAATTTTATAGATCTTTTAATAACTAAGAGATCTTTTAATAATATTAAATGTGAAATAATAAAAAAACAACAAATAAGTGATCATTGTATGTGTGTCCTGTTAGTTAATGTTTAAATCCATCAACTAACAGGACACACATACATACTTGGAAATTTAACTTCGACAAATTATTTTGGGAATAAACTAAATTGAATTCTAAATAATTGAATGGATTGATTGGAAATGCGGAGGATTAAATACTGGAGTTATAAACGGCGAATAATCAACTGACGCAAACGAAAATGGTTCAAGGCGACTGTTCGAGTGCGAATTTTTGTGCGAATATTTAGAATCGCACTTTTCCACTAATCAAGTTACGCCCATAAAAGATAAAATATTTTTAGCTTTAAGCAAAACATTCGCAGACGACCAAACCAACCAGAACATAAAAAAACATTATGAGCTACATTGTGCTCAATAAATCGGTGGAAAAGTGTGATTCTAAATATTCGGTTCTCAGAAAACTTAACATTGTTAAGACAAGAAAATTAGCATAGTTATAGAATTCTGAATATAACAGATTCAAGCGAAAATTGAAAAAAATTATAAAAATATTAAAAATAATAAGTAGTAGTTAATCGCAATAAGGAATAGAAGATGTACATATATAAACAGAATTATCATGCTGGATGCACTGCAAAATTAAATGTTCTCTGAACCTTTTAGTGATATACTTAATAAAGAAATTTTATTAAACACTTGTTTTTTATTTCGCAGAATTATATTTTTGAATATTTTAATTAAAAAATTTGTTCAAAAAGTTTAAAAAATCACTCGATCGATTTCGACTTGTTAGGTCGTCATCAGGAGTATCTACTGATTTGTAAAAGTAAACATTTTATTTTATTTGGTAGAAAAAAGCAAAAAATAAATAAAAGAAGGAGGGATAAAAAATAGGCAATAAGAATGGATTGTCTATTTTTTGTCCCTCCTTCTTTTATTTAATTTTTGCTTTATTCTACTACGAGTATATATAACAAAATTTTTACTTTTACAAATCAGTAGATATCCTGATGATGACCTAACTTCGACTTGTTATCACTCGATCGAGTGATTTTTTAAATTTTATGAACAAATTGTTTAATTAAAATATTCAAAATCTAATTTTGCGAAATAAAAAACAAGTGTTTAATAAAATGTGTTTATTAAGTGTAAGTGTGTTTCGCCAAGTGCCTACGGCAAAAAGTGTAAAAAATATTACTGATATAGTTAAATGTAGCTTAAAGGAAGCTGTGATACCAGATGCATAGAAAATATCAACAGTTGTCCCGATTACAAAACTACAAAGACAAATACACCATAGCAGCTGCGGCCAATAAATATGCTCCCACTTTATGAAAGTGTTCTGGAACGAGTAGTTATACGCCAGCTGGTAAATTATATCGCTAATAACAATATATTACTTATCCAATAATCTGAATTTATATAATTTCATTCTTGTGAAACTGATTTAAACTTATAATGTTGGATAGCTAAAACCTCAAATAGACTAAAAGGGATTTTAAAGCCATCGAAAGAGGAGTTTTACTTAAAGAGCCAAACAAGTTGGAATTCTTGGAAAAGAACTAGAGTTTTTAACAATTACCTTCGACATGACCTACAACAATATACGAGAGTTAATAATTTCACATCGTTATTAATAGAAACAATCTCAGATCAAGGTTCAGCACTTGGGCCATTGCACTTTATTCTATATATCAATGACATAGTCCGTGCTATAAACAATTTCAAACTTCATAAGCATGTTTGCAGATGATACTTTACTTACTATTTCGGCATAAACACTTCCAGAAGCAGTGCAGAAAGAAAACGAAGATCTCGAGAATCTACGGCAATGGCTGATGTTTCACAAACTATCACTGAATATCTCAAAAACTTCATTCGCTTTTAAAATTGATATCTCGATTACGGAATAATAGTGGGATTTTAATTTTTGAGATGTTACTGTACGGAATTTTTTTCCTGGATTTCCAAAGTAACCCTTGTGTAGTGTATTGGTATACATTTTTATTTACATACATATTTACAAAACAATTAATAAACACATTTTATTAAACACTTGTTTTTTATTTCGCAAAAATAAGATGTGTTTATTAAGTGTAAGTGTGTTTCGCCAAGTGCATACGGCAAATAATGTAAAAAATATTTACAAAACTTTTGTGGCCCACCATTTTAAACAAGGGGAGGCTCATTCATTTGGGCTGTGTGGTTCATTTACAGACTACAATAATCTTTTCCCTGCCATTTCGCTTATCCGTACTTCCAAAAGAAAATCATTAATTAACCTTCACTATGGTATAGTGTACCATTCTCCGTATATGGGGTAAACAAATACCCATATGTATTTTGTATCTAAAAATGAGTTTCTGTAACAAAAATTATTATTTTTACTTTACTTCTAATTTATTAAAAACACAAAAACTCGATATGTATAAGATTCCGAGTCCCTTTAATGTTTAACAAAACATACTTATAATTAATTCATAAAATTTTGATTGGCAAAATTTTTAAAAAGAAGAGTCTTTCTCTTCTTTCTTCATGTAGCTGAATTTCATTATCAACTATTTCTAAATTAATGCAATCATCAGACACGGTTTGATGATGCCTTTTGCATGCGGGTTTATCGCAGAAGTTGCAAGTTACATGTGTGTTGCTCAATTCACTAATCTCAATTCTACACGGCATGACAGAAAGAGCTTCCTGCATCGAATTGTTACGGGAGATCAGAGTGGATATTTTTTAAGAGCTGCTGAAACATGGCGATACTGTCAATGGGAAACGCTACCGACAACAGTTCATCAATCTGAACCATGCATTGCTCGAAAAACACGGACTAGTGACATCGCAACACGACTGCTACCGCGGATTGTTCCAGATTAAAAAATGTTCAGATAGCGAAGGACAATACTTTGAATAAACCATTTTTAATATATTGCTATTGTAATTTTCGATTTTTCATTTTTCAAAAAAACCTGGACATTTAGTTGCGCACCTGTAACATAAAATTTCGATAGACCACGAACGGTATCAGTATAATTTTCGTTTGTTTTGTGTTGTTTTGTACAGATTTTAATATGGAAATGGTTGGGGTAATTTTTGACCTCGGTACACAGAAATGCGTTTAGTTTCATTCTAACGATAAAAAATGCAATAAAATCAATCGATTATAACTCGGTTTGTTATCTGGTGTAGATATACAAGGCATTGAAGAAGGCATGTTTAAATGGGTTTTCAATAAATTTTAGTAATTAGTTTTTGTTTACATTTTTGTAGGCCTGTGGTAATTTTTTACCCCATACACAGAGTTAAGGTTAATGCACTCAGGAAAGAGGCTTCTTATCATATATGAGTGATGGATAGACCCCTTTGAGAAGTTATAATCCACACTAATGACTGCATATGGAAGTGTACACCAAGCAGCACTGCAGTTGTTTTGTTTTAGTTGCAATCTCTAAAATTGCTCTAACACTGCTTCACTTTTCAATATCTCTTTTAACGCGTTTGTACATAAGAGCTTAGACCATTAAACACCATATGACCTGATCGCGCGCGGTGCTGCCTCTATCATCTGTGAGCGCCTAATTTGATTGTTTGGCTGGTTTGAATACTTCTGTTATCATGGAGATACAAAAATATACTTATTGTACGAAGTTAACAATATCCTAGCGGTCTATGATAAATTGCCTTAGAAGAATATTACTAAATTATTAAAATAAACCGAGATCGCAATAAAACTGCGTAATCAGAAAAATGAATAAATTTATAATTGTATTCCTAGTCCAAGAAACAAGGATTTTGATACTACCGATGTATTGAAAAAAGGTCGGTTAGTGGAAAGGTGATAGTAGTACTACGGTTTTCTGATTTAAAAATATCAACTTAAAGGATACTGAATTTAAATTGAAACTTTGTTTCTGAGTAAAAATGACTAAAATACACCCCGTACAAATAGCCTCGTAAATGTGACTGACAGTACAGTAATAACATACCAAAAAACGTTGAAATTAGTTTTGTTATTTCAATAATCTAATTGAGGTGAAAGTTACTACTTACTTTCAATTACTTTTTTACATGAACAATCATAATCATTATGCTTAAAAAGTATAAGTTTGCTTAAGATTCAAAAATCAAAACTGTAGTATATAAGTACGTATGGATGTATATACGAGTATAATTATTCGAGTTTGAAACTAAACAACGTAAATCCAAAATCAATATTGATTAAACAAAACTATGTATACAATTTCTGTTGTTTGAGTAATGTTTGGATTTAATTCGAAGCCTAGTTGCATGGCACGAAATTTTTTATGGGTTCGTTTCTTGTTCACACATGGGAATATACTTATACATATTAATATTATGCGAGTATATACGAATGTAATCTTGCTTAACTTTATGACCTCAATAAATTATTGGTATGTTATCTAATTATGACGTGGTTTTGATTTCATGTTGCTGGAACCTAATGAATCATTTATACTTATAAAAAAAATCCCAAGGTCTATAACCGAACGATGCACTCTTTCAGTTTAAATTTCTAGATACAAATCAAAAATATTGCGCTTCTTCCCTCACATGCTTAACTCTATTTAACCTTAAACAACACTTGCCCTCCTTCATATAAGTAATTTCAATTCAATCCAAATTACCTTAAACCTCTTTACACCGAATAATACACGAATATAAAAAAGTGTTAAGATACATTTTGTATAGAACGTGTTTTTGATCCGCTAAGAAGAAACATAATATTAAAATATGTAATCATAATAATAATAAAAAAATCGCGAAATCTTTTTATTATTATTTTGATTGATGATGATATTTATCAATGATTTCTTTACGTAATGTATATCTTGAGTATTTTGTTTTCTTTTTAAGATTTCGATATGTCAAAAATATTTCTATATAAAAATGATTCTAAATATCCAAACACACATACTTAACAAAAAAATTCAATGGGTTTAATAACCATTCGTATCTAAATTAAATCTAATTTAATCTAAAATTAATTTTTATTATTGTAGAACCCAAAGTTCTTCTTTTAAGGTTTTAATGGATTTTGATGATAGTCAGTTTGGTTGAATAAAAATTATTTGATACACAGGTAAATATTATGTATATACTCTAGACCGGTAATGAATTTAATTGATCATAAAAATAAATTACGTGAAATTGATATTTTTTAAATAAAAACGGCGAACATATATTTAGTTAGGATGATACAAATCAGTTGAAATTTGTTAGCTTAACCAACAAGCAGCGGCACCGATTGCAAAACGGACAGAGAAGGGGTTTCTGAGAAATAAAAAGGTAGTTGGTAATTTATTGGATTTATGATTCGGAAAGATGCGTTAAAGATTGGGACGCAACGTTATTAAAATAAATTCACATATTTTGTTGTTGCGGTATTCTGATATTTTACAAGATTTTTTTTATATCGAGGTTGACGCAAGCCTTGATTTTTTTTTTAATTTTGATCACTATCTATAATTTGACGTAATCGACTCATGTTGTGAACATCTGGTTTTCTTACTCATCTTCCAATAATATCTATTACCAACAGTTTACCATCAATCGCACCTGCTTAAATTCTATGGCAATGTGTTTAAAAATGTCGAATGTGGAATGTTAATGTTTTACTTGTACTTGAGTGACTGAATATTTCACATAAAGAAGATTGTTCAAGTACGAACACGCACTACTTCTCTAGCTACTCGTAAAAGAAATATTGCAAGGTCCGCGTAAGCAGTTTTAGAAGAAAATAGTGTGACTCTATTTTAAAAATACCGATAAATCCGGTTTGGTTTCTTTCTAACTTCAAAACCGGGCAAAAATCCTCGTAAATATTAAAAAACAAACTATTCGAATAATTATATTCAAAACTCCATTCTTTTACGAATTATATCGAAATCGCAATTTAATTTCTTGTTGGTGTGCCAGACGATTATATTTTTCCGGTCTTTATATTAGCTCACAATTTTTAAGAAGTCTCGCAGCTAATAAATATTTTTGAACTGGAACTATAGTTTTTATATATTTCAATTTTTTATAAAGAAATACTAGAATTTTCTCTACAAATAATATTATATAAAATTTTAAGAATACACGGTAAACGGGGGCTTCAATAAGTGTAAATCAATATGAAATAACGATAATAGACATTTTTTATTTTTTTATTCCTCTATTTACTCTACTAACAAAAGAATTCATGTGAATCAATTATTTCATTTAATTTCTGTGAATAATTTGTGGCCAACACCAGACTTTCTTTTATCCCGAGTGTATACAAAGATCTCGAATACACCACACATGATTGCTAAAGCGAAAAATTTAACTTGCCGGATGGATTTTTGATAAAACTGTCTTGCAAATATCATCAAAAATCAATATTCCTGCATAAATTTCAGAAAACCAACGAATTTAACCTCTGTTGAAATTTTATTCCCGATTTGAAACTTTTAATTCTTTGCAATTTTTTGTAAATGCTAAAGTTTTCAAACTCATTGGAAAAATTGAAAAGAACCCTCAGATTTCCACCAAATATCGTAAGAATCTCCCAATGAAAGGAAAAAGTTTAAGTATCAAGTGCCATTCCGAAAACTCAATCAGCCTGAACTGTAGAGATGCCGAGTGTTGGTGAAATAAAGTTTTTTTTTAACAAAATTCGTCATTTCCGGTAGAATTTCAAAAATGTTCTGAACTAATTTAGCTTGAAGTTCAATTTACAATCTTTTCGTTTTTAATCATTTTTTCGTATATAATTTTCAAAATGTTTGTAAAAAACGATAAAACTCCTATCGAAGCCGACACTTCTGGTGAAATGACTTCGGCCAAAATTCGCAAATTGGGATCTCCCAATTTGTGGAAAAAGCTTAAATGAAAATTCATCCCGATCAATCATTCCGTTTGGGTTTAAAACGACCGAATTTTTATTAAAAAAAGCAATTTTCTGTCAAAAATCGTAATTTCCGCTTAAATCCTGTGTGGGGTTTGCTAGTACCCCATCAGGCGCCTCCCCAGGTGGCGGATAGGGGAATGCTTGCCAGATATGGTAGGTACTGGGGAAATGAAATACTCGGGACGGACCAAAAACTAGCACAGCAAAGCTAAGGTGGTACTACATACGCCGATGGCTGCGTGGCTAATAGGGTGCTTAGTCGTTAGTATATATAAACTCCTAATTTAGCGTCATTCGGTTTAAACCCATAGCCTTCCTATGATAACGCAGAGCTATGTCATAGGCGACTGTTAATTTCTCGTGCTACTCGTGGGAATAAAATAAAAATTTATGATGAAAAAAGAGGATGAAAATAATAGCCTAATAATATTAGGAAACGAGACGGATGCGTCTATAAAAGCATCAAATCAACCGTGCCGCTCCATATATTCCTTGGAGGCTAGTACCATAGATTCTGGGGGGAACCAACCTCTGGCAAATAAAGGGAACAACTTTCCTAAGAGCATGAAAATGTTGTGATGACCACCTCCAAATGTAAGTAGACGTACACTACAATTAAAGATAATTGTGCCAACAGCGACTGCGTCCACAGTAACTGCAAAAGACGCAGTCTCCACTGAAAAAAAACTTCATTACAAATGCCGAGTGCATCAACAAACATTATAAACAGCGGCGATCTGTTAACCTTTCATAAACTGGAGAAATTAATCGCGCAGCTGAGCAATGAAGTTGCTGAACTTAAGAGAGAAAACTCTACACTTAAAAAGGTTAAAAATAGTAAAGCTGAGAATTCAGCACGAGCTAACAATCTGCCTGTCAACCATATTCAGCCTTCAACCAGTCAACATCATTCAGATATTTCTAACTGGTTGCTGCAGCAATTTCCAGTCTCTCAACAGAATAATAAATTTAATGCTCTGAGCATAGAGGATTATTTCACAGATGAGGAAGAACTGGAAGAAGTTTCCAGTGCTAAAAACAGAAATCCTAAGAAACATAGGCGCCCAAAAACGAAAACTCCCTCAAAAAATAATACATAAAGTGTGAGCAGTAACACTGAACAGAAAAACGCAAAAATACCACTGCCTCCACCCATTAATGTGAGCAATATCAACAATTACCAACTTTTGCGACAAAAAATAATAAAAACCACTAGTGAATCAACTAATTTTAAGGTGCTCTCAAATAGTGACATTAGAATGACCTTTCAAAATGAAAATGACTACAGAAATGTCAAAAATTTACTGGAAGAATTAAAAAATGAATCTAGCAACCAACTAGGAAATATCCAATATCACACCTACCAGCTGAAGAATGAAAAGGCCTATAGAGTGGTTATCAGAGGCTTACCTTCTTCTATTAGTCACGACTCACGATGAAATTAAAGCAGACTTAGAAAAAATGGGACATGAAGTCAAAGGTATTACCAACATATACAAAATGGTCACAATTGATGGTGTAAAAGTTAGGAAACACTTTCCATTGTTTTACATCGACTTAAAACAAAAAGACAACAATAAAGAAGTATACAACATCAAGAAACTTGCGTACTGCATAGTTAAAATTGAGCCACCTAACAAGACAAGGGGAATAACACAATGTACGAATTGTCAACAATTTGGACATACCAAGAGCTTTTGCTATCGTCAAACCAAATGCGCTGAAAATCCCCACACGACAAAATGCAAGAAAACACTAGATATCGCGCCTTCTTGTGCTCTTTATCAACAACAAGGGCATACTGCAAATTATAAAGGATGCCATGTATATCAGAACAAAATTAAAAGTTAACAGAATAATAGAACAAGCGCAGTGCAGCGATTACAAACCAAAGTTGCTAAACCACGAACAACAATCACACCATCCACAGTTGGATTATCCTATGCGCAAATCACCAACGAGTCTAATAACATTGAAATTATTAAAATGCTTACCCAAATTCAACAGTCACTTGGTCATTTAGCAGAGAGGGTGGCAAAACTGGAAATCAACATCTATCCACCAAGCGAAAAAGTCAACATACTTATAAATGATTAACTCGTTCCTGCGCATTGTAGCTTGGAACGCTAATGGGATCAACCAACGAGCTCAAGAACTGGAAATATTTCTCCATACAAACAACATTGATATTGCGCTGATTTCAGAGACGCACTTCTCCAACAAAAGCTTTATTAGAATAAGGGGTTTTAATTCCTACTGGACAACCCATCCTAGTGAAAGAGCCACAGGTGGTTCAGCTGTACTAATTAAAAATAATATCAAACATAATCAACAAGAGGATATTCGTGAAAACTATTTGAAAGCAACTGTTATCTCAATCCAATATAATAGCGCAGATCTAAATATTGTAGCAGCGTACTGTCCTCCACGGCATACACCAACGAAGTTACAATTTAATAACGTCTTCAATAAGCTCGGTTCAAGATTTATAATTGGAGGGGACTACAATATAAAACATACAGCTTGGGGTTCCAGGCTTATTTCTCCTGGGAAAGGAAACACCTTGTTCAATACCATTCATGAAAATAAATGCGAATACCTATCCCCAGGGGGCCAACGTACTGGCCAATGGATGCAGGAAAAATACCAGATCTACTGGATTTCTTCATCATAAAAGGTATTCCATTAAGTTACACTAGAGTCGAAGGAATTAACGACCTAATATCTGCACACATTCCTGTACTGTAATAAAGTAGTAATAAAGAAACAGAAAAAGCAAAACCTTACTAATAGATTCACGGATTGTGACATCTTCAGAGAAAAATTGGAAGAGCTAGTTGAATTAAAAATTAGTATTAAAAGCATTGAAAAATTGGAACAACAAACAAACAATCTCATTGAATACACTCGAATGGCTGCCAGACTAGCTAGCCGACTCCTGAATTAAAGGACAAAGCGGAGATTGAAGTACTTGAAGAGATTGAAATACTCGGCTGAAATCAGGGAACAAGTCAAGGCAAGAAGAAGGGCAAGGAGAATATGGCATCTCACCAGAAATCCCGCTGACAAGACAACTTTGAATAAGTAACAAAGTCAATAGGCTAATCAAAAATTTCAAACAGAATTGCCTCGATAACTACTTAAGCGGGCTAGGTCCAGAAATGGATAAGGACTACTCGTTATGGAAAACAACCAGAAGATTTAAACAACCTGTAGTTCGAGTACCACCTTTAAGGAATGCTCAAGGCAGTTGGGTTCGACAAGACAAAGAAAAAGCGGAACTATTTGCTCAACACCTAGCAGCAGTGTTCCAACCCCATGACATTCAATCCAACATTGATGTAACACCTGTTTATCAACCAAATCAGGACTTTAAAAGGGTCACGCCAATGGAAATTGCTGAAGAAATCGACAAAAATCTTAATCATAAAAAAGCACCAGGAATTGATGAAATCTCACCGGGTCTATTCAAGAAACTTCCACGTAAAGCAATCATCTTAATCACATACTTATTTAATGCC
Organism: Nephrotoma flavescens; assembly: GCA_932526605.1. NCBI lineage: Eukaryota > Metazoa > Arthropoda > Insecta > Diptera > Tipulidae > Nephrotoma > Nephrotoma flavescens. Next base: position 89,185,345 of record OW052222.1, on the reverse strand, counting down.
TGTATGAGATTGAAGTATGTACCCAAATGCTTCAAAATGGCCCAAATCATTATGCTAAAGAAACTAGGTAAACCAGATGAAGAAGTAACATCATATACAGACCAATCTCACTGCTTCCGACCTTATCAAAGCTGTTCGAGAAACTGCTACTAAAACGTCTAAAACCAATGGTAAACGTTTCTGATTTTTAATTTGGATTCAGGAATAACCACTCCACAATAGATCAAGTCCATCGAATAACTGCGGTAATAGAGCAAGCGTTAGAAGAAAAGTAATATTGCCCCGCCGTATTTCTGGATGTATCCCAGGCCTTTGATAGGGTTTGGCATGAGGGATTGACATTCAAGATGAGCAAAATGCTACCACAAAATTATTGCCAGCTGCTTGAATCATACCTCTCTGATCGCCAATTCAGAGTCATTCATGAAGAAACATGTTTTGACTTTTATCCAGCGATTGCGGAAGTTCCGCAAGGAAGTGAATTGGGTCCCCTCCTCTACCTTCTTTATACTGCAGACATACCTACAACGAATAAAACATTCATCGCCACGTTCGCTGACGACACTGTAATTATGTCAGTAGACGAATCTCAACCAAGAGCAGTGGAAAACTTTCAACGAGCAATGGGCAACGTTACTAAATGTACAATTGACTGGAAAATCGCACTGAATGAGCTCAAATCAACCTATGTGACATTTACGCTCCGACATAAAAATAACACTTCATATATACCTCAAAGGGGTGCAAGTGCCGCAGGCTGAATCGGCAAAATACCTTGGTCTGCATTTAGATTCAAGGCTCAACTGGAAACATCACGTGAGACAAAAAGCTGAACAGATACGATTGAAACAACGATAAATGTACTGGTTAATTGGACATCATTCCAAAATTAACCTGTATTGCAAAAGACTGGTATACCAGACTATCTTCAAACCAATGGATGTACGGTGCACAGCTATGGGGTTGTACACATAAATCCAATAGAGACATTATGCAACGAAGCCAAAATAAATTTCTTCGAATGGTCACCAACGCCTACCGATTTGTAACAAGGAAATTCCCAATGATTTAGAAATACAATTGATAGACAACGTTATCCGCAAATGTGCCATAAGACATGAAAAGAGACTTCTTACCCACATCAATCTTGAGGCCGTACAACTACTGGACAGTACAAACGAAGTAAGGCGGCTCAAACGAATCAAACCACATGAGCTAACCGTATGAAAATTATAAACGAACAAAAAATTATAACTGGACACTGGTCCAGCAAACCCACACAAGTTTATGCTTATCTCATAAGTACTAATGTCAACCTTACTAATGAATTAATAATGTAAGCAGTAACATTTCCTTTGGTTTAGATCTTGTTTGAGCAGTTTTTCAGGCGGTTCAAGGCGTCTTTAAATTAAGAAAGTAATTAACTATCCATATTGCTTACTTATATCTAAAAAACACACAACTGATTATTATTTTTGATTTTATAATCTCTTTCTCCATCTAGGAAGAGTGATCATTTTCATCGTCATTAATAAATCAAAATCATCAAATAGTGTTTGTCAAAAGCAATACAGTTGGTCCACTTGAAGTTTGCTTAGCTTCTTCGCTTTTGAAAAATGTAAAATGTGTAAAACGCTTGGGTTCTTCCTTCTTGCTTATATTTCGTTCTCGGAAATTTATATTTTGTTCGTCAAGTATCTACCTAATGAGGCAGCGTGTATGTGTAAAAGCGTTAGAAATATTGTTTCGAAAATTATAGTTCATCTAAATGATTATCGTTATTTTGTCGCACCTATTTGCAATTGTTGTCGGGCTCTAGATGAATGTGATTCTTATGACATGCAGATATATTTCAAAGAAGTAGATGTAAACTTAAGATTTGTTAACGAACCTTAATTCTAGAGAATCTTGATTCCAATACAACCATTTGGTAAAATAGCAGGCATCTCCATTTTAGAGATTATTTTAATGTCAAACAAACATCTGTTACACTTAACGAACACATTTTATTAAACACTTGTTTTTATTTCGCAAAAAATTTAAATTTTAATTAAAAAATGTTGTCCAAAAAGTTTAAAAAATCATTCGATCTATTTCGACTTGTTAGGCCATCATCAGAAGTGTCTATACTCGTAGCTTAAAGTATGTGTAATAAAAAGCCAGTTCATCCTTAAACGTGTTATCATTAGAATTCTATGAGTGTTTTAATAAATTTAAAAGTGGTGATTTTGACGTGAGAAACGAAGAACATGGAAGGCCACCAAAATGTTTGAAGACAGTAAATTGCAAGCATTGTTGAATGGGGATGACGCTCAAACGCCAAAACAACTCGCGGATTCCAAAAGCTGGGAAAATGAGTTCCGCATAAACTGAATGAAAGGTAACAGGAAAATAGAAAAACCACTTGCGAAATGTTGCTTCAACTGGTGAAACCGTAAATGCTGAACGCTAACCAAACACAAATGATTAATTTGAATCCAGCTTTGCGTGAAAAATGACCAGAATATGATAAAAGGCAATACAAAGTTATTTTGCTTCATGATAATGCACCATCGCATAAAGTAAAACCGGTCATGGAAACGTTAGAAGCAGTTAATTGGGAAATACTTTCACATGCGGCTTACTCACCAGACTTGGTGCAATTCACTTCCTACGAAAATTTCTCGATAACTGGCTTACCTAAAAAAAACTATTTTCTGAAGTCGGATCTACGCATTGACAAAAACATGGGAAAATATATAACTAATAACAGGCAAAACGTTGAATAAAATACGCTTAATCATTATCATACGATGAACGTGTACTTTCTACTAAAAAGTTTTGGTTTCATATTTACACACCAGTGGCCCTATTCTGGTTTTCCTCGGGAATAGGGAATTGGGAATTAGTGAAGTTTTTCTAGTAGTTGGGAATTTTTTATTCCCCAAAGTGTATTCTGGCGTTTGGGATTTTTTTTATTGGGAAAAAATAATTCCATTTTATAGCAGTTTTGACGTTAATTTTTCCCCATTATTTTTTGGGGAATTGTAATTCGTACCTTTGCGAATTTTGAAACATTATTTTTGCTTATAAATATATATTTAAAAATAAATTAAACTTGTAATAAAGTCGCACTACGTGTTTTAGTTTATAAATATTTACATAAAAAAATTCTCAAACAAATTATTCCCTGTCTGCCAGAATACACATTTGGGAACCAGAAATATATATTTGGGAATTCTTTTTACACTATTTGCCGTAGGCACTTGGCGAAACACACTAATGCTTAATAAACACATTTTATTAACCACTTGTTTTTTATTTCGCAGAATTATATTTTTGAATATTTTAATTAAAAAATTTTGTTCAAAAAGTTTAAAAACTTGTATTACCGTAATCGGCTTTTGTGAGCACGGTAATTGTATTGCCTTTAGACCGATTAGACCAATAGTCGCGTATTGCAATGCTCCTGCCTACAAGCTATGTAAGGGTTTCATAAATTTTTTCAATTGTCATACTAATTTCTTTTCGGCTTACTCGGTAGAATTGATTAACAAAATTCAAGACGTCGACATTCCATTAAATTCAAAACTTGTTTCGTTTGACGTTACCAGTCTTTTCACTTCTATTCCAATTAACATTGTCCCAAATAGTTTGTAATTACTTAGATAGGGATGTTGTAGATGAGGGCTTACGTCGTGAACTGAAGTTAGTGTTTGAGACTTGTATTATACAAAATTATTTCTGTTTTGATAATACATATTTCAAATTCACTGATGGTCTACCCATGGGCTATCCTCTGTCACCTTTGTTGGCTGAAATTTTCATGAATTTCTTCGAACAAATGACCATATCAAATAACAATCCTTATTTTCGTCATATAATCTTTTGGTATAGATATGTTGATGACATACTATGTCTATGGAGTGGAACTGATAGACTATTAGACTCATTCCTTACTTGGATAAATTCTCAATAAACCACCATTGATTTTACGTTAGAAAAAGAAGAAAATACATAAATGTATTAACTTTCTAGATATAACAATAACCAGGATCAATTCTTCTTTAGATTTCAAAATTTATCGGAAACCCACGTATACAGACGCTGTTATCCCTAGTTCTTCAAACCATCCCCTTAATATTAAAATGTCAGCTTTCCACTCACTCATAGATAGGCTAATAAATATCCCTTTGACAAATTCAAATTATAACACAGAGCTTAATATAATTCGACAAATTGCAACGAATAACGGATATGCAACTAGGACTATATTAAAGTTATTGAATAAAAAGCTAAAGCGTAAAACTCTAACGGGTATTTATCCACCGGACAGTCCAACGCGGGAAAATTGGCGTCGCTTAAAGTATATAGGAAAAACGAGCCAACGGATTAGCAACATCGTGTCCAATTATACCAATATTAGTTTTGCTTTTTATAATAATAACACAATAAAGAAAATGATTTTTAACAATAAACCTAGAGTTGATCGCCTTTCCAAATCTGGCGTTTATAGGATTAATTGCAATGATTGTAGTTTCTCCTATATTGGCTAGACTGGGCGCAATTTTGGAGTTAGAGCTAAAGAACATTTATCTGGTTGCAATCAATCAACTTTCCATAACCATTTAACTTTAGAAAATCATACAGCTAGCTTGAACAATTTAGACATATTACATATACAACCTAAAGGCAGACGTTTAGATACATTAGAGTCTTACGAAATTCGAAAATCAATATTTCTTAACAAAAATATCCTTAACGAACAGAGAGAAATTCGTTTCTCACCAATTACAGACCCCGCCCTTTTTTATAATCTGACTAATACGTCGGGTAATTAAATGTATACTTCAATATACCTTGAATTTTGTTACTCAGCCGATAACTAATCGCACATCTGGCGCGATCAATAGATTAATTTTTATTGCTTTTTATTGCTTATTTTTTCTCCCTCCTTTTGCTTATTTTTTGCTTTTTTCTTCTATATATAAAATTTTTACTTTTACAAATCAGTAGATACTCCTGACGATGACCTAACAAGTCGAAAACGATCTAGTGATTTCACAGAGTGAAAACCAGAATAGGGCCACTGGCATATATACCGAGTGACTTTTTTAAGCTGAAACTTTCAAATATCTCGGAAAATAAGCACTCTACGAAAAAAAAGTCCATTATCAAAATTTAATCAACCCGGGGGAACATAATTACATTACTGCTAAAATTAGTACCCCTCCTCTCCTTCTTGTAGGCGGGGCGGGGGGTAACTTTGAAATTAAAATAGGAACCCCTATTTTCTATTGCAGTTTCGGATTTTACGGCTTAAAGTATGTAGGATTTTTTTGAAATATTTTTTTCGATTCATGATAGGTGGCGCTGTCAAATTAAATGTATATAAAATTTTTTTCGATTTCTCTTACTGAGAAGCTATGCATACGATTCTGCAAAACGTTTGAATTAAAACTAACTATTATCGTAACCCAGGAACATGCGATTAAATTTGCTTTCAATTAATTGATTTTTTTGAATTTTGTTTTAAAAATATCCATTCAGTTCGAGGATTATTTCGAAAACAAAATGACATGTTTGCGTTAGGCAATACAAAATGAAGTATTTAAGTATACAAGAAAAAATTGGTTTATGGAGAAGCTGGCTGTAGTATGGATAACGCTGTCACTCTCTACGCTTCGCGTTTTCCGGATAGGATTCGGTCATGTGCTTCATTTTACCGGACTGTTAAACAATCTACCACTGATGGAAGTGTTCAGCCGAAAAAAGGACTCGTCGAACAACAGTCACTGAGGAAAGTAATGAAATTGCTCTATTGGTTTGCAGTAACTCAAAATCCTCATATTAGTACACGAGAAATAGCGATTCCGGATTGTCCCAAACCAGTATTTGGAAAATTTTAAAGCGTATCAACGGTATCTTGTGTCTTTACACCAAGATCATAACGGCGTTGATATCCAAAATTGGGTAACTTTTTGTCAGTGGGTACGTGAACAAATACAGCAAAATCCCAATTTTGTCACTACGTGTTGTTCTCCGACGAGTCGTCTTTTACAAACCATGGGACGCTTCGCCAAGTTGAAGATCAACGCCGTTGGGTTGTCAACTTATGGAGTGAAATAATTTGTAACAAACTCATCTGTCTCACATTATTGAAGGCAACTTGAATCGTCAAATGTTCCGAGACATTTTGGAAAATGAACTGCCAACATTATTTGAAGACTTGAGCTTAAAATTGCGACAGAACATGTGGTTTCAACATGATGGTTGTCTAGCACACTTTTGGTCGGTAGAACTTGAAGTGCTTGATCATACCAGATCTTACTTTGCCAGATTCCTTTTTGTGGGGCTATCTCAAAGACAAACACCAACAAATCATTGAAATGCGAACTAATAAGTGCATTGAAGTCGAAGGCCATCATTTTGAGCACTTAATTTAACACGTTCACGGACGTGAATGCTATAGAATCATACACATTTTTCATTTTTTAACACTTTCGCGCAAAACAGTCATTCAATTTTTTTTCTTTTTTATGAAATAAGACGACATATTTGTTAATTCTCAACAATACATTCCTTTCCGCGACGAAATATCATTGCAATTACAAAATTTATCAAATTTGTGTTAAACACATTTTGAAAGCGTCCGCGAACGTGTTAATTAAAAGAGGATGAGGCAAGGGTACCCATGTAAATCAAGCACCATGATACTTGAGAGGCGAGGGGACTCACGTGAATCCAGCACTCCGAAGGGAACAGAAAACTACTACGTGGGTTGTTGTTCCTGGGTTACGCTGAAAGTATAGTTTATTCACCAGCCAATTACATTTCTACAGGTCACAATTTCCCAGTTATTCAGATATTTTAAAAACAAAATAAGATCCTGTGATGGCTCATTCTATTTAAACTATACATTTCGGAGTTAAACTAATGGTGCTTGGATAATGTTGTGGGCTAAAAAGTTTCAAAAACTTAACTCGCCACACTTGTGGTTTTCACAAATCGACTAAGAAATACAAAAAATTACATATGAAGACTTCGTTTTTTGTTATGGCCGTAAAATTGGGTATATGAAATCACTGTTGTGGTAGATAAATAATATTACCCAAACTTTAAACAGTTATATACAACAAGATAGATAACCATAAATTCGCTCACCCAATTTACTATTAAAAATTATTTTCCAGAGATGTATACGTGTAATACACATTTAATGAACGCTAAACTGCTGAAAGCTACCGAATGGTATCAATCATTCAATTTGGCCATAAAAGAAGATAAATAAAATAAGATAAGAACGGCAGATTTTCATACTAAGTTAAGTATTGCTATTATATAAAGGAAATCAAAAAAATAAAAATTAACTTTGAGAAAATCTGAACATAAAAGAAGTCATTGAAGTTGGCCCGAAAATTCATCCCGAAATTTTTGGTAAGTTTCCTCGCTAAAGTGTAGTCAACCCGAAAAAATGTAAACATTGAAAAAGTGTAGTCTCATCCCGAAAACAAAAAGTGCAGTCTCATCCCGAAAGTGTAGATACATTTTTCATGAAAAAATTGCTTTTATTTTATTACCATATTAGCCTGAATTTTTGATAATATGTACTTATTTAACCAAATAAAAACATAATAACTACGTAAGGTACACTATAAATGAAGGAGAAAATCTTAATAGCTCTAAACCACCGATCGCAAAGGATAATTACATAAAGTTATACGTAGAAAAATATGATCTAAAATTTTCTATAGTCGATACTAGAGATAAATATGTGTAGTGGCGTATACGGCCATATAGATCTTGGTCAAAACTAGTAGTCCTGGGCAACACAGGCGCATATCATGACGATAAAATATAAATTTATAAAAATTTGTTAATTGTATTAAGACACAATCTTAAATTTTCTAGAGCCGATACTAGAGATAAATATGTGTAGTGGCGTATACGGCCATATAGACCTTGGTCAAAACTAGTAGTCCTGGGCAACACAGGCGCATATCATGACGATAAAATATAAATTTATAAAAATTTGTTAATTGTATTAAGAAACAATCTTAGATTTTCTAGACCCGATACTAGAGATAAATATGTGTAGTGGCGTATACGGCCACATAGGCCTTGGTCATAACTAGTAACAATGGGCAACACAGGTGCATATCATGACGATAAAATATAAATTTATAAAAATTTGTTAATTGTATTAAGACACAATCTTAAATTTTCTAGACCCGATACTAGAGATAAATATGTGTAGTGGCGTATACGGCCACATAGGTCTTGGTCATAACTAGTAACCCTGGGCAACACAGGTGCATATCATGACGATAAAATATAACTTTATAAAAATTTGCTAATTGTATTAAGACACAATCTTAAATTTTCTAGAGCCGATACTAGAGATAAATATGTGTAGTGGCGTATACGGCCATATAGACCTTGGTCAAAACTAGTAGTCCTGGGCAACACAGGCACATACCATGACGATAAAATATAAATTTATAAAAATTTGTTAATTGTATTAAGACACAATCTTAAATTTTCTAGACCCGATACGAGAGATAAATATGTGTAGTGGCGTGTACGTTAGAATAATAAGAGGTTTTTATGTGTAAAATAGTAAATACATTTTTAATTTCGAAAATACATACTCATATGTACAAAATTTATATTCATGCATACCCATATTAAAAACACACAAATGAAACGGAAAAGTAGCTTCATTCAATATAGAAAATTCACCACAAATTTCAAGTAAAACTGAAACAAAATACATTAAAATTACGTATGTAAATAAAAAATCTGTACATTTGTCTATATATACCCGAGCATATACTAAAATTTTTAAAAGTAATTTCTCGATTTTCTACATAAATCGAAAATGCTGGTTTGCTTTAAGCAATCGTTCCGTTTTAGCACAGCACCTTCTCTTAAATTATGAAGAATCATATAGCCATCCATTGCAATTTCATTTTGTTTGGCCCACTCCAAGCATACACTGAAGCTTTTTATTGCATTTTCCAGTTTGGTATACGGATTAGCATTGGTTCGTACATCATCGTAGCTTTCTTCATCTGATGAACTGGGTAACGGATGTGCAAAATTAAATTCATTGATCCAATTGTTGACTTCCTGTGTCGAGTAGTCGTCCTCGTGTGACAATTGTGCCAATAATAATTGAATAGTCACAACTTCTAGCCTAGAACGCTGAATATTATTACACAGTTCACTTAGTGGTACATCGTCCTCAGAACCCCACATATTTGATCTTTGATTGAGTTTTAGGACATTCCAGCTGTTTCTAATTGTTATTTGCTTAAGGCCATTCCAAGCATTTACCAAAAACATCACAGCATTTTTCAGGTTGAATTTGTTAATTTCGATTGTATATTGTTCTCACCACCTGCTACGATATGCGCCAATATAGACTCTTTATAATTTGTTTTGATATTATTTATGACGTCTTGGTCCATTGGTTGGAGAAGCGCCGTACAATTCGGTGGATTTATTGAATTTATACCCGCAGAAATATATTCTTTTCATTCATGTTGTTTACTCATACACAAACGATAAATCGTTTTTCCTAGACATCACTCTCACTCTTGCTTTATACATTAATTATTAAAAATAAACACAAACAGCAGTCAGAAAATTGAGAGATGGTAATACATACATACAATTTTCAGTACTTTTTCGGCTAGTAAAAACAAAATGTTGCAATTATCGAACTCAAAAATATAAAAATGTTGCATTCACCAAAATTTTGAGTTTCTTTTCATGATTTGCACTTATCGAAATTTGCGAGAAGCGAATGTTGCACAAATCGAGCATTTACTGTATATACAGGGTGGCGCACGAATCGTGCTACAAAAACAAAACGTAATAACTATTTTTCTGTGTGACTAATCTGTTTTTTATTTTTTTTATTTTGCAGATTATTATTTAAATTTACTAAAATGGATGCTTGGAATATCGAAACGAGGATTTGGATAGTGCAGCGCTACCATGCTTTGCAGTCCATCATTTCCGTCCAGAGGGAATTTAGGCGGGAGTTTGGCGGCACTCCCCCGAGTAGATGGACCATTATGAGGTTGGTACGCATGTTTGCTGAATCTGGAAGCATCGCACGTAGACCGTACAATCGAGATCCCTATGTTCGGGTCGAAGCCACAATCGCAGCTGTAGCATCATCAATTCAGGCAAATCCAAGTGTTTCGACTCGAGAGTTATCGGCGCAAATTGGAGTTAGCAGACGGTCATTACAACGGATAATTCATGATGACTTAAACTTGTTTCCGTACAAAATCCAAATTACAAGCAAATTAAAACCTCTGGATTTGCCTATTCGCCTGGAATTTTGCCGGAAAATTATTGAAATGGCCGAAGAAGACAACAACTTCATAAATTGCTTGTTTATGTCTGATGAGGCCCATTTTGATCTAAACGGCAATGTAAACAAGCAAAATTGCCGTATATGGAGTGAAACTAATCCAGAAATACTCCATGAGACGGAACTGCACCCAGAACGAGTGACAGTGTGGTGCGCAGTTTCATCAAGATGCATTGTCGGGCCATACTTCTTTGAAGTAAACGGTGAAACAGTAACTGTAAATGGGGACCGTTATTTAAACATGTTGAAAGATTTTTGATGTGTAAACATCTTTACGCGCGCCTACCAAAATTTTTTGTATTAGAGTAAACTTGTAAATGAAACGAACGGAAATGACGTATACCTACTTCGTTTGAAAAAAAGCAAGAAACTCAACAAAAACAATTTTTACTATACATGGCATGCTTTTATGTATATGTATAATAGTAGGGAAAAAGAAAAAATTAATTTAATGAATGAAATAGAAACCATCGACATTTCCATCGATCAAAAAAATCAAAAAAAAAATTACGATACGAAATACGAATTACGATTACGAAATTGCATACTCATACGATTAAAAACCCAATCAACAACTGCTGTATATTGCTTTATCACGAGTGACGAGTCTCTAGGCACTGTTCATCTCGTCGGCTATCAATGCTCATGTCTTCTACTGAATGGGGTTATAATGACATCTAGTTTTTAACATTGAACTGCCAGAGTCTCAGGTCACAGTCACGCAGGTATGCTCAATTCATTTGGTTTTCGAGACCTGGCTGCGCAATGACGAACTTGTTAATATTCCTACGTTTGAATGTTATTTTCAGTTCAATAGAGATGGTCAGTGGGCTGGCGGAGTAGCAATTCCGTCAAAAGATCCATAAAATGAGCATAGTGGACACAAATAATTTACCGTACTTTTTCAAAACCAATATTGACGTAACAAATGGACTGGCGAATCACTTCCTGCGAGACGAACCATGGGCTGTCTAAAGTATATCGAATGCATAGGCATCCTAACCAGGACAACGAGAACGATGAAAACGTCGACAGTAAAAAATGTCAAACGACTCTGGATGGATTTCGGTTCAAATTCACAAGTTGGCAAGAAGGTCAGGTGGCTTGAAGCTGGATGGGCGCAGAAAACGAATATCGACCGATGTTTGGTGCCCATTTCTAGAAAAACTCAACTATTAATCGAAACAACAATTAATGTTAAGCATAAACAACAATTAATGTAAAGCGTCGTACCTTCATGTGCCACCACAATTCATGCATCACACGGTGGTACCTACAACGAGATAGTCAGTATATACTCTTACGATAAAAGGCACAGTTAACAAATTGTGTATATTGCTTTAGCTCGAGTAACGAATCTCGAAGGACTGTTCATCACGTCGGCTATCGATGATCATGTCGTCTACCATGGACGTAAAAATGGGACCTCAATGGGTCTTCTTCAAAATTAGCTATCGCGCCTCACCACAAATCCGCTTTATCCGTTGTAATGGCGAATTTTGTACGAGATAATAATGACGTCTGGTTTTTAACATTAAACTGTCAGAGTCTTAGATCATACACATCACCTCGACCTAACTGACACAGTCACGCAAGGATGCTCAATTTTCTTGCTTTTCCAGATCTGCGTTCAGTTCAAGAGAGACGGTGAGTGAGCTGCCGGAGTAACAATATATAAAAATTTAAATAAAATACTCATACCATACAGTCACCTCGCATAAAGAAACCATCGTTGGACAAACAACTGGTATGAGCGTAACAACACAACTCATTGATGATATATATACGGCTGAACTTCAGCTTCTCAATGAGAATAAGATGCTTTCTGTAGTTGTATTAAGTTCATACATTTCGTCCTTGCCCCATATCCTAAAGAATTTCAAAAATTCTCCAAGGAGACTATCATCTTTTGCCGGTGATTATGAGCGGGGATTTCAATATTAATGTTGCTGTTCCTCAAGCTGAACCACTTATAAACTTCCTGCGAGACGAATTCGATTTGCACATGAACTCAGATCGAAATATATTTACTACTAGATATGGGACGACCATATTGTGCAGTTTTTCATTGAAAATTTTTAAAGTTAGAGTCGACAGTATATAATATATCTTATTTTAGCTACCAAAATTCAATTGCGTAGATTATACCGAAAGAGCAATAGACCAATTTAACGATAATAAACAAATGAAAAACTCTGGTTAGTAAAATTGCATTCCTTCTTTCTTCAAAGTAAACTGTACCCACGTACTATACACACGCCATGTTTACACATCTCCTTGAGAGTACTAATGGACTCACTCCTTTTTTTTTACCCAGAACTGCGGCGAAGACGTATCCCTTTTAACAGCATTTGGTTCCAGCAAGATGGAGCAACTGCACATATAGCCAGACCGGTTATGGAGGAGCTCCAACGAAAATTTCCAAATAAATTAATATCCAGAAACTCCACTTTCCGCTGGCCCCCAAGGTCACCTGACCTCACTGCACCAGATTTTTTTTTATGGGGTTATGTCAAACAAGAGGTGTTTAAAACGAAACCAAGGAATTTGACTGAATTGAAGCAGTCCATTACAACAATAATTGAGGCGATCCCGACTTCAACCCTTCAGTGCGCAATGAATAATTTTCTGATCAGGTGTCGCACATGCGTGAATGAGCATGGAGGTCATTTACGGTCTATCATTTTCAAAACTAATTAGTTAAATAAAAATAAAATTGAATTATCTATACAATAAAAAAAAATAAAGCCGATTAGTCACACAGAAAAAAAGTTATTACGTTTTGTTTTTGTAGCACGATTCGTGCGCCACCCTGTATATATATATATATATATATATATATATATATATATATATATATATATATATATATAT